>CM058153.1:18380396-18855767 GCA_030254885.1 Vitis rotundifolia | reverse complement strand
TAAACCCAAAACCCTAAACCCAAAACCCTAAAACCCTAAAACCCTAAACCCAAAACCCAAAACCCTAAAACCCTAAAACCCTAAAACCCTAAAACCCTAAAACCCTAAACCCTAAACCCTAACCCCTAAACCCTAACCCCTAAACCCTAAAACCCCTAAAACCCTAAAACCCTAAACCCTAAACCCCTAAACCCCTAAACCCTAAACCCCGTACCCCAAACCCCAAACCCCATTCCCCATTCCCCCAAACCCCACATAGCCTAAGGCCTAAAACCCTACACTTTTAACTTTAACACATTAAACTTCAAATCACAATGGGGGCAGTAAATGGGCTCAGAATCGCCCAGGAGATAGATCAAAAGCTAGCCAAAAAAAAAGTACAAAATTGTGCCGAAAATGTCTTGTGTGGGATTTTGTGTGGGGCCTCCATATTTCCTGGGGATTCCAAAAAAAAAAAAAAATTTAAGTGTCCATAAATTTTTGGGCCCACAATGGCCCCTTAATGGGCCGCTTCGTGGGTTGAGGAGGGGCTGCCATGTGGCGGCCCAAATGGGTTACCAAAATATTGATAAATAATGGCGCCAGAATTTGCGCCGAAATTTGGGCCCGAATTGGTTCAAAATCGGCCTTTGTGAGGGTGCCACATGGCGCCCTCTTAAAATTCAAAATAAAAAACAAAGAAAGAGGCAACAGATTGGTGGAGAAGGAGCTGCCATGTGGCAGCGCTGGAGGGGATGGATTTCAAAAGAAAAGGCGCCAGAAATTGCGCCGAAATTTGGGTTCAAAATGGCCCAAAAATGGGCTGCTGGGGGTGTGCCACGTGGCGCCCTCCTCAATTTCAAAACAAAAAAAGAGATAGCAAAAAGGTGGGGAGAGGTGTGGCTGCACCTGAACGCGCCATGTGGCAGGTGAGTGCTCAGGTGTGCCTGCTGCCCCTTCCCCTTTTTCCCAGGAGGGCTGCCGGCCGTCCGTTCTTTCCTTTAAAATTCCGGCTATCTACGGCGACATCGAGACGCAATAAGGGTCCACCCTCCTATTTTTCGACGTGCTCTTTCCATCCATCGGGTCCGATCTACGAGATTATTGCCAGAAGGTATCCAAAATTGACGACATTTTTCCCACTTTTTCCCGATCTACCCTTTGTGCCTAAAACCGGCCCAAACGGTATTTTGATTTCTATAGTCCTCGACCATACGAGTCTAACAGCGCCATCGGATTGTCGTTTCGACATCGTTTGGTCCCGATCCAACGGTCGGTAAAATGGGCCAAATTGCACTTTTTCTCCATTGGGGCCCGCGCAGGCAAAATCGTCCCGATCGTATGGTTCCATATCGTTCCTCTCAAAAAATTATACAATGTCAAAAAAAAAAACGTCCAATTCCGACTCCCAAAAGTGGACTTTCAATTAAACTTACTCCTTTTAATATTAACAGTATCACTTTCATAAAAAGCGTTACTATATATTACATGTTTCATTTACTTACGCTTTCCTCCAAACCTCCCAACTCTATTCCCGAATTTTTTTTACCAACTGAAACTGAACCCGACCTTCCACTACCCAACTCGGGTCATTAATATTATTTTAATCATTTATTTTCATAATAAAATTATCAATTAAATGGGGATGGGCCATTCCCTCTTTATTTTTTGGCCCATTTCCTTCTTTTCCTTGGGCCTGCGCCATTCCCTCACTTTTGGCCCAGCCCAGCCCAGCCCACCTCTCCTTCCCCTACCCACCCTTCACATCAATTATTTAATATTATTTTATAATTAATTAATTATTTAATTAATATTTTTAATTACCAATTTACAATTATTTTATATTTAATTCCTTAATTAATTAATATTCTAATTACCAATTTAACATTATTTTAAATACTTATTTAATATTATTTTCATTAAAGATTTAATATATATTTTACACATTATTATTCACTATTATTTTAATTATTAATTTTAATAAAATCTATAATTTTTTTTACAATCATATTCCCTCTTCTTACCACCATATCACCTTCGACCGGCGCCTCGGGAAGCGTGCCACCACTGTAGTACACGTACGTCTCGGGATGCGTGCCGCCCGGGGTCTCGGGATCCCGTATTTACCAAGACGGGCTACCATAACGACATTGTAGCACAAACCGCCTCGAGAAGCGTGCCACCACTGTAGCAAACGTACGCCTTGGGATGCGTGCCGCCCGGGGTCTCGGGATCCCGTGTTTACCAAGACGGGCTACCATAACGACACTGTAGATCATACCGCATCGGGAAGCGTGCCACACTGTAGCAGGCGTACGCCTCGGGATGCGTGCCTCGCGGGATCTCGGGATCCCGTGTTTACCAAAACGGGATACCATAGCGACATTGTAGCACATACCGCCTCGGGAAGCGTGCCACCACTGTAGCAGACATACGCCTCGGGATGCGTGCCGCCCGGGATCTCAGGATCCCGTGTTTACCAAAGACGGGCTACCATAACGACACTGTAGCACATACCGCCTCGGGAAGCGTGCCACCACAGTAGCAGACGTACGCCTCAGGATGCGTGTTGCCCGGGATCTCGTGATCCCCTATTTACCAAGCCGGGCTACCATAACGACACTGTAGCACACACCGCCTCGGGAAGCGTGCCACCACTGTAGCAGACGTACGCATCGGGATGCATGCCGCTCGGGATCTCGGGATCCTGTTTTTACAAAAGACGTGCTACCATAACGACACTGTGGCACATACCGCCTCGGGAAGCGTGCCACCACTGTAGTAGACGTGCGCCTCGGGATGCGTGCCACCCGGGATCTCGGGATCCCGTGTTTACCAAAGACGGGTTACCATAACGACACTGTAGCACATACCGCCTCGGGAAGCGTGCCACCACTATAGCAGGCGTACGCCTCGGGATGCGTGCCTAACGGGATCTCGGGATCCCGTTTTACCAAAGACGGGCTACCATAACGACACTGTAACACATACCGCCTCGGGAAGCATTCCACCACTGTAGCAGACGTACGCATCGGGATGCGTGCCGCCCGGGATCTCGGGATCCCGTGTTTACCAAGACGGGCTACCATAACGACACTGTAGCACATACCGTCTCGGGAAGTGTGCCACCACTGTAGCAGACGTACGCCACGGGATGCGTGCCTAACGGGATCTCGGGATCCCGTGTTTACCAAAGACGGGATACCATAACGACACTATAACACATACCGCCTCGGGAAGCGTTCCACCACTGTAGCAGACGTACGCATCGGGATGCGTGCCGCCCGGGATCTCGGGATCCCGTGTTTACCAAGACGGGCTACCATAACGACATTGTAGCACATACCGTCTCGGGAAGCGTGCCACCACTGTAGCAGACGTACGCCTCGGGATGCGTGCCGCCCGCGATCTCGGGATCCCGTGTTTACCAAAGACGGGCTACCATAACGACAGTGTAGCACATACCACCTTGGGAAGCGTGCCACCACTGTAGCATACGTACGCCTCGGGATGCGTGCCGCCCGGGATCTCAGGATCCCGTGTTTACTAAAGACGGGCTACCATAACGACACTGTAGCACATACCGCCTCGGGAAGCGTGCCACCACTGTAGCAGACGTACGCCTCAGGATGCGTGCCGCCCGGGATCTTGTGATCCCCAGTTTACCAAGCCGGGCTACCATAATGACACTGTAGCACACACCGCTTCGGGAAGCGTTCCACGACTGTAGCAGACGTACGCATCGGGATGCGTGTCGCCCGGGATCTCGGGATCCCGTGTTTACCAAGACGGGCTACCACAACGACACTGTAGCACATACCGCCTCGGGAAGCGTGCCACACTGCAGCAGATGTATGCCTCGGGTTGCGCGCCGCCCGGGATCTCGGGATCCCGTGTTTAGCAAAGACGGGCTACCATAACGACACTGTAGCACATACCGCCTCGGGAAGCGTGCCACCACTATAGTAGATGTACGCCTCGGGATGCGTGCCGCCCGGGATCTCGGGATCACGTGTTTACCAAGACGGGCTATCATAATGACACTGTAGCACATACCGCCTCGGGATGCGTGCCACCACCACTGTAGCAAGTACGCATCAGGAAGCGTGCGGGTCGGGATCTAGGGATCCTGGGATCGGGGGAGACGTGTCACATCTGTGACACTGTAGCACAGTACCCACCGGGCCGCGTGCGCACTGTAGCAAGTACGCCTCGGGAAGCGTGCGTGGTCGGGATCTTGGGATCGGGGGAGACTTGTCACACGTGTGACACTCTAGCACAGTACGTACCGGGCCGCGTGCGCACTGTAGCAAGTACGCCTCGGGAAGCGTGCAGGGTCGGGTTCTCGTGATCCCGGGTTCGGGGGAAACTTGTCACATGTTTGACACTGTAGCACAGTACGCACCGGGCCGCGTGCGCCACTGTAGCAAGTACGCCTCGGGAAACTTGCGGGGTCGGGATCTCGGGATCCTGGGATCAGGGGAGACTTGTCACATGTGTGACACTGTAGCACAGTACGCACCGGGCCGCGTGCGCACTGTAGCAAGTACGCCTCGGGAAGCGTGCGGGGGGGTCGGGATCTTGGGATCCCGTCATCAAGGGAGACTTGTCACATGTGTGACACTGTAGCACAGTACGCACCGGGCCGCGTGCGTTACTGTAGCAAGTACGCATTGGGAACCTTGAGGGGTCGGGATCTCGGGATCGGGGGAGACTTGTCACACGTGTGACACTGTAGCATAGTACACACCGGGCCGCGTGCGCACTATAGCAAGTACGCCTCGGGAAGCGTGCGGGGTCGGGATCTTGGGATCCCGTCATCGAGGGATACTTGTCACATGTGTGACACTGTAGCACAGTACGCACCGGGCCGCGTGCGTTACTGTAGCAAGTACGCATTGGGAACCTTGAGGGGTCGGGATCTCGGGATCGGGGGAGACTTGTCACATGTGTGACACTGTAGCACAGTACGCATCGGGCCGCGTGCGCACTGTAGCCAGTACGCCTCGGGAAGCGTGCGTGGTCGGGATCTCGGGGATCCTGGGATCGGGGGAGACTTGTCACATGTGTGACACTGTAGCACAGTACGCACCGGGTCGCGTGCGTCACTGTAGCAAGTACGCATCGGGAAGCGTGCGGGGGGTCGGGATTCTCGGATCCCGGGATCTGGGTAGACTTGTCACATGTGTGACACTGTAGCACAGTACGCATCGGGCCGAGTGCGTCACTGTAACAGGTACGCCTCGGGAAGCGTGCGGGGTCGGGATCTTGGGATCCCGGGATCGAGAGAGACTTGTCACATGTGTGACACTATAGCACAGTACGCACCGGGCCGCGTGCGTCACTGTAGCAAGTACGCATCGGGAAGCTTGCGGGGTCGGGATCTCGGGATCGGGGGAGACTTGTCACATGTGTGACACTGTAGCACAGTATGCATCGGGCCGCGTGCGCACTGTAGCCAGTATGCCTCGGGAAGCGTGCGTGGTCGGGATCTCGGGGATCCTGGGATTGGGGGAGACTTGTCACACGTGTGACACTGTAGCACAGTACACATCGGGCCGCGTGCGCACTGTAGCAAGTACGACTCGGGAAGCGTGCGGGGTCGGGATCCTGGGATCGAGGGAGACTTGTCACATGTGTGACACTGTAGCACAGTACGCACCGGGCCGTGTGCGTCACTGTAGCAGGCACGGATCGGGAAGCGTGCAGGGTCGGGTTCTCGTGATCTCGGGATCGGGGGAGACTTGTCACACGTGTGACACTGTAGCACAGGACGTACCGGGGCGCGTGCGTCACTGTAGCAAGTACGCCTCGGGCAGCGTGCGGGGTCGGGATATCGGGATCCCGGGATCGGCGGAGACTTGACACACGTGTGACACTGTAGCACACTACGCACCGGGCCGCGTGCGTCACTATAGCAAGTACGACTCGGGAAGCGCGCGGGTCGGGATATCGGGATACTGGGATCGGGGGAGACTTGTCACATGTGTGACACTCTAGCACAGTACGCACCGGGCCGCGTGCGTCACTGTAGCAGGTACGCATTGGGAAGCGTGCAGGGTCGGGTTCTCGTGATCCCGAGATCGGGGGAGACTTGTCACACGTGTGACACTGTAGCACAGTTCGCACCGGGCCGCGTGCGCACTGTAGCAAGTACGCCTCGGGAAGCGTGTGAGTCGGGATCGCGGGATCCCGGTATCGGCGGAGACTTGATACACGTGTGACACTGTAGCACAGTACACACCGGGCCGCGTCCGTCAGTGTAGCAAGTATGCCTCGGGAAGCGTGCGGGTTGGGATCTCGGGATCCCGGGATCGGGGAGACCTGTCACATGTGTGACACTGTAGCGCAGTACGCACCGGGTCGCGTGCGCCACTGTAGCATGTAAGCATCGGGAAGCGTGCAGGGGTCGGGTTCTCGTGATCCCGAGATCGAGGGAGACTTGTCACATGTGTGACACTATAGCACAGTACGCACCGGGCCGTGTGCGTCACTGTAGCAGGTACGCATCGGGAAGCGTGCGGGGTCTGGATCTCGGGATCCCGGGATCGGGGAGACTTGTCACATGTGTGACACTGTAGCACAGTACGCACCGGGTCGCGTGCGTCACTGTAGCAAGTACGCATCGGGAAGCGTGCGGGTCGGGATTTCGGGATCCCGGGATTGGGTAGACTTGTCACATGTGTGACACTGTAGCACAATACGCATCGGGCCGCGTGCGTCACTGTAACAGGTACGCCTCGGGAAGCGTGCAAGGTCGGGCTCTCGTGATCCCGGGATCGGGGGAGACTTGTCACACGTGTGACACTGTAGCACAATACGCACCGGGCCGTGTGCGCACTGTAGCAAGTACCCCTCGGGAAGCGTGCGGGGGTCGGGGTCTTGGGATCCCGGGATGGGCGGAGACTTGACACACGTGTGACACTATAGCACAGTACGCAACGGGCCGCGTGCGCACTGTAGCAAGTACGCATCGGGAAGCGTGCGGGGTCGGGATCGAGGGAGACTTGTCACATGTGTGACACTGTAGCACAGTACGCACCGGGCTGCGTGCGCCACTGTAGCAATTACGCCTCAGGAAGCGTGCGGGGTCGGGATCTCGGGATCCCGGGATTGAGGGAGACTTGCCACATGTGTGACACTGTAGCACAGTACGCACCGGGCCGCGTGCGTCACTGTAGCAAGTACGCCTCGGGATTCTTGCGAGACGAGATGTTGGTGGCGGTGTGTTGTGTAAAACCCTAAACCCTAAACCCTAAGCCCTAAACCCTAAACCCTAAACCCTAAAACCCTAAAACCCTAAAACCCTAAACCCTAAAACCCTAAAACCTAAAACCCTAAAACCCTAAACCCCAAAACCCTAAAACCCTAAAACCCTAAAACCCTAAACCCCAAAACCCAAAAACCATAAACCCTAAACCCTAAAACCCTAAAACCCTAAAACCCTAAACCCTAAACCCTAAACCCTAAACCCAAAAACCCTAAACCCTAAACCCTAAACCCTAAACCCTAAACCCTAAAGCCTAAACCCTAAACCCCAAACCCCAAACCCTCAACCCCAAACCCCAAACCCTAAACCCTAAACCCTAAACCCTAAACCCAAAACCCTAAACCCTAAAACCCTAAACCCTAAACCCCAAACCCCAAACCCCAAACCCTCAAACCCCAAACCCCAAACCCCAAACCCGAAACCCGAAACCCGAAACCCCAAACCCTCAAACCCCAAACCCCAAACCCCAAACCCTAAACCCTAAAACCCTAAAACCCTAAAACCCTAAACCCTAAACCCTAAAACCCTAAAACCCTAAACCCTAAACTCTAAACCCGAAACCCTTAAACCCTAAACCCTAAACCCCAAACCCTAAACCCCAAACCCCAAACCCCTAACCCCTAACCTCGAAACCCTAAACCCCCAAACCCCGAACCCCTAACCCCTAACCCCTAACCCCTAAACCCCTAAATCCCTAACCTCGAAACCGTAAACCCCCAAACCCCGAACCCTTAACCCCTAACCCCTAAACCCTTAAATCCCTAAGCTTTAACCCCTAACCCTTAAAACCCTAAACCCTAAACCCTAAAACCCTAACCCCTAAATCCCAAAACCCCTAAACCTCTCCCTAAACCCTAAACCCCTAACCCCTAAACCCTAAACCCCTAACCTCTAAACCCCTAAACCCCTAAACCCCTAACCCCTAACCCCTAACCACTAACCCCTAAACCCTAAACCTTAAGCCCTAAGCCCCTAAGCCCTAAGCCCTAAGCCCTAACTCCTAAGCCCTAAGCCCTAAAACCCTAAACCCCTAAACCCTAAACCCTGAACCCAAACCCCAAACCTCAAACCTCAAACCCCTAAACCCCTAAACCCTAAACCCGAAACTCGAAACCCTAAACTCGAAACCCGAAACCTGAAACCCTAAACCCCAAACCCCAAACCCCAAACCCTAAACCCTAAACTCTAAACCTGAAACCCAAAACCCCAAACCCCAAACCCTAGACCCCAAACCCCAAACTCGAAACCCTAAACCCTTAAACCCCTAAACCATAAAACCCTAAAACCCTAAACCCTAAATCCTAATTCCTAAACCCTAAATCCTAAAACTCTAAACCCTAAACCCAAAATCTCAAACCCTCAACCCTTAACCATCAATCGTAAACCCTAAACTATAAACCCCTAAATCTCTAAACCGTAAACCCCAAACTTTTTTTTATATTTCATTGTTTTAAAATTATAGTGGAGAAGGCTAAACTTGTGGAAATGAATTTTTTAAATTTGTTTATCCTTTATCATCTTTTTCGTTTTCAATATCCCATTGTTATTTGTTATGGTGTGGTTCTTATTTGAATGATGTATTTATCTATATTAAATTGATATTATTTATTGTTTTCCCCGCATTGTGTTTTTTATGTGATTCCTAGTGCGTACCAATTTGTACTTCTTTTGTATTTTGTCTATGATGCTTATTTAAATTTTCTGACTATTTTGTCATATTAAGAAAGAAAAATTTTAATTGGAAAATAATACATTAATTTCGGGGTTTTAAATAAAAATGAAAAATTGTGAGAGAACAATATAACAACACTCTAGACCTTTCCCCCTTTCTTCTCCCTCTCGTCATCCTACACTGGCGTTTCTGTTCCCTCCTCTCGCTGACGAGGACAGGATTGACGTGCAGGGCGGCAACGCCTGGGGAGTCCGACGACGAAGAGAAAAAGGAGATTTAAAAGCCTAACATGGTTCGTATTCTAGGTTAGATCTATCAGACGATGGAAAGGAGTCGGTCTTTGGTAGGGATGGAGGTCCCTATCACTAGCAGCGACTCGGTTAAGTGGATAGAGGTTACTGTTCCTTCTGCAACTCCTGCTACTTCCTCTTCTTCTTCTTCATCGTCGCCCTTTGCCCCTTTGACTGAGGATGCTGCCGCCTGCGCCATCATTGGGGATCCTCCTACCTATCTAATTTGGTATTCTCTCCTCTCTCTCTTGGACTCTGGTTTTACAAATTCCTTTTTTCCCTTTGTGGTAACCTAGCACTTAATACAACTGCGTCAGATTGTGTCTTCTGTACCCTAAACTTGAATGCAGAGTGCAGTTGTGTCAGATGTTGATTTTTGTACCAAAATCCTGCTATCCAAAGAGGATGGTAATATTTCTAAGAGTTTGAGAAACCAGCTGTTTTTTAATCTTTTCTTTAAGTGATCAAAGTTTAAATTCATCGATCCTAATCGGTTTTGTTTTTTTGTTATTTATTTATTTATTTTGGTGGTGGTGTTGACAAATTTCGTCAAACATTTCATCAAAGAAAATTCTGTTTAGTTGACGCCACTGAGTTGGCTATTTCCTATACTTGGTCCTTTAGAGAACCCAGGGATAATGGAATACTGGTGACGTCATCTGAATGCACTCCAGTTAAATTAAGGAGGTCGATGCTACTTGCGCCAAAAGTATTGGCTTCTTCACGAAGCATGGGAAATGGAAGTTTTGGTATGATGAGGGAGATTGCCTTCTTCTCCTCTCAGTTTGGATGTGGGTGGGTTGTCAGTTAATGCTGAGGTCCTTGGTAAAGTGTGCAGCTTCATGTCTAGAAATGCATTGGTCACTTCCACCCACTTCAGTGTCTGTGAGAGGTAGATTTGTGGTTTGCACTTTTATATGTGGGACATTATTGTTTGTTTGCTTCTGGTTTGGTCTCCTTCCTTACCAAGCTAAATCATTCTCCAAGCTGATTTTGAAAATTTTCCCCCTTAATTAAGAAATGAGTTGCAGTAATAGACATAAATTGGTTTTAATTTTTGCAACCTCCTTTAAGTTTATCTGAAATGTAACATTTTCAATTATAATTGACTTCCATGGAACAGGAGAATTCACAAAAATCAACCATGCGCTCTTGATTTAGTGGAACTCTGCGCTCATAAAGAATTTCCAAGGACTGGAATTCGAATTCTATTCCCTGATGCACTCTGTCCATTTGCCTTTATATGCAAGGATGAGGTTTGTCCATTGTATAATACACGTGTATGTATAACTCTTGTATGCACGTAAATATGTGTATGACCATGTGCATATGTGTCTCTATATAGCACTATTATGAAAATGGAGATGATTAGATGGGTGGTAAAGTTGGAGATGATTATGGCAATGTCTGATTGTGTCTTTCATCAGAAATAATATACATTGGAGACATGGGTGGTGGTTTTACATTATGACTCGTTTCTTTTTGTATTTGTTTTTAATCCTTGGGGGTCAAACGGCATAAAAACTTAAAAAAGTATTTAAACTTGTGGTGCGTATGTATCTACGTATAAATGAATGTAATGCATCTTGTAAGCATAATATGTTCTTGTATATGCAGATTAGATGCACTTCTGGCAACCTGTACCTGCTTTATGCATTGACTGTTTCAGGAGTAGCATATCTTTTCAAACTCAGAAATATTTACACTTATGAATCCTGCTCTATTTTCCCATCAAATGATCTTATAGAGTTTAATCTGCAAACTCATCCACATTATGGAGAAATAACAGCTGTAGCAGCAACATCAGGGTCTCTTGTAATTGGGAGAAGTGATGGATCTGTTAGTCTTTTGCAACTTGGAATGTTTGATCAAAGTGCTCCAGGTATTAAGTCATGTTGTGCACCTGTGTATAAAACAATATGCAATGCTCATGCATTTACTTTTTCTTTCAATATGAGCTTTGTTATGTATATCATTGAATTTGAGGGTCATTAAAATAAATTTATTCTGCCCTGTAGTCTGGAAAGTCATGAAATTGTTTGTTGGGTGGTTTACTCTCTTAAAAGTTTCTATAAAATAAGTTGGTAGAGATCACCATCCAAGCTATTTCAAACTCTCTTGAAACAAGGATGGTTTTGAGGATATGTTCCTCATTTCCTGTACATTTGGTGTATTTCAGAGATTGAGTTTTGTTATTGGGTGCTAATAAATGGGGGCTCTGGTAAAAACCCGAGAGTAACAAGTAGTGTGTAGGTATATTATTGCATCTGATGGACTAATGCTCACACTTGAAATAAGTGGCATTTTTTGTCTTTTCATTTTCTTTTTCCTCTTTCAGGAGTTTCTTGGGGAAGATGGATATAGAGTAGCAATGTAGAGGATTCAGTTGTTGCATTTGTGGCTTGTTATCATTAAAACATACATTTCTTTTCCGAGTTTTTGTAGTCTAGCTGTGGCAGAAATTTCTTTTTCATTGTTATGCAGCCCCCAACATTCTGTATCTTGTAACTTTCTATTTTCTTATGCTGTGCTTGGACCTCATTTCTGACTTCTATTTCCCGTATTTTCAATTCACAGATTTTGTGCATGAGCTGCGGGATGATGCAGGAATTGGTCGTTTGTGGGGTTTCATCTCAAGGTACTGATTTTTGTACTGAATTATTTTTACAGAAAATATCTATATGTTCTTATTCACTACTAAATAGTATATTTGGAGAAGTTTATTTTTCCTATTGCATCATCGGCATTGGCAAATAATTACATCTGAATCAGAAATCCATTACATTTATTATGGAAAATTTTATCATAATGCCTGCTTATTTTTTAAATAACTGATCTAAAACTTCCTTCTCTATGATGAACAAAAGCAAAAGGAGAATGGAAATTTGCAGTGTCCTTGCTTTTGCAGGCTTATTGACAATAAATGAAAAGCATTACCTATGTTATAACTTATGAATTTCTATTTATTTGGTTTTCTTTTTCTATATAGATCTGCGGATACCCTCAAAAAATCCTATTAAAAACCTGCACTTATCGGTCTCCCTAAGCTTTCCTTGTTGGTAGTACACTATTTGCCTTCTTCACATTTTTTGCTAGAGCTTTATTTATTTATTTTTGTACTTTTTATAGGAAAGACAAAAAGATGTGAAAAAAAAAAAAAAAATGCAGGAAGTCTGAGATTTGCAAAGCAAACAACAGAAAGTAAAAGGTAAAGGAAGCCTAAGAAAGGAGACTTCCAACAAGAGGCTCTTCACCGTTCTAAACGGTCCATTAAAAGGAAGCCTAAATGACTTAGAGGGAAGGGAGTGTCATCCAAACTCCTCAGACAAAAAGATTCCCTTTTTTCTGCTTCCTGGTTTGCCAACCTACACTGCCATGCAAAAAAGTATCAAGGCTTCTAGAAAGGTTAAAAAACTTACAGATCCACAAGTCATATCTTATTCCACTAAGGCCCTCTTGTATTCTAAATTGCCCTAGAAAGGGGTATCGTCAAGTCCTCTTCCATAAGGTTAGTAACCCTCAGCAATGGCACCTTTTTCAAGGATTCTAGTGCAGCTAAGATCTCCGCCTTAGTTGCTATCTTATACAGTTGACTTATGAAGTGCTCTAACAAGCCCACATTTATATTCTTTGAACTAAATTCTAATACTCTCCTGACCTAGGCATCCAATTAACATCATAAAGAGTTGGGTTTAAGGCAACCTATGAGTTAGGCCCTTACCCTTTCTCTGACGCAAAAAGCAAGTTTCTCGACTTTGGTCAAACTAGAAGATGCTGATGGGAGTAGTAACAAACTCTTTAATAAACCTTATATTAAACCTTATTGGGCTACTTTGCCTCCTGTTGTATATATTGATATATTTTTATATAAACCTTATTTCACTTAGACAGTCTCTTTAATAAAATCAAGTTTAATTATTTTATTTTTCAAATTTCATTTAACATATTATTAAAAATATAAAAACATCATAACAATCTTATTAATGAGTCTCTTTTATATATTTTTTGTATTATTTATAAATGAAAATATTAACATTTTTAAACATAATATATATATATCATTATTTATTTTATATTATGAATATTAAATAAATCATCATTTTAGTATTGAATGTATTTTCAAGTTCTATTTGTTTTTTTGATAAGTATTTTTGCATTCTTCTTGTTATTACCGAATGTCATAAATTATATTTTTTGTTATTAAAATAATTATATTTTAATTATTAACATTATTAAAATAATATATATATGTATTATCATTTCATATAGTTTTTTTTCCCAAAATTTCTATGAGGTTTGATTAATTTCCTTCTCATTAATATTTTTCATTAAAATTTCTATCAATATTTCATGATATTTCCTTAAAATCCAATTATTGATATTTTCACGATAACCAATTTTTTATCCTTGCTCATGAGGCACCAACAAATGAAAAGCCCTATTTCCAAGGTAATAAGACAATAAAGGAAAATGACCTGACAAAAAGATATATAGAGGTGATGGTCTACAAAACAAAGAGGTTTGTGTTCTCACCATAAATCTTCTTGAAATAAATTTTTAATCTACATGAGAATGAATTACATATTTTGAATGAAATCATGTTAGTTTTCACAGATAACTTCCCAAGGACAGCAATCATACTTCCTAATATCGACTTTGGTATCCATTGATGAGTTTAAGATAGAGGCCTCATTAAAGGCTTGAGGTTGAAATGGTTTTCATGATATCAAGTGATGCTGCCTATAAGATTGAGAGAATCCATGAAAAGTTTTCTTTGATGGATGTCGAGGGAGAGAAGAAAGATCATTTTACTAGGATGGAAGTAGGTTTGTAAGCAGAAGAATGATGAAATTTGGGTCTAGGGAGGGTCTTTGTGAGGAAAAGAGGAATTCTATGTTAGTGACTTTGTGGGTTTCTTAGGGAGAGTAGATCATTGTGGCATAGTTTTATTGGAAGCATATTTGAAGGACGCGCTCTTTGTGCACGATACATCTGTTGGGCATAATAGCTTTGTAGGGTCTCTATTTTGAAGTATATGATCATTATTAACTTTTTTATGAGCCATTAACCATGTGATATCTTTCATTCTTGGGAAAGCATTAAGGTTGTGTTTGTTTTTTGGCTTAATAGAAAAAGCCAAATATTTTAGATTTTTCTATTTAGCCAAAAGTGACATGTTGACATCATCCAACATGACTAAAGTGAGCTTGTTATCAATAAGTTCAGTTCAGTTATGTTGGATGATGTCAACAGGTCATTTTTGGCTGAATAGAAAAAGCTAAAATATTTGGCTTTTTCTATTCAGCCAAAAAACAAACACCACCTAAATCTAAATCATTTTACTCAATGAGAAAAATGTTAACTATCTTCTTAGAAGCAACAAAAGAAGGATTTTGAATGGAAAGAGCTCAACCTTTCCAAAATCAGTGGAAGGGGATAGAATGACAGTCCTAAGAGAACAAAGGCACAATGCCAATCCTAGGGTTGGTAGCTCATTAAGGTTTATTCAAATGTCAAGGTGCCTAGATGAAGAATGACTGGAAAGGAAGACAAGAATGAAATTGTGGAATCACTCTATTTTGAAAAAGCATATAACCAAGAATGGATATTCTGATGATAATCTTACAAAATTAGATTCTCTAGGAAACAAAATTCTCTGCTTGATATGTGGAAGAGCCTCTCTCTCTCTCTCTAACACACATCCACAACTCATTTTGTAATAAGAGTCTTTAAAGATAGTCTTGCACTGTTCTCTCTCATCTTATTTCTTCTTCTTCCACTCTTTCATGCCTGACTCTCTCACTCTCTCTCTTTGTGTGTGTGTGTGTATAAAAGGGAAAAGAAAAACTATATAGGATTATGTGTTGCTCAGCCTGCTGGGTGATGGAGAATTCCATTCTCATGCTAGCCTTTGACTATGCACATATATATAAGAGAAGATATTAAAAGCACTAGGAAAGGGCAAATCAACATAAACATGAAGTATATGAAAAGCGTCCAAAGGTCAGTAAGAAAAGAAAGAGAAAAACAAGGGACAAACAACCAAACTAAATCACCACCCTAACAACCCAGAAAACCAAACTGTCCCCCGCCTCTCTTGCCCCAACTGCTCACAACACCAAAAAAACAACCCTTTTCTAGGCTTAAACACCAACAAAACCAACAATTGAGATGCCCTTGATTCCTCACGCATGAGAGTTGGATCCCCACTACAACTCCCCCTAGCCCTGACTATCATTGGAGAGCTTTTGTAATTAACCAAATACTCCAATTTTCTGATCTCCCTCTTGAAATTAGAAGACAAGTTTAGCTTCCCCCCTGACCTGATTACATTGACACCAGTGCTCTCCTTTCTTCCATCTTCCTCAAAAGGGGGGGATAATCTCCTTTTCAAAAACCACAATTGGCATCCCTACGTAGATGCTAAAATTAACCAACTTACTAAAGAGGCCATCAGAAGGATGCTCTTCCCCTACCGACCAGCTTGAACCATCTTGAAGCTTCATCCTGAGCAGTCTGTCTCCCTCTCCTAAAGACCCATCGGAAAGCCCCACATTTCACTGAGATTGCTTCTCCAGTCACAATTGTTTCCTAAGGGCTGATTCAAAGGCCTACTACCATCATCTGGTGACCTAGCTGCATAAACAGAAGGGAAAAAAGAAGAGTAAATCCCTCCCCAAAGCAAAGTGGCTGGCCCTGCCTGCAAAAGGTGCATCTGCCAGGAGAGTGTCTTCAACTCCCAAAACCTTCCTCTCCAATTTGAATAGTTTTATAGAGGGGCTTGTTATCCTCTAACTTATTAAGTTTCTGTTTAGCACCTTGGATTCTTGCTTATTCTTTAATCACTATTTGTGGTATGTGCTGCATAAGATTGTTGTATTATATTACCTATCAAAAAAAAAAAAAAAAAAAAAAAAAAAAAATAGCAGATCATAGTGTTATAGTACTTGATTGATGAAAATGTGATTTCTTCATGTAGTTCATTGATGTTTACAATGTAAATAATGCATTTGAATTGTTGTTTCTGTATCTTTCTTTGTTTTTCCATGCATTCTGATTGAACATAATGTTCCTTAAACATGTTCTGCAGGGGTAGGATGGTGTCGCCTGTTCAGGATTTAGTAATATCAGAGGTGGCTGGTAGAAAACTTGTTTTTGTGCTTCATTTTGATGGGATGTTACGAGTATGGGATGTTTTAAGCCATAGCAAGGTTTTCAGTTGTACCATGAGCTCTACACCATTGTCAGGTTTGTATGTTGATTATTATTATTATTTATTTATTTTTTAAATAAAAAACGAACAAATGTATTAATTGAGAAAAAAACATGAGAAGGATGATAAGTCCTCCCCATGAGGGCTATACAACCGTATGTTGATTTCAGTTCTGCTCCTTTCCTGAATAGTTCTTGGTTAGAGCTTCTTAAATCTACACGAATCCATTATCCTAATACTAGAAGCCTATTCATATATGTGTTTCAAGGATCACACTCTTCATGATATGTCCCATCTTCTCATGACATGGTTGCCATACACCAAAATTTGAGCACGTAGTCATTTAGAAAATTCCAATAAACTTCATAAAACATTGACTAAAATTTATTGATCAAGGAGTTGCAGGACCATAATGGGAACTTCTATTTAGGGTTTTCCGTAGAAAGGTTTGGCAACAATTAGGAATAAGTAAAATGGGGTTTGTGGATTAGGCGCTGTTATGGTATCACCATCTTCTTTTGTGTGGACTTCTTTGTTTCCTAGAGAGAAAACAAAAACCAAAAAAAAAAAAAAAAAAAAAAAAAAAAAAAAGGAAAATACAAACTAATACAACAGTGTAAGAGGGGAAAAAAAAGGGTTTTTGCCCTAGTGGTAGGGGAGAGTCAATTAAGATAGCTTGGAATTGTTGCAAGGAACATGTATAAAAATGAAAAAGGAAGCTACATAATGGTGAAATTCAAGAGAATAGTGAGTTCATCAGAAGGATATTATGGGTATAGCCCCAAAGGTCAAAAAGGGAACTCTGAAATCTTGCGCTAGTAAGCTTCTCTGCCACAGACCCTAAAAATAGTTGGCATGGAGCTTGGACAAAGATGTTGTACACTGCTTGAGGAAATAAAGCAGTTTGCTAGCAGCATAAATGATGTTCTAAGCAACATTTGTTGTTTGGTTATCTGCTTTCCATAATTCTGTTGTTTGGTCATTGGGTAGGGCTAATTGGTGGAATCCCTCCTTTTTTCGCTTCTTCAACAAGATCATTACAAGCTCTCTCTCCTAGAACGTTCTGATAGATTCCGAAAATTCCTTGGTGCATCAGGGCAAGAATGAAGCTGGGAATCCAAACAAGATCTGATTCTAGGCTAGTTTCAGGAAGAATCCAATGTGGTTTTATACTGATATTATCATGAGAAAGTGTAAAAATTGAAGTTGGTATGATTCAACCAAAAGGAGTATAATTTGTAGGCTCCATAACAACTAAAAAGGATTCAAATAATTAGGTAGGTTTTTTTTTTTTGTTTTTTTGTTTTTTTGTTTTGTTTTGTTTTTTTTGTTTTTTTTTTTTTCCGGATCTTCTGATTCCTGTTGGTTGCTTTAATTTTGGTATGGTCCATTTTGCTTGAAACTTATGAGACATAGTTAAATAGCCATGAAGCTAATGATGTTATTTATTTTTCTTAAAACTTAAAAGAACTGTAACAGCTTTGTTCTAAGAGTTGCACTTCATTAGCTCTTGCTTGTTTTCTTCATTTCTTTATCTTTTGTTTTTGTTTTTCTTTTTTTTCAGGAGCTACATTTTTAAGGTTATGGGTGGGTGAAGGTAACTATGATACAAGTGTAATTCCTTTGGTGATCTTATGTAGACATGCTTTGGTATGTGATTTAAAATTAAGTATTTTAGTTGTCCTTAATGTTGAAATATGTTGCAAATTTTTCCTTATTCCTCTCTTCTTTCGCATTTTTATGTGTGCCAGTATTCCAGTGTAATTATTTTTTTGGTATGTAATTTTATTTCTTATTGCTAATTGGATTCTATATAATTCTTTAGACAGTTAAAACTTCATGAATTTAATATATGCTAGTATTCCAGTTTAGTGATTGTTTTTTGTACAGTGTTCTTACATCTATTCTATATAACTTCTCAATAACTTGAAAGTAGGAATAAATCTTGAATTTAATATACACTGGTATTCCTATTAGGAGATTGTTTTTTTGTGCATAATATCTCTATCACTGTTCTATATAACTCCCCAATAACTTCAAGCCAGTAACAAAAGTCTCTCTCTTCCTCTCTCTCTCTGCACCATATATTTGTTTAGTTTTAGACTTCTAGGTTTCATTTGGATGAAGAATGGTGGAGCTAGAATTTAGGGATTGATTTTAAGCCCCTCTCTGTGTGTGCCTTATATTTGTTTAGTTTTAGATTGCATTTGAACAAATAATTTTGGAGATGGAATTTAGGGAGGGATTTTAAGCTCCTGAAGGGGCTTTGAAGTTCTGAGATATGATGACCTCAAAATAACATTAGGAATGCATGTGCATCTGTTTAAGGGTGATTTGCAATAGAAAATTTCAAAGCATTACACCTGAAAGGCACACGGATGTGACACCTTGGCTTTGGAAGAAGCCCAAACAAGGGGTTACTAGCAGATCCAGAGGATGATGCTTGGCATGAGGGTTGTGAGGCATCATAAATGAGACATATGATTAGTTGTTTATGCTTGCAAAAGACATAGCACAAGCAAAGCAACTCTCCATGGTGATGGGATAGGTGGCCTGCAATGGTGCAACTAAAACCAAGACACATGGCATGATCTATGAAACCCTCAATTCTCTGACAATCACTTTCTTTTTATTTTACCAATCACATCAGTTATAAAAAATTATAAGAAAAGTGATTCAGGTCCTAGAATGAATCCAAAATGGACTCTAAAACTCATGAAGGTCCAAATTTGTCGGGCAGCAATTATTGATATCTGGATGTAGTCCAATCATTTGGGTTATCAGAGGCCTATTGGATGCTCTTTTTAGAACAGGCCCCTACTTTTAAAAGTAAAAATATTGAAACACGGGAGAAAATGTATTTATTGCTTATGAGCATTTGGAAAATAAAAGAATATAAGGTGGAAAATATGATATCAATAAACAAAAAGAAAGCAAAACTTTTAACAATATGAACATGATGTACAAAATGCTAGTAAACTGGCTAAAGCTTTTACCTTTAATATATGATATGACTTCTTTCTATGCTTGATATTCATCTAATAGATATCTTAGTAGGTTTTTAGGAGTAATGATGTCAAATTGGTTTCATTGAATGTGAAGTTAACTTTTAATGGATACTTAGCTGGTCTTTCTGATTATATTCATGTTGTATGCTGTGATACTATCTGATTTCTTTCCCCAATTCTGAAGGAAGTCGACATGGAGATGATCTCCATATATCACCTCCATTTTAGTGTGGGAGACAGGATCATTTTCTTTTTGGAGCCCTCAATGCAAAATATCCCTTCTGAGGAGGTATACAATTTATTTGTCCAACTATTGCTTTCCCCACTTTGTTCTTATTTAATGATGAAAGTATATTGCATTGGATGCGCTAATGCTTGAATTCTCTCAGGGGAAATTCATTGATGTGAAACTTACTTCAAATAAGATATGGATGCTAAAACAAGACGGGTTGATATCACACAACCTGTTTCACACAAAAACTAATCTGTAAGTACTTTAATGACTGTTACTTTTTAATTGGCCATGTTTTAGAGAATCTTAAAATTTTCCATAAACTTCATCATGTTTATCCTATCTGCTATTTCTATGTACATTTTTTGCTTATTATGTCCCAGCAGAGATGAGAGAAATGTGTCCATTTTACTCATGTTGGGTTTGTTTATTTGAAACTTTGAAATTCATTGAACATTTCCCTGTCAGTGCTGTGTTTTTTTTTGTTTTTTTTTTTTTTTGGGTGCTCTCTATGATATTCTAAACTTTTCATGTTTAGATATGAACTCAAAGAATTGGATTGTTCATGGTGCTAGCATGTTCATGTCTTAAGCTCGTGTTTTCTGTGGTTTTACTGGTTGTTATTAATTTTACACTTGTTTAGCACCTTGATTTCATTTTTCATCCATCATTACAATTGATTGTGAAAATGACACAAGATATTTATGTGCTTACACACAACACAGACACACGCTTTACTTGATTGTGGATGCATAAGTATAGTATAAATCTTATGGAAAAATCAGGTATTTGTATAAATATTCACAGATGCACAGCCCTCGGGGACACCTGCATGGACATGTATATGTTTCTATATTTATTTATTATCCAAGTGTATTTCATTTCAACCGTTGAATAGATATTTCCTTTTTAATTGATATGATTATTTAATTTTTTGGGCTGAATGTTCCTGAATTTCTTGTTAGGGAAGAAGGACACTGTTATGCTTTGCAGGAAACTTTTGTTGCTGACCAGCTATTTCAAAGTTCTGAACATTGTTTGGATGATCTTCTTTGGATCACCCATTCACTATTTTCCACTATGAAGGTAGTATTACTATTAGTGTTGTGTTATCATTGCATCTATGATTTTTTTGTTACTTGCCTGCTATTTTGACCTTCAAATTATTAACAAACAAAATTTACAGATAAATTGTTGCAGTTAAGTTAGAAATGGAATCACGAGTATTGTAATTGCTGTTATATGTCAAGCCTACATCAAAATTGGATCTCAAATATATTATCATTTTTTTCCTGATGTTTTAGATATTGTTGCATGTTGTGGGAGAACTGTAGAGTATGTTGGATAGGTTTTTATTATAGGTTGTGTCACATTTTCATGCAACATGGCACACTTCTCCAAAAGATTGGACCCACAAATTAATTGTCCTATTTAATAAACAAACTATTCCAGTTGCTTGTTAGTTCAGATTGTGGCTAATCTCCAGCTTCCTTTAATTATTGGACCCTCTTGGATTCTCAATGTCTTTAGAAACCGTGATGATTGTGAGATAGTCGAACTCATTTCCCTCCTTATTTAGTGTTTTTACTTCATCAATTCTACCCTTGATGAGGGGTGTTGGTATCTCTATATTGATGAGTCATTTCAATTCTTTTTGCATAGTTAGTGGGGCTATAGGTATTCTACCTCTTGTCTGACCAAGTTGGTTTTGAAGGCCCAATTCCAAAGAAAGTAATATTGTGGACCTTGGCATGTGTCACTTTCATATTGAAGATTTCTTTTAGTACTCATCAAAATACAAATTAATTGTCCTATTTAATAAACAGACTATTCCAATTGCTTGTTAGTTCAGATTGTGGGAGGAGTGGTAATGGAGCCTAGGCCTTTGAGTGTCCGTAAGATAGATGGGACGACAATAGAGAAGGTGGATTTCAGTGAAAGGGTCAGTCATGGAGCTGGAATTGGTGGTCTAACTGAGGGAGACCTTTCTAAGGGATCTTTTGGCAGATTTTTGGCCTTTAATAGGCTTGTGGAAATGTCGGTTGAAGGTTTTGAAAGGGAAATTTTGGCCCTTTGGTGGAGACTAGAGTCCAGAAAGAAGGGTAGAAGCTCTCAACAGGGAAAAAAGAAAGTTTCAACCTCAGGATCTAGATTTGATAGAGAATTATGCTATCTTCTGTGCTCCATCAATTATGACTCAACTTCAGGGATCGGAAAAATGGGTGGGAACTCTTTGGGGAATTTTGTGAACTGTGGGGATGAAGATTAGAATTCTCTCTTGGAATGTAAGGGATTTAAATGATGGGGATAAGTTGAAAATGATGAGAGCTCTTATTAGAGCTTAGAGGGCATACCTGGTTTACCTACAGGAAACTAAGGTTCAGCATATGACGAATTTTTTGTGAGAAAGTTGGGGGTAGGCAGAGTCTCAAAGTGGAAAAGTGTGGATTCAAGAGGTCATTTTGGGGGAATTTTGGTTTTTTGGGATAGTAGAGTTTTGGAGCTTCTGGAAGTGGAATTAGGAGTGCACTCTCTTGCTTGTAGGTTTAAAAATGGTGATGACAATTTCATTTGGGTGTTCATTGGGGTGTATGAGCCAGTAAGCAGTGCTAATAGGGAGGAGTTATGGGTAGAACTTGGGGATATCAGAGAGTTGTGGGGTGATCCTTGGTGCATTAGTGAGGATTTCAATGTGGTTAGATTTCCTAAAGAAGGGAGAAATGGTTCAAGACTCTCTTCTGCAATGAGGCATTTTTCAAAGGTCATTGAAGAGCTTCTTTTGAGGGACTTACCCTTAGATGGGGGGTGTTTTACCTGGTGTGGTGGCCTGAATAACAGATACTCCTCTAGGCTAGATCGTTTCTTAGTCTTAGAAGAGTGGGTAAGTCACTTTGATGGTCTCTCCCAGAAGTTGTTGCCTAGGCCTACAATCGATCATGTGCCCATTCTTCTAAAGGGAGGGGGGATTAGAAGCGGTAAATCCCCTTTTTGTTTTGAGAACATGTGGCTGAGAGTGGAAGGGTTGAAAGATTTGGTGAGGAAATGGTGGACAAGCTACACTCTTAGTGGTTTGTTTAGCCACATCTTAGCTTGCAAGCTAAAGGCGTTGAAGCAGGATCTCAAAACCTGGAATAGAGTGGTGATTGGGTATGTTTCCTCTAACAAAGAGTCTGCCCTCTATCAGATTGGTTATTGGGATGCCAAATAAAGAGATTTGGGACTATCCCCTGAAGAGTCGGAGGGTAGGAGAAGGGTTGTGGAGGAATTTAGTAAGTGGGCAAGTATGGAAGAGATTTTGTGGAGGTAGAAGTCACGACAGCTATGGATGAAAGAAGTTGATAAAATTCACAGTTTTTCCACAAGATGGCTAATGTTCAGAGGAGGAATTATTTGGTTGTCTTCAAAGTGAATGGAAGAAGGTTGACAAGAGAAGATGAGGTAAAGGAGGAGGTGGTTAACTCTTTCCAATGAGTTTTGTAAGAATTTGATGGGTGGAGACCAAGCATCGATGGGTTGCCCTTTTCGATTCTAGACAATGAAGTAGTGAGGGCCTTGGAGAATCCTTTTTCTAAAGAAGAGATCCTTGCTGCCGTTTCCAATTTGCGTAGGGATAAGGTGTCAGGTTTGGATTGGTTTTCCGTGACCTTTTGGCAATTTTGTTGGGACATTATAAAGTTTGAAGTGATGGGACTTTTTGTTGAATTTCATCATTCGGGTTTCTTTGAGAGAAGTCTTAACGCTACTTTTATTGTGCTCATCCCTAATAAAAGGGGTGTAAAGGATTTGAGGGACTTTCGACCTATTAGCTTGGTGGGGAGCCTTTATAAGCTTCTATCTAAAGTCTTGGCTAACAGGTTAAAAAGAGTGGTTGGGAGAGTAATGTCAAATTCCCAACATGCTTTCATGGAGGGCAGGCAAATCTTGAATGCAATCCTCATAGCTAATGAAGCCTTAGATTCAAGGCTTAAGAGCTTTGATAAGGGAGTCACTTGCAAATTGGACATTGAAAAGGCCTATGACCATGTGAATTGGGAGTTCTTATTAGTAGTCATAGGAAAAATGGGCTTTGGGGCCAAGTGGGTTAGGTGGATGAGGTGGTGCATTTCCTCTGTTCGCTTTTTGATTCTAATTAATGGAACTCCTATCGGCTTCTTTGCTAGCTCTAGAGATTTGAGACAGGGAGACCCCCTTTCCCCCTTTCTTTTCATTTTGGCAATGGAGGCACTTTCTAGTATATTGAAGAAGGCTTTGGAAGGAGGCTTCATTCAGGGTTTTTTGGCTAATGGGAGAAGAAGAGTAGGAAGGGCGGTGTCCCATCTCCTTTGTGCTGATGATACTTTGATTTTCAGTGACTCAAACAAGGAGCATTTAGAAGCCTTGAGTTGGGCGTTCATGTGGTTCAATGCAATTTCTGGCTTAAAAATTAATATGGACAAAAGTAAGCTAATCCTTGTTGAAGAGGTCTCTAATATAGAGGATTTGGCTAAGGTGTTGGGGTGCAAAGTATGTTCTCTACCTTCTACTTATTTGGGTATTTCCTTGGGAGCCCCCTTCAAATTTGTTCATGCTTGGGATGTAGTAAAGGAAAGATTTCAGAGAAGACTTGCTTTGTGGAAGAGGCATTATTTGTCGAAAGGAGGGAGACTGCCTTTATTAAAGGGCACTTTATCTAACTTGCCTATCTATTTCATGTCTTTATTTGTGATCCCTCGTAAGGTGAGTCTTAGCTTAGGAGTTAGGAAGTTATCTCTTCTAAATAAGGCTCTTCTTGGGAAGTAGTGTTGGAGATTTGCTTCTGAGTATGATTCCTTTTGGAAATAGGTGGTTGTAAGGAAGTATGGAGAGGAAGAGGGGGGATGGTGTTCTAGAATTTCGATAGAAGACTAGAGGGTGAGTCTTTGGAAGACGATTTGATGTGGGTGGAAGGATATCTATGATAAGATTGGCTTTAGGGTGAGAGATGGCAAGAGGGTGAGGTTTTGGAAAGATAGGTGGTGTGGGGAGGAACCTTTAGTTGTGACATTCCCAAAGCTGTTTTCAATCGCCACTGATAAAGAAGCTTGGGTAGATTAGTTGTGGGAGTAGGTTGGGAGATTGGTTGTTGGAATCCAAAGTTCTCTAGACAGATAAATGATTGGGAGTTAGGTGAGGTGGAAGGTTTGCTTACAAGGTTGCAAAGGCACATGATCAGTGGAAGAGTAGAGGATGTTATAGTTTGGTGGTTGGCGAAGGGGGGCACGTTTTCTATCAAATCTTACTACCACAAAGTATAAAGAAATGAGAGAGAGTGAAAGTGAGCGCGAGAGCGATGGCGATGAGGGAGAAAGTTGAGCAGAGAATCGGAGAAGACGAAAGGGGAGTAGCTTCGGGGTGGAGTTGAAGGTGTTCGAAATCAGAGTTGAGGAGATAAAAGGCAAACCCCAAGTTATTATCGTGGAAAGTAGGAGAGGGGTTTCGTCATGGGTCCGACTGGGGCTGGTGAGTGTAGGGCTCTTTCTGGAGGGTTTGAACCAGTGCATCAAGGGCGAGAAAGAAGGAAAATGGGAAAGGGGATGGAAGGAAAAGGGGAGAAGTTACTCCCTAGTGTGAGACGTTAACAGTGCGGGGTGCTTTCTCCAGTTAGGGGTTGTCGACTTGGAGAAGAAGAGATACAACATTTGCATCCCGAAAGGCAGAGGGGAAAGGGGGGGGATGGATCTCTATGGCGGAGATGTTACGAAAACTGGGAGTAAATTTCAGTAGAAAGGAGAACAAACAAGAAGAGAGGGCCACGGGAAGGTCGTATGCGGAAATGGCGAAGAGGCCGAGGAGTAGGGACAGTAAAACGGTCAGAGTGGAGGTAAAAGGGGAGGAAATAAGCAGAAACTTGAACAGATTGGAACATTGTCTGGTCGGAAGCTGGAACCCTAGTTCAGCAAGAGGAGAGGATTTGGAGAGATTGGGGTGGTTAATGACAAGTTCTTGGGGGTTGAAGGGAAAGCTAGGGTTGGCAAGGTTGGAAAAGGGAAGGGTTCTTTTGGAGTTTGAATTTGTGGAAGAAGCCAGACGTGTCCTCACCTCTGGGAAAAGATCGGTGGGAGGCTTCAGGTGGGCTAGGAGCTCTGGAGTCCAAGGATTGGGTGTTTGGAAGAAGGTGAAACAAGAAACGAAGCCTGGGTAAGAATTCTAGGACTCCCAATTTCGTTATGGGTCTCGACCATTTTGAGAAGAGTGGGGGAAGTGTGTGGTGGCTTCATAGCCATTAACCCACAGATGAAGAGAATGGAGGAACTTCAGTGGGCTTGGATATTAGTTAAAACGAATGGCAAAGACTTGCCGAGCACGTTGGAGATCGGGGTTGAGGAGGCGAGTTATTCCCTCTCCTTTTGGTGGGAGATCAGGCTGTCGCTGAGGAAGACCTCAGTGGATAGTCGAGTTTCAACTGGTCGACTAAGTGGAGAGGTTAGGGGTGACGATGCTGCATGCGCTGGCCAGCGCGTAGAAGAGCTGGCAAACGCGAGGCTCGAGGCACCGCTTCGGTTAGCAGATGGGACCGGTGGGCAGGCGAGCGAGGCGGGTAGTGAAGTGATTGAAAATCGGGCTCAAGTTGGGTGGGTGACCCGATTTTCTCTTGACCCATTGGAGGCCGGGCCTTCCTCGTTAGGCCCTGTCGTGGGTTTTTTGGGTTCGAAGAGGGCTGGTGGGCTTTCTTCGCAAGGCCCATTAGTGGGAGAAAAATTAAAAGGTAATGCAATTGTCGGAGCTGGGCCAGCAGTTGGGCCGTCGCTTTCTAAGGATAAGTGGTGGGCTGTCGTTGAGGTGAGCACATCGCCTGTTGGGCCATCTGACTTCTTGACAATGGACTTTCGGTGAAGGCTTGTTCCTCAGTTCGCCCTAGTACCTGACATGGGTGCAACTTGGAGATTGAGTTTCTTAAACTCCGGGAGAAGGAAGCCTGGAGGAAGCAGCAATTGGAAACCCAACAATCAACTATAGACCATGCGTTAGTGGAAGAAGCTTTGAGGTATGGGTTTGTTTTAAATTCGTGGGGTTTAAGGGTCTCGGGTCTTCTCCTTCTAATTCTTTTTCTTTTGGTTAGACTTCGGAGGGGGAGTATTACAACCATTCTGGGGTGCTAAGGGAGGATATCCAGGAGGGAAATACGTTGAGTACGCTAGATGCAGACGGGTCCGCTAAGAATGGCAATGGATGCTGGGAGTTGGTTGAGGTTAATTGTGCCTATAACAAGGCAAGGAATTCGGAGTGGGGTTTAGCTTAGTCTGTGCCCCAAGAAGTCAAGGGTGAGAAGGAGCTTAGATGGGAGGAAAGTAGTCTGACCAAATTCAGCCATTTTTTGGGATTTTCAACAGAAGGCCTGGAAAAGGAAATCTTGAGTATCTTGGTCAAAATTAGAAAAAGGCGGGAGAGGATGCATAGCAAAGGTCCATTGGAGAAATCAAAATTTGAAAGGGAGCTAAAGAGGCTTGAGTGTTCAATTAACTATGAGGGGGAAAATAAGAAGAAATGTCCTCCTCAGGGCAGAGGGTGCCAGCTAGCGGAAGTCCAATGAATCTCAAATTATTGAGTAGGAATGTGAGGGGAGCGAATAACAGCTCTAAAAGGAAAATAATCAAGTCTTTCGTAAGAAATCAAAAGGTGGATTTGCTGTGTATCCGGGAGACAAAAATCCAATCAATGTTTGAAGGGGTGGTGAGAAGTTTAGGTTTGGGGAGATTCTTCGACTGGAGGGCTTTGGATGCTTCTGGATCGACAAGAGGTATTTTGATTTGGTGGGACAAAAGGTCTCTGGAAATTTTGGATTGGGAGGAGGGCTAGTTCTCAATTTCCTGTAGATTCAGGAATGTGGAAGATGGTGTTGCCTGGGTGTTTACGGGAGTCTATGATTCTTTTTTCAAAGAAGAAAGGGAGTGTTTGTGGGAAGAGATTGGGGCAATTAGAGGAATTTGGGAAGAACCCTGGTGTTTAGGGGGTGACTTTAATATTATTATCTCCCAAAGGGAAAGGAGTAGACAAGGGAGAATAGCCTCAGCAATGAGGAGATTTGCTTAAATTATTGATGATTTAAGGCTTGTTGATCTTCCGCTGCAAGGGGGATTATTTACTTGGAGTGGGGGTCCTAATAATCATGCCTGGGCTAGACTGGACAGATTTCTTGTGACTCCTAACTGGCTTGATCAGTTCAGTAGTGTTCTCCAGAGAAGGTTGCCTCGGCCTAGCTCGGGTCATTTCCCCTTCTTACTAGAGGGTGGTGGCCTAAGAAGAGGACCCTCTCCTTTCAGGTTCGAAAATATGTGGCTTAAAGTTGAGGGGTTTAAAGATCTTATTCGTGGTTGGTGGCAGGGGATGGTGGTCAGAGGCAGTGCTAGCTACAGGTTGGTTGCAAAGATGAAGGAGCTTGAACAAAATTTAAAAGTTTGGAATTGGGATGTGTTTGGGAGACTGGAGTGTAATAAAGCTTCAGCTCTCCAACAAGTGGAATACTGGGATCATGGGGAAAGTGAGAGAAGTTTGACAGAGAAGGAAACAGTTTTTAAAAAGGAAGCCAAGGAGTGGTACGCTAAGTGGGTGTCCTTGGAAGAAATCCATTGGAGACAGTTATCAAGGGAGTTATGGTTAAGGGAAGGGGATAGAAATACGGGCTATTTCCATCGTATGGCAACTGCCCATCGAAGAAGTAATTCCCTGGACAGAATCAAGATAAATAGGTTGTAGTTGTCAGAGGAGTAAGAAGTGAGGGGAGGGGTAGCGAATGCCTACCAACAGTTGCTCTCAGAAAACTCGGAGTGGAAGGCGGATATAGGGAGACTGCAGTTAAAGTAGATCAGTCAGCAAGAAGCGGAGATTCTGAAGCTCCCTTTTTCTGAGGCTGAGGTCCATTCTGCTTTGATGGATATGAATGGAGACAAAGCCCTAGGATTCGATGGTTTCACTGTGGCTTTTTGGCAAAGCTGTTGAGATTTTGTAAAAGAGGAGATATTGGAAATGTTTAAGGAGTTTCATGAGCAAAATTCTTTCCTCAAGAGACTTAACAACACGTTTCTGGTCTTGTTACCTAAGAGAGGGGGGGCTGAGGACCTTGGGGATTTTAGACCTATTAGTCTTTTGGGGGGGCTATATAAATTGTTGGCTAAGGTGATGGCTAATAGACTTAAGACAGTGATAGGAAAAGTGGTCTCCCCTGATCAGAATGCTTTTGTTATGGGTAGGCAGATTCTAGATGCCTCTTTAATTGCAAATGAGGTGATTGATTCATGGAAAAAAAGGGGAGAGAAAGGCCTTATATGCAAATTGGATATCGAGAAGGCGTATGATAGCATTAACTGTCAGTTTTTGCTGAAGGTTTTGCAAAAAATGGGGTTTGGGCCAAATTGGTTGGGTTGGATGTGGAGTTGTTTTTCTACAGCCAAGTTCTCAGTTTTGGTGAATGAAGTGCCAACCGGTTTCTTCCCAAGTTCTAAGGGGCTGCGCCAAGGAGACCCTCTTTCCTCCTACCTCTTTGTCATGGGAATGGAAGTGCTGAGTGCTCTAATTAGGAGGGCGGTTGAAGGGGGGTTTTCTTTCTGGGTGTAGCATCCGGGGTGGTAAAAGACCGGTTATCAACATATCACACTTACTTTTTGCTGATGATCTAGTCGTTTTTTGTGAGACAAAGAAAGAGCACTTAACGCATTTGAGTTGGATTCTTTTTCTGTTTGAAGCTGCATCAGGGTTAAGGATTAATTGGGCTAAAAGTGAAATTATCCTAGTTGGTGAGGTGGAAGAGGTTGACGTGATGGCAGTGGAGCTAGGGTGCAGGGTGGGGCATTTGCCTTTAGTCTATTTGAGGCTGCCTTTGGGGGTGCCTAATAAGGTTTCTTCTGCGTGGGATGGGGTGGAAGAGAGAGTGAGGAGGAGACTTGCGCTTTGAAAACGTCAGTATATTTCCAAAGGTGGGAGAATCACTTTTATAAAGAGCACGATGACTAGTATGCCCTTGTATCAAATGTCCCTTTTCCGTATGCCCAAGGCAGTGGCAAGGAGGTTAGAAAAGTTGCAAAGAGGTTTTCTGTGGGGAGGGGGAAATTTAAAAAGGAAAGCTCACTTAGTTAATTGGGAGGTGGTTTGTGCGGATAAGGAAAATGGGGGGCTTGGCTTAAGGAAGCTAGCCATTTTGAACAAAGCCTTGCTTGGCAAATGGATATGGAGATTTGCTTGTGTTAAGGACGATCTTTGGAAGCAGGTGCTTGTGGTGAAATATGGGCAAGAGGATTTTGGTTGGAGGACAAAGAAGGCAAATGGGGTGTTTGGAGTAGGGGTTTGGAAGGAGATCTTGAAGGAATTTGGTTGGTGTTGGGAAAATATGGCGTTTAATGTGGGAAAAGGCACCAAAATCAGATTCTAGACTGATCTTTCGTGCAGGTGTACAGTGTTGCCCTAAAGATTCCCTCATCTTTATGCCATGGCTGTTTATAGGAATGCTACAATGGAAGAGATGTGGGACCAGAATTTCGGCCAAGGAGGCTGGAATTTAAGGTTTCTTAGGGACTTTAATGATTAGGAATTGGATATGGTAGGTAATTTGCTTTATGTTTTGAGGGGTCATAGGATTACTTTGGAGGAAGACTCGGTCTTTTGGAAGGGAGGAAGAAACGGGTAGTTTAGAGTCAAGAAAGCGTATAGCTTGTTGGTCAGCCCCATTGTCTCCGTTTTCCCGAAAAGTTGCATTTAGGTAGATAGAGTTCCAACCAAAATTGTGTTCTTTGCGTGGGAGGCTACTTGGGGGAATGTGCTTACTCTAGATAGGCTCCAGAAAAGAGGGTGGCAGTTCCTTAATTGTTGTTTCTTATGTGGTTGTGAAGAGGAAACTGTAAATCATATTCTCATACATTGTACAGTGGCCAGAGTGCTGTGGGACATTGTTTTTGGTTTGTTTGGTGTTCAGTGGGTCTTTCCAGAAACTGTAAAGGAGGCCTTATTTAGCTAGAGGGGCCCATTTGTGGGGAAAAAAAAGAAAAAGATTTGGAAATCCATTCCACTATACATTTTTTGGACGGTTTGGAAGGAGAGAAATAGACTAACCTTTTAAGGGGGGGGGGGGGGTTAGCAATTCAGAAACTTAAAAATTCTTTTGTTTGTAATTTATGGGGTTAGGTTAAATTGTATATTGGAGAGGAGTCGCTCTTTCTTATAGGCTTCTTGGAGTGGTTAGCCTCTAATTAAGGGTTGGTGAGGTTTTTTTGTTTTTCTTTTTTGGTTGTGAGGCCTTAACTGCCTTGTATACCCCCTGTATGCTTTGTGACTTTTTTGCCTCTTGTTAATACATTCTGTGCTTATTTATGGAAAAAAAAGGATCTTACTACTCCTTAGTGGGTTGTTATTCGAAAGGTTTCCCCACAAGCTTGGTGTGGAATCCTTGGGTGCTGATGAAAGTAAACTTCTTTGCTTGGGAAGCATTTTGGGAAAAAATTCTAACTCTGGATCAACTAAAAAGAAGGGGTTGAAGCCTTCCGAATAAATGTTATTTGTGTAAGGGTGAAGAGGAGTCAGTAAACCATATTCTCATTCATTGTCCTAAGGCAAACAGGTTGTGGCTCCTTATTTTTGCTATATTTGATGTTCAGTGGGTGATGCCGTTCTCAATCAAGAATGCCCTCATTACTTGGCGGGGTGCCTTTGTTGGGAAGAAGAGGAAGAAGGTTTGGAAAGTTGTGCCTTTGTGCCTATTTTAGACATTATGGAATGAGAGAAATCGAAGAGCTTTTAAAGATTCTAAACTAACAGACCACATGATTATACACTCCTTCATATACATGTTTTTGAAGTGGATTAAGGTACATATAGAGTCTAATTCTTTGTCCCCTAGATTTCATAGATTGGTTAGGCAATAAGTGAAGTGAAGGTGTTGGTTTTTTGTTTATCCTTCATTTTTCTTAGCCTTGTATACATCGTGTATACTTTTTGCGCTTTTTGGCACTTTTAATACAATTACTTTACTTATCAAAAAAGAAAAAAAAAAAGAAAAAGATTGTGGCTAATCTCTAGCTTCCTTTAATTATTGGACCCTCTTGGATTCTCAATGCCTTTAGAAATCGTGATGATTGCAAGACAAGTGAATTCACTTCCTTCCTTATTTAGTGTCTTTACTTCGTCAATTCTATACTTGATGAGGGGTGTTGGTGTCTCTTTATTGATGAGTCATTTCAATTCTTCTTGCATAGTTGGTTTTGAAGGTCCAATTCCAAAGAAAGTAATAGTATGGGCCTTGGCATGCCACTTCCATTTTGAAGATTTCTTTTAGTACTCATCAAAATAAACTTCGATTGGTGTTTGTTTGATAATTTGAGAAAGGTCTTGCGTTTAAGGTAGAAGTTAAAAGCTCTTCTAGAATATTAGCATGATGCAAAAGAGGGAATACTCCTAGGATGTATGAGAATAGGGATCCCTCCATGTTCACTTCATGATGAGATGGGATGATGAAATTTTTGGGAATTGGGATTTAATGGTGAACATGCATCTAAGATCCTTAGGGGCAATGAAATATGCTTATTTTTCAACTTTTACTTTCTATGGTGTTTTAGAACGTACCTTGAATTTGAATGTTCTCAAATCCCTTTTTCAAAGCCAATGTAGAGTGATCTCAATATCCTAAAGCCTTCCACTTAATGGTTCTCTCTCTGGATTTAAGGATAAGAGAAGTGTGAGCTTCTTTTCCTTGAGGGAACAAAGGCTATGGAGGTTAAGGTTTCTTTTTGGAAGATGGAAGATCACAACACTATCTAATCCTATAGACCCTAAGAGGGTTCATATAGACCATCAAGCAGGCTTAAGTGACTAGGGCCCAATATATGGGTTTAAGTCACTTAATCCAATCCACTTGTTCCTATTTGATCTTATTTAATTAATTGACTAATTTATGGGCTTCAATTAATTAAACAACCCAAGTAGAAACTAGAAACCATAAATCATTTAATTATAAGCACTTGTGCAATATTGTGCTTATATATTTACGCTTACAATTAAATAAAAATTTCCCTCAAACCATGTGTCATCAAAGAATGTGAGCTCGAATATGGACCACTAGGATCCATAAGAAAATATTGGCTCTTCAAGAGTCAAATTCTGAAATTGACTCCACAATTCACTAAAAAGAGTCAACTATACTCCAATATCTAATAACATTAAATCAAAATATAAATTAATGAATTAACTTTTTGAGTATATGACCTACTATTCTTTACATGTAGGTTTTCTATGACATTAATTAATTAACCTTTTGGGATTACCTATCTAATGTTTGAGTGTAAGTTCCATCTATATCATGATCAACTGACATACTCTTATCCATAAAGGACATATATCAAATCCGACTTAAGGAATTATTATAATCATAGATTTTTTGATCACAAATGTCTAGATCACCTAAGGGGACATATTATCTCAAATCCATGAGATATCATAGTGCCTCTATTGAGAATATTTGTTGTCATCTACCTAAACCACTAGTTATCCAATATGTGGGAAATATATGATTATTCTAGGATCTCACCCTTAGGTTAAAGTCACCTATTACCTCAATACTAGCACACTGTACTCTCAAAGTTGAGAACTCATGCAACATAGGAGCTTGGAGTAGTCATTACAACCCGATAGTTATTCAATCATGACTCTCTGTAGGTCCTAATCAATGTGTAACTATACATACTAATACACTCACCATGGGATAATTATCTTGATGACCAAGACAAATCATTTCATCAATTAGGAGGTAGTGCGTTACGACTTCTAATGGATTGTTTAAGTTCATGAACTTGTCGTGAACAAACTCATCAACTTGTAAGGAACCCATAACTTGAATCTTCCATGCAACTAGAAATGCACTCAGGTCATGTATAATATAAGTGATTAGACTTGAATATTCAAATATACCATAATGATGTAAATAGGATAGGGAAAAAAATTGATATCATATATAATGAAATCAAATGTTACATCATATCATTACTTTTGAGGGCTCTATCGTAATAGGACAATAGTGTTTGAGTTTTTTCATGAAGAAAATATAGGATCCATTAGGAGATTAGGCAATGAAGTTTCATGTATGTCTTGACACAGAGTGGAGGAAGTTGATTCCCTAGCCATGAGTGGTTCTACTAGAGAGGATTTTGAGGAAGTGCATATCCCATCTTGATTTTAGTATAATTCGTAAGGCTAACAAAATGATGTCCATTATGGTTAAAAAAAATGCTCAATGGAGTTCTCAACAACTCCTTGGATACATACATCCAAGGGGCAAGGAGTTGTGAGGTAACATATTTTCTCCCAAGCATTTGTCCACTTGAGCTAAAAAAGTTTGGTGCTCCTCTCAGAGTTTAAACCATATAACCCATAACATAACAAGGAGTCTCTCTCCACAAGGCTACCCCTCTATATAATAACTTGGTGTTATATGCTATTTATATGAAACTCACCACTTCAGAATTAGTTTCATGACTTTTATTGATAGCAATGTTTTTGGTAGTTATTTCTTCTTAGATATCATTGTTCATTTTATATCAGTCCTGCATTGAAGCATAATCTTGCTCAATTAACTATTTGGCCCATGAAAAACTTGTAAGTTTTTAGGATAGATCTTCTATTTTTTGGCATTTTCTGTATGTCAGACTTGTTTTATGGGAATTTATTTGCATCTTACAGACACCTGACAATATTTTGCCCAATGTGAAATTTTGCAGGAGCAAATTGTTTCATTTGTGTCTTCTATTTTCTTACGGAGGCTGCTTCATCCTGGGGTTTATCATAACAGTGTTCTACGTACAACATTACAAGATTATAACAAACACTGGACTAATTCCGAGTTCCAGTCCTTGACTGTTGATGGACTGAAAAAGGAGATCCTTTCGCTGATTGAACATGAGGTTTTATTTGCTTTCATTATTGTCATTTATTTCATTTTATCTTTCATTTCTCACCCAAAATTTTCTTCCCTATCTTTTCCATCTTTCTCAAGGAGAAAGTTGGTACGCTGATCTACTGTGTTTTTATTAGGGTGTCCCTGAAAGTCCAAGTACATTAATTTATTGCTGGAAAAATTTTTGTATGCGCTATTTCCATTACTGGTGCAAGAACAGTGCACCATATGGTTTGCTTGTTGACTCCTCAACTGGTGCTGTTGGTCTAATCAGAAAAGATTCAGTATCCTTGTTCCGCTGTTTGGAGGACATTGAGCTGCTTATCTATGGTATGCTTGAGAACCTTGATTTTCCTAAAGTGAGCTTGTAGACAAGATCCCCCTTTTTTTTCCCTTTTTTCTTTTAGGAATTGCTTCTTATATTAACTTATATGTTAGTATATTTCCAGGTTCTTTTGATGAACTTGGTGATTTTGTGAACTCTGGGTTTGATCTGTATGGTGATGATCTAGAACGCGAAATTCTTTTTGAAGTGCTCCGATGCATTAGTAGTATCAGCCAACAACTGGGCAAAACTGCTTCAGCACTGTTTTATGAATCTCTTATTAGTGCACCAATTATTTCATCTGAAGAAATTGTTCCTCGATTACTAAAGATCTTAGAGACTGGATGTAGTTCCTCGGTAGCAGCACTCCCTATATCAGATCTTGGAGCAGATGGTGCTTGGGAGAAGGAACTGGCTAATCACAAAACGTTGAGGAAATTTTCTGTTGACATGCTTTTGTCTCTTCATGCTTTGTGCAACAAAGCTAGCTCATGGAGCAGGGTTTTGGATGTCATAGAAAGCTATTTAAAATTTCTTGTACCTCGAAAAATGACACAGGGAGTGGATTCTGAAGTATTATTTAATATCAATACTTCCATTTTGGTCCAAGCTACTTCTCAAGTTGCAAAAGTGATGTTTGAATCTGCTTTGGACATTCTTCTCTTACTAAGCTATCTGGTGAACATAAGTGGGCAGGTCAGTTTTTTGTTTAATGAAGCACACTAGATATCTCATATGCATGCATGTGTGTGTCTTTTTTTATTTTTTTGGTCTGTGCACTGAGCATGAAATCTACAAAGTATAGTGTTGACTGTACTTCATTTTTTATCTCATAGATACTTCATAGTGTTGCTATGTGTTCCTCTGAACCATCAGCATGGAAAGCCTACAAGGAAAATGTGATCGAAGCCCATTACTAGCAATTGTCGACTATGGATAGGTTCATAAAGAAAACATGATTGTGTTTATCAATTGTTATTTGTGATTTATAAAGTGACCAGCATTTCCACATTGTAATGTACTTCACATGGAACTGCTTTGTACCATATATTCACATTTAGAATGTGGCTATGATTGTGGAATTGGTTCTCTCTGTTTTCAAATGAAATTTCTGACTATGTACTTTTTTTTAAAGTCTTAGGTTTAAATTGTTACTTTTTGTTTTCTTGTTATCATTTTTTTTAATAGGTAAAAAAAAGATCTTTTGAAAAGAGACACCAAAAGAGTGACTCAAAGTATACAATACCTATACACCCACTGCCAAACTGGCCAATAAGTACAAGTAAACAAGTGCCCAGTCGAGTCAAAAAACAACCTTAACTAGAGCCCAACCAATCAATAAAACTTAGTAAAGTTAGAGGGCGATCGGCTATAAACAACTTTGCCTCTAACCAAAAGGGAAAAAAAAAAGTATTTGAGTCTTTGGATCGAAAGCACATCATCATTGAAGGCCAATCTATTTCTTGTTTTCCAAACCGTCCAAAAGATGTATACAGGAGTTACTCTTCACACCTTCTTACGTTTTTTGCCCACAAAAGAACCATACTAACTAAGGAGAGTCTCTCTAATTGAAGAAGGCAGCACCCATGACACCCTAACCAAGGTGAAGAACAATTCCCACAAGACCCTTGTTTTAATACAATGAAGAAGAAGGTGGTTTATAGTCTCTTGCTTCTCATAGCACAAAAAACATCTATTTGTCAAGGCCCACCCTCTTTTTTGAATTAAATCCAAAGTTAAAGCTCTGCCCCACGGAGCTTCCCAAGCAAAGAAACTAATCTTGGGCTACACCTACACATTCCAAATGCAAGTTGAGGGAAACAAAGAAGGTCTGGCTGGCTCTAGAGCATAGTAGAGGGATTTGATCGAGAACTTCCCACTCTTTGTTTTTGTCTAAAACACCATGTCTTCCACATTACTGCACACTCTCTTCCCATGCAGCTGCGCCAAGAAGCTTTCTACCTCTTCCATTTCCTAATCATTAAAGGATCTTGAGAAACAAGGGTTCCATGCCCCTCAGCCAAGGAGTCCCAAATATCCGCCACCCATGCTTACTTATCAACAACTAAAGCAAACAAGGATGGGAACGACACACACAAAGGAGAATCCCCACACCACTTATCCTTCCAAAATCTCATCCTCCGCCCATTACCTACAAGGAAAGAAATCCTAGTATCCACAATGTCTCAATTTATCCTTATTTCTTTCCATAACCCAACACCATATGCCTTTCTCACTTCCCAAGAACACCATCCCCCTCTTTCTTTCCCGTACTTTCCTTTAATCACTTGATTCCGCAAAGCTTCTCTCATTTGCAAACCGCCAATTCCATTTACAAAGAAAAGCCTCATTGAGTGTGGAAAGACACTTGTCCCCCAAACCTCCTCTTTTCTTACTTAAGCACACCAACTTCCATCTTACTAAATGAGGTTTTCGCTCCAAATTTCCACATCCCTTTGATTTGCTCTAGTCTTTGTCTAATTGAGCTTGGCATGCGCAACAGGGACATAAACCCCCTTCAGGGTTGTCTTTGGGTATCCTTTGTATGCGTCCTATATAACTTAATGTATAGCATTCTTGTTTACTTATAAAATTTATCTTTTTATTTGTCAAAAAGAGTGTGTGTGGGTGGGTGGGTGGAGGGGTGTTGTTCTTGATGAGGAAGAGAGTGGTTGTCTTTTGGTTGTCCTATTCCATTCCTTCAATTTAGATTTCAAGGCCTTTAATTTTGCTGCCAAAATAAAACTTGAAGAGCCATTAAAGTTGTCCCCTCCCACCACAACTTCAAGAGATCCTTAAAGCCCTCCACCTTTAGCCACATATTCTCAAATCTAAAATGGGAGGGAACTCTTCTCAGACCTCCGCCCTCTAAAAGAATAGGAAAATGGTCAGACATAGGTCTCGGAAGGACACATTGCATCAACCTGCTAAACGATAGTCTCACCCCTCATTCACTAAGAACCAATCTAGCCTTGACATTGACTGATTGTTCACCCCTCCACTCCAGGTAAAGGCCCCTCCCAACAACGACAAGTCTTTATTACCTTAGAGAACCTTCTCATGTCTAAGTTCAAACTCCCTCCCTTACTACGCTCTTCAGGGCATCTAATTGAGTTAAAATCCCTAGCAACACACCAAGGGTCACTCCAAAGTCCCTTTATGGCCCCCAACTCACCCCAAAAACACTCCCTATCCCTCCTCAGAGTTGGGCCATAAACCTCAATAAAAGTCCACTTGAAGCCGTCCTCACGATTCTTAAAATGGCAAGAGATTGAAACATGCCGGCTTCCAATTCAACCAATTCCAACACCCTATTATCCTAAAAAAACCACTATACCTCCAACAGCTCCTCTTGAGTTCAGAGCTCCCTATTCTAAGAATCTCCCCACTCCTAAACTGTGAACGAGACCCTTTGACATTTCCTGGATCTTAGTTTCCTGCAAGCAAACCAAATCCACCTTATTATTTTTTATCAAAGCTTTGATCACCTTCCTTTTGCCTCTGTCATTAGCCCCTCTTACATTCCAGGAAAGCATTCGAATCTTCATTTTGACCACCTTATTCTTTTCTTGTTATCATGTGAAAGATAAATATCATTTCTAATGGTTCATTGTTCTCTTAGAAACATTTTTTGTGTAAAATCTTATCTTAGAAGCTGATGATAAAAAATTCAGAGAATTAGATGGCATATTCTAGAAAAAGGATGCTGTAAAATATACATAGGATGACTAAAACTTCTGCAATATGATTTTTAACATTTTCATCAAAGAGGACAATAACAACAAAGAAATATGGAGGTGGATGTAGAGGCACTAAGGAGCTCCAGTCATGATGCTTCTACAGGAGATGGCATAATGGATTATGCATACACTGAGGGAGGTCTGTAAATAAGATGGGAAGAACTGATAAAGAAAAAGCTTAGAGGTTGCAGCAGAATTCATTTCTTTTTAAAGCAGCAAAAACCTAAAGTGGTGGATTTGAAAGGATGACAGTGACTTTTGGAGATTGTAAATATTGAAAGATTATTGTGCCCCGATGCACCAGTTGATCCGAGTTTGTAAGCTTCAGATTTGTAGTCAGTCCAATGTTTTGTGGAAGGCAGAGCAAAGATAACAATGGTCTCTTAACGGTGAAAACAAGGGGAATTCCAACACTTTTCACTAACCAAGATGCCGAATAGATGCTATATATGTGCCGAATAGATGTCCAATGTATTGATTGGTTGGGCTCTAGTTAAGGTTGTTTTTTGATCCGCTTGGGCACTTGTTTACTTGCACTTTTTTGGCTGGTTTGGTGGTGGGTCTTGAGTTGCTCTTTTGACATCTCTTTTCAGTATATCTTTTCTTTACCTATCAAAAAAAAAAAAAAGTGTTGAATTTTTGCTACAAAATAGGAACTAACAAATTCTACAACTAACTTTCTATAAATTAGGAACAAACTTCTTTAAATAAAAAATAAATGAAATTGGATTATCCTAACCATTTTTGCACTGAAGTCGAATAAAACTAATTCCTAAACTTCAAAAATCTTCAACACGCTCCCTCACGCTGGTTTGAAGATATCTATCATTCCAAACTTGTTAATCAAGCAATTACGCATCCCTTCATGAAGTCCCTTGGTTAGAATGTCTCCTAACTGTTTTTCGGTAGGTACACGAGGCATGCAGATCAGTCCAGCTTTTGGCTTCTCCTTGATGAAGTGACAGTCCACTTCAACATGCTTAGTTCTATCATGTTGAGCTGGATTATGAGCAATGTTAATAGTTACCTTGTTATCACAGTAGAGCTTCATTGGCTTCTTACTAGAAATTCTTAGGTTTTCAAGCAATTTCTTCAGTTTCAGCCTGACTTCTTGCAACAATATACTGCTTCTTGCTCCTCCAATTCATTAGGTTTCCTCCTACAAAGAACAGTCACCTGAAGTAGATCTCTCATCTGTTATCCTCCCAGTTCAATCGGCATCTGTATAGGCTTCAATCTGAAGGCTATTGTTGCCTTTTCCTGGACTCCCTTTTAGGTACTTAAGAATTCAATAGACTGCCTCAAGGTGCTCTGCATTTGGAGAGTGTATGAATTGGCTCACAGCAGTCACTGAATAAGTTTTCACACAAGATTATGATAGTGTTCTTTGTCAGCACACTGACACTCTTTTTAGTAACCCTAATTTGCAAGTACAATCGATTGGGGTCTCGATTGTTTTACACCCTAGCTATCTAGTTTCTTTGAGCAAATCCAGTGTATACTTCCTTTGTGATACAAAAATACTTTCCTTTGATCTAGCAAACTCCATTCCCAAGAAGTACCTCAACATTCCCAAATCCTTGATCCTAAACTCTTTAGCCAAAAAATTCTTCAATCTCTCTAATTCAACTCATCTCTAGTAAGGATGATATCATCCACGTACACTATTAGTATAACAAGCTTGTCATCACTAGAATGATTGAGAAGAGAGTATGATTTGCCTGGCTTTGTGAGTACCCATGGCTTCCAATAGACTATGCAAATCTGTTAAACCAAGCTCTTGGTGACTGTTTCATTCCATAGGAATTAGTTTTTTCCAACCTACACACCTTTCACTTCCAAATCTTCTTTCAGAACCTAATTGCAAGACATGTAAAGTTATTCCTCTAATTCACCATTTGGAAAAGCATTATTGACATCTAATTGTTGTAAAGACCAGTTCAAGGTGGCTGCAAGGGATAAGAGAGCTCTTATTGTATTCAATTTTGCAACTGGTACAAATGTTTCTTGGTAGTCAATCTCATAGGTTTGTGTCAAGTCTTTCACAACCAACCTTGCTTTGTACCTTTCAATGGATCCATCTGCATTGTACTTCACAGTGAATATCCATTTACAGCCCATGGATTTCTTTCTTCTTGGTGAATCCACAAGGTGCCATGTCCCATTATTCTCAAGTGCCCTCATTTCTTCCAAAACAGCTTGCTTCCCCTCTGGAATAGCCAAAGCCTCCTGTATGTTCTTTGGAATTTCAAAACTAAATAGATTAGTAGTAAAGGCTCTCATGGTGAGAGATACTCTATGATATGAGACATCTTTAGCAATAGGATGTTTAGATTTTTTTGATAGGTAAAAGTAATTATATTAAAAAGAAAAGTATACATGATGTGTACAAGGAAACAAAAAAAAACAAAAAGGTGCAGACACAAAAAAAAACCGCACCTTATGGAGCTCCTAACCAATCTACAAAATCAAGCATCGACAAGGAGCCCTTCCCAATATACAATCTTATCCAATCCCAAAATAGATACAAAAAAGAACTTTTTAAAGAATGATCTGAACATTCACAATTCTCAAAGGCTCTCCTATTTCTTTCCCTCCAAATAGACAAAAAAAGGTATAACGGAGCAACCTTCCAAGCCTTTTTCCTTTTTCTACCAACAGGAAAGCCTCCCCAACTCAAGAGTAAACCTTTCACCGAAAAGTGCATCACCCATTGAACACCGAATAAAACAAAAATAAGCTGCCACAATATACAAACTTTCGGGTAATGAAGAAGAATATGGACACTCGTTTCTTCTTCCTCTTTGCACATGTAGCATCTATTAGGCATCTTCCACCCCCTCTTTTTGAGTTGATCTAGAGTCAATATCTTGGCCCAAGTTGCCTCCTAAGCAAAGAAGTTGACTCTAAGAGGGACCAAGGAGTTCCAGACTATACTATGAGGGAAAGGATCCACTCTCCTACCAGCCAAGGAGTAGAAGAACCTAACAGAAAAAATACCACTCTTTGTATCAACCTACTCTGCAGAATCCTCAGTATCCATAGAAATAGAATGATCATATTTGCCTCCCAAAGAAGATGTCTATCTCCTCCAGCTCCCAATCATTCAAATGTCTAATAAACCTAGGATTCCAACTACCACCACCCCAAGTATTAACCACCCGAGCATCTTTAGAGGAAGCTATAGAATAAAGGTTCGGGAAAGCATCCCTCAATGGCACATCCCCACCCCATCTATCCTTCTAGAAGTTCACCCTGTTTCCAGAACCAACCTTGAAACGCATTCTAACTTTGAGATCTTCCCAACCATTTTTTATTGTCTTTCAAACCCCCACTCCATACCTCTCTCTCACCCTATTCGTGCACCAACCCTCATCTTCTTGCCCATACTTGCCAACAATTACCTGTTTCCAAAGAGGGTTTCTTTCAATCGCAAATCTCCAAGTTTACTTCCCCAAAAGGGCTTTATTAAAGGTTCTATGACTTCTAAATCCCAACCCTCCTTTCACTTTTTCCAAACAAACAACCGACCAACTCAAGAGATGGGGTTTGTTAACCAGAGCTCCCTCAGCCCAAAGGAATTCCCTTTGAATCTTTTCCAATCTAGCTGCTACTCTCTTAGGAATGACAAAAAGAGACATAATAAATCGGTAAACTAGATGAGTTGCTCTTAATCAAGGTCTGTCTTTCACCTTTTGAGAGGTATTGCCACTTCCACCAAGCTAGCCTTTTCTAAAACCTCTCCTTCACCCCTTCCCAAACCTAAGAAAACTTATAGGGAGCTCCAAGAGGGAGACCAAGATAGGTGGTTGGGATGGCTCCCACCTTGCAACCTAAAACCTCTGCAAGCTCCTCCAAATTTAGGACATTCCCTACTGGAATCATCTCACTTTTCCCTAGATTGATCTTCAGCTCTGAACAAGCCTCAAACCACATAAAAACTCAACTTAGATGCTTAAGGTTTTCCTTACTAGCAACACACAAGATTAGTGTGTCGTCTGCGAACAACAAGTGAGACACCTCCACTCCCACACCATTCCTCCCTTTGACTAAAAAGCCATTAATAAGACTACCTTCCTTTGCCTTAGAGAGCAAACAGAAAAGAGTCTCCATCGCCAAGATGAACAAGTAAGGAGACAAGGGATCTCCTTGTCTCAGCCCTCTAGAATTATGGAAAAAACCTGAAAAGGAGTCATTTACCAAAACAGAGAAGCGCATTGTTGAAATACACCATTTGATCCATCCTATTCATTTGGAGCCAAACTCCATTTTCTCCATTATTGCTAGGATAAAATTCCAATTAACATGGTCATAAGCCTTTTCGGTGTCCAGCTTGCATAAGATGTTTAGCAATAGGATGTTTAGTACAAACCCTAGTACCTTTCCTAATAGTAATTGGAACATTTAGATCATCACTAGAGGTATTTCTGCATTATAATTATCAGAGGAAAGAGATTTAGCAGTTGGAATAACAAATGGAAGACATTTAGGGGTTGGAATACCTATTTCTTCCAAGGTACATACACTTGGATGTGATGTTTGGTGAGTTGTACGAGGTTGATATTCCATGCCTTAATCTTTCTTCCTCCTTAGGTAGACATGAAGTTTGATGTAAGGTTGTTCAAGTAGTGTTTCTCCCCCTGAATTTGAATTTAGCATAGCCATGGGTAGTTTAAGCTGTGTTTCTCCACTTGAATTTGAATTTAACATAGGCATAGGTAATTGATAAAACAAAGGATATGAATAATTAAGGAAAACACCCAAAAGGGGGGGTGAATTGGGTTTTTCAAAACTTTTTCCACACAACAATATATGCACAAAATAAATAAAGTAAAGAGATAGAGTTAGAGAATTCAAACTCGGGTTTATAGTGGTTCGACACTTCCTTGCCTACGTCCACTCTCCTCAATCTCCTAACCGAGTGAGGGTTCCACTAACTTGAAGCTTGAATCAAGCTTTCAATCTTCTTACACTTAGATTCCGGCTCCAATGGGCTCTTACACAATCTCTTCAAGATTTGAACCACTTGAAGGCTTTCACACTCAGTTTATACAAAGATGAAATTCTCAACCTAGCTTAAGGATAACTCAAATACAACAGAAGGCTAGGATGATTCACAAGAGTGCACTAAAGATATGCAAGTGATGATTTAATGCACTAAGAAAGAAATGGGAGCTTTTTAATCAAGAACAGGTAGGTAGACAATTGATTGCAAAGGTTCTCTTGTTCATAAATGAAGTGGGGCTCTCAATTTATAGGTTTCTAAGCTCGAGAGTCAAAAGCAGCAGAAAGTAGTCTCGACCGGACGAGCAAAGGGTCGATCGGATCACTAGCCGTTGGAGCATTTAATGCATGACAGGTTACCGTTGCCTCGACCGGACCTCGATCGGACCTCGACCAGACAAGGATGAGGCTCGACTAGGAAGAGAAAGCTACTGGAAGAGAGAGAAGGTTTTTGTGCCTCCCTCGACCGGACCTCGACCGGACAAGGTCAACCGGTCGATCGGTTCCCCAACCGGTTGAGCCGGTTGGCCATAGCCTCGACCGGTTGAGCCTTTTGGCCCCGAAAACCTATCATTTTGAATTTCTTTCTTTTCTAACACTTAGGCAAGGTCTTTAGGTGAGTTAATATGCCAATTTTGAATCAATTTGCCTAAGGTATATTTGATAAAACTCAGGTTTTAAAGAAAATCAAGTTTTAAAGGATAAACCGAGTTTTCTAAGATGCATGAAATGGTATGAACATCCTAAGTGCACTCATGCAATCATCTTACATTCATTTCCTATGATCACAAGTCTTCCAAAAGATCTCGATCCCGTATTTGTTTGGTCCTTGATTAATTTTTGAGTTTATGCCTGAGATTCTTAACAATTTAAAACAATTAGTCACTTAACCATGGTTTGTTATCATAAAAACCCGATTAGGAGAACCCTTGGACTAACAGTAATGAACTTGAAATTTTCCAAAAAGAATCTTCCCCAGTAATTGTTTTCCCCTTAAAAGAATGTTTTATAAAGTCAGGCTTGTTTTTGAAAAAAGTAACATCCGTACTCACAGAAGATCTTTTAGAAACTGGGATCATAGCATTTATACCCTTATTGAGTTGGGGAATAACCAAGAGACACACACTTGACAGACCTAGGGTCAAGTTTGGAGTTATTTTTGGATGTGAACAAATGCTATATACCCAAAGGCTTTTAATCGGAGAGGGTTAATAATTTGAAAATATTTTGAGAAGAACTGCAATAGGGCTTGAAATTTCAGAATTCTAGTAGACATTCTATTTATCAAGTAAGAAGCCATAAGGACTGCCCTACTCCAAAGGTACTTATGAACTCCCATGGTAACCATAATAGCCCTAGTCACTTCTAATAGGTGTCTATTCTTATGTTCAACAATTCCATTTTGTTGTGGTGTGTCAATACATGAGAATTGATGAACAATGGCTTGTTCTTTCAAGAAAGGGCCAAAAATGGTAATGAAGGGGGTTGGCACACTAAAGAAGTGAGAGAAGCTTTTAGTGTGAAGATGCAGGAAGATATTATGAGGAGATGTAAAGAGTTAAATAGTAAAACTTCCACTTTGGTTTGAATGGTAAAAGACTAAATTATGCTTGTATAAATAGGTATAGAAAGGAGCTTTAGAAGAGTCTTTTTCTGTGCTGCCCAGTATAGCCTCTTTCAAAAATGTTAAGACTAGCAGATTTTGGGAATATAATGTGTGTTTGATACATACACACAAATACTTATCTATAGCACAACTATCCTAATTCCTTATCAATACAAGAAAGGAAAGATTGAATCACACTGGGTAAGATATGTGGGCTTAGAAGGTTTCCCAAATGTGTGAACCCAAATCAGAAGCAACCAGTCCTGAAGAAGGTACCAATATGCATACATCATTGCATGGAAGAACCTAGCTCAACCAGATCAAGAGCCCTAACCAAGCCCTACTGACCTCCTTTGGCTCTGGCTCATCACAATTCCAATCTCAGCTTTCTTTTGCCATTTGTAAAACTTAGTTATCCCCTGCCTTGCATCCTCAGTCCTAGGCCTTGTGCTTAACCCATAAAGCTTTCAATAGAAAAAGGGAATATGCAAGATTGTATTTTTACTATTCTATTTTAATAGAAACTACTTGCAAATCTATTGACTATTATTTAGAAACTAAAAGAAATAGAAAATTTCCAACATAACAAGAACAGAAACTCAAGCAAAATTCAATCCTACCATAATAGAAGCCTCAAGTAGGACAATGAAACCAAACTATCCTTGTCTTCCCCTTCTTGAGAATAAATCCTAGGGGTTCATTCCTTATCATTTCCTTAGTCTATTGAAATCCAAAGCAAGTTCTTCCAACCATTCTTCCTCATCCCATGTGAATGAATTGATTACGGACAAGAAGTAATTTACTTGACATAAACCTTGCCTATGAAACATGTGAGTTGCAATGATTTCAACTCTTGCATACTCTTAGAGACCCTTTTTCTTGAAAGCTGTTTTCCACTCATCTTCATGGCCTTCTTTGACCAAATTCAAGTAACCAATCACACCAAAACTAACCTTGAAAGTAGGTAAACTTTTTATTCAGGTACCTTGAGTGTCAACTCCTCATTCAACTTACATACTAGTGGGTAATGAAATTTCTACAACCCTTTGCTTTGGACAGCATAGTCTATTTTCAGTCTTCATTCTTGTCCTGTTACATACTATAGCATGTTCATCATTATGCATTGGTGACAATTCATGGGTTAAATCATGTGGTGCGACATTTAAAAAGACACCAACTTGGAAAATTCCAAAAATGCTTCTTGAAGTGATAAAAGGGCTGAATTTTTATTTTTCCCTTTTTAGGTTAGCATAAACATTCCCATTCTCCTTATTCTCTCTTTCAAACTCCTTATTGGTATGAGCAAACCTGAAGAGGTTAATGATCCAACCCTCACATCAAGGAAAATAGGTGAAAAATACATGCGTTAGAGAATATATTAGTAGGGATGCTCCTCAAATTCCCAGTCAGAAACATTGCGGCAAAAATTGAGGTTCCAAGAAGGGGTTGAGGTGGGGGGAGCTAATCTGGTCTGAATCTCTTCTTGGGCTTGTGTTGCATCACCTGGGATTACCTCTTTTTGTTTTTCTTGAGATCATTCGCCTTTTGCATGTAAAGGGCTTACTGCTTAATTATTAGAGATTGCTCAAATGGCAACAGTTTCATGTACATATACATCTGTGGTGTTGTCCCTAAATGAGTTAACAGACAATTAACATCCATTTATCAATGTTTAGCATGGAATTTGTGGTATGCCAAACTTACACAATAGAGTTTCTTATATTTAAGGTAAGTATACATATGTTTGTTCTACCATACTAATGTTACTAGAATTGGGATGAAGCTTTTTCACTGTAAAAAAAAAATGTTAGACAGACAATTTAATCAGTATTATCAGATGTTAAAGCTGGTTTCCTCAAGTAATCATTTAAGGGCTAGTAGTTTGTGAGTGGAACTTCTGTGGAAACATGATCTGTAGTCATAGTTGGGTACCATGTTCCTTATCACCTGATTTAGGGCCTAGGAGAGTGCTTCTAACCAGGAGATGATCCACAGTGCTTTTGGGATGCCCGGGCAACTAGATATGTTGTTTCTTGAATCCTGTTATTCATTGACTCAGTTAACAGAACACAAACTCATAGGAGATAAGTCCTACCAAGAAAATCATGTAAGCCAAAGGATCGATGTGTTTGGATGTCTTTAGATAATTAGATCATACAGTTTGCAAAATTTTCCACACTTTTTTTTTCCATATAATTGGATAATTTGGATTTACTAATTTATAGCAACCAGGAAGCTGGATGATCTAAAATTTCTTAACTTACACTATAAATTTATATTACATCTTTCTATCTATCCGTCTTAATCCTATGGTTTCAACAGTGGTTATAAATAAGAGAAAAGCTATACAACTATAGGATCTGATAAACGAATTCAAACCTCTTTTCTAGTCTGTTGCCTTAGTTTTACCACTTTGTTAAATTAGGCAGTAAAATGTTGGCTGCCATGTGGATGCGTCTGATACATCTTTTTTTCTGTTCATATTGTAGTAAATTGATCATCTTTATTTCTTGTACTTACCTTTTGCTTTTATGAGAGTTTCCAAAATATCTTGGTTCCCTTCATCAAAGTTTTTTTTTGCTAGGATGGACAATTTCATTGCATTTATTAAATTTAGATGGCAAATTTTTATCCTTTGCAGATCCATATGTTGCATGATGATATATCCAGAATACAGCTTGAGTTGGTTCCAATGATTCAAGAAATTGTTACTGAGTGGCTTATCATTCATTTCTTTAGCACCACACCTTCTGAGTCACCTGCTCTTGAAGATTTCAGTTCTCAACTTTCATCATTACAAATTGGTAGGTTTATGCTTTGGTCTGCCATCAAAATGCCACTATTTTCTGCTTCTGTTGGTTATACAGATACAGTAATATGATCTAATAATAGATAAAGTTATTACTTTTATCAAGTATTCCTTCAACTCATTGAGATATGGTTTCATACCATTTTGGCTTCTCTGTGGTTACTGGGTGGGATACAATGCCCTTACATTGTTGCCATGACCATGATCTCATTTTCTTCATGGTCCAGATAGCAACATTGATAGGAAATCATGGAACGAGAGGCTTGGAAAGTGTGACTTCACGTTGGCTTTTATGCTATTACTAAATATTCAAAGTTCCTCTGGAGATCTAAGCCACCTCTCTTTAAGATCCCTTCCTGGTCCCCACAGCTTTATTTCTTCAGTACGGGACTTTACTAGCTGGATGATATGGGGCAATACTGGAGAAGAATCATCTGCTTTCTTTAGCCATTCAACTGAGCTTGCATCAATCCTACTTAAGCATGGCCAATATGATGCAGTTGAGGTCTGTTTATATGCCTTTAATTTTTTATGATGAGAATCTTTTTCTTTTTTACCTTTTTTTCTTTTTCTTTGTGAATTCTACTGAAACTAGCTCCTCTTTCTCCAAGTACCTACTTACTATCGTGGATGCCCATTCACGCAAGGAAAAGTTATCTGGAAGTATCCAAAGTAGTGATGGTGGATGGTGCACACTCCATCATCTTCTAGGATGTTGTCTTCTTGCTCAGGCACAAGGTGGCTTAAATGGAATACAGAAAGAAAAGAAGATTTGTGAAGCTGTTCGCTGCTTCTTCAGGTATTTAGTATTCTGTAAATTAGTTTATAATTTCATTTTTCCCACCAGGAGGCTTTTTCTCTAGATTGCTAGTGAAGTTGGTTAGGAGGGAAGAGAACAACAGGGTGATATGGAAGGATTCTATGAAAGGCATGTTTTCAATTAAATCTTTCTATTCAGTTTTGGAACCCAAAAGCCCCCTTTCCATCAAACATCAATTGGAATCCGTTGGTCCCATCCAAATTGAGCTATTTTTCTTGGGAAGCTAGTTGGGGAAAAGTTTTGACTTCAGATCAGCTCCAAAAAAGAGGGTGGCCACTAGCAAATAGATCATTTCTTCGTAAACTTCAGGGGGGAATCTATTAATCACATTTTGCTTCACCATATCAAGGCAAGGATTCTATGGCATCTGTTGTTCTCCTTATTTGGTGTAACTTAGGTGATCCTCTCTTTGGTGGAAGAAACTTTGTTAAGTTGGCATGACTCCATTGTAAGGAGTAAAAAATAAAAAGTGTGGAGAGCCATTCCTCTTTGCTTTTTTGGACAATTTGGCAAAAATGAAATCAAATTTGAATCTTACAAACCTATCTTATTAAAGGCGATCTCCTTCCTAATGGAAACATTATCAAACACTTCTTTATTACAACTTCTAAAATCATATTTCAGATCCTTATGTTTTGAAGCCAAAACAAAGCTAAAGGATCCCCTAAAACTGTACCCCATCCACCACCTTTTAAGGTCTTTGAAACCCTCCTCCTTTAACCACATATTTGCAAACCTAAACGGAGTAGTGCCATTCCTCAAGCTAAGTGTATTGTGTTTGGTGCACTTCAAGTCTTAAGATAAATCTAGATAAGAGTATTATGTTGGCTATCAATGTTAATCAGGAGCACATTCATTCTTTAGCTTCCCTCTTGGATTATAGGGTCTCAAATTGGCCCATCTACCATCCAATCCTTAGTTGATGGGGGACCTAAGAGTTATCTACTAATGGGGATCTAGTGGTAGAAAGGATAATCCCTATGTTTAGATGAAAGGAAGAAAAGCTTATTTGTTCCTTTCTGAAAAAAATAACTGTCTTAGTTGTTTTTATCTTTAAGTCCCATTTATTTCCTATCTATTTTTTAAATTCTAGTGAAAGTGGCATTTAGGACTAAGACCAAGTGTGTAGGCTTAAAAAGGAAAAGGATTCAGCCATAGGTTATATATCCTCAAGGAATAGGAATAGGAATAGGCCCTCTATTCTTAAATCTGAAAGGGGAAGGTCCCCTCTTCAATCCTCCTCCTTCTAGGAGAATGGGGAAGTGATCAGAGACTGGTCTGGGAAGAACTCCCTGCACAGCCCCATTGAAAAGGCTATCCCAGTTGTCTGTCACTGAAAACCAGTCAAGCTTGGACTGGGCCTGGTTATTCAAGCTGCCTCTCCAGGTAAAAGGGCCCCCCTTCAAAGGAAAATCCCTCAACGCCAAATCCTCTACCACTTTCTGAGAATCTCTTCATTGAAGCATTAAGCCCTCCTCCCCTATTATGCTCATCTGGAAACAGTCATCTATCCTTTCATCTTCACTACCAAAATCTTTTTAGAGTGGCAAGACAAGAGACTCCCTTATTTTTGCTATTTTAACCCCTCTTTTCACTCTTTTACATGGAATTTCAACTTCTACCATAACCTTTTAGGGTCAGGGATGATGAATTGGCTTTTCTAGTTTTGTCTATTCATGCATATCTACCACCTACCTTACCTAATGATGAGAGTTACGACAAGTTCCTTTTCTTTTTTTTTTTTTTTTTTTCTGATGGGCATTATGGCAAGGTTGTTTAGACTTGCTAAGGTTGATGTTTTCCACCCCAAAGTGAGGAGATGTTAATACTTTTTTTAAGTGCTTTAGGGAGACTTCCTAGAGGCAAGCTTTTATGGAATATTACTAGCCTCGCCATGATTTGGACAATCTAGTAAGAAAGAAATGTTAGGAATTTTTTAGGACACCTTGAGGACAATAGGGGCAATCTCAAACTTGTTTTAATTTTCTTCTTCCCTATGGTCTTTGGCTAGTGAAGTTTTCACAAGGACTCCTTTGAGTGTTCTTTTGCTAGATTAGAACCTAGTGTGCAAGTCCAATAAAATGGCTGGGGAGACACCTATTTGATCATCACCTTTTAGGTGTTGTATCAAACTAAACTTTGATGGGGGTTTTTTGGGCACAGGCCTAACCAAATTCAGTGCAAATTGCAAAAATTTAACTCAAAGCCAACCCAAGCGTTAAAAACAGCTGTCCAAGTCTACCCAAAAGTCAAGTTGGGCCAGGTTAGGTGGGGCCAATCTAGCCAAGTTGCACCCTTAGTAAAAACATTGAAAATGACAACATCTATTTGAATCACTAAAAACTTTAGGTATAAGGATGATGATGAACAAGGATGAATGGTCATTACACACAGCACCATGTTTGCAAACCTAGGTTTGGGTTCCTGTGTAGCAGGCTGAATATATGGTTAGAATTAGAACAAATGTGGGACACTTTCTGGACTCTAAATGCATATGTTTGTATGTATTTGTGGACATTTGGTTTACTACAAGCTAAGAGGTTTTGGGTCCTCCTACTCATGTAGTCCTCAGTTAGTTAACCAGATAAATTATGGATCTAGCTACTGTTTCTGGATGTTTTTAATCATGTATTCCTCACCAAAGGTAACCAGCTAGAAGACTTTATAAGCAAGCCTGTGGCTTCCAATTAGATGTTCTATAGGGTAGTTGCTACCTCCCTGGGCTGTAACCTTTGGTGTGATTGTTATGTGATTGACTTCTGTTAAATGATTTGATGGAGGGAAAATGTTTTTAGTGTTGGTTTTGAGGTAGATCACATTTTTGTGGAGCTGTTAGGATTTGGGCCCACAATGGATATCATGCTCCAACGCTACATTTTCTTTTTATCCATCTGATTACTGTACATTCAATTAGAAATTAACTAAGAATCCTTCTGTTCCCAATGTTCAGTCCAAATTGAAAACCTTTCATAATTCTCTTCCCTTGCATTCTGAACTAGTATGCCTATGGGAATCCAGAATGTACAGCTGTGTGCACAGCTGTATTACAACTACAGTTGTGTTAGAGCTATGTCATAGTTGTGATATAGTTGTATTTCCTATTTTAATTTTATTCCTGATTTTATGAGAGACTTTCTCCTAAAATCAAGGATTAGATTTCTTTTTAAAGGCAATGGTCTCAGCCATTCATTTATAAATATCGATACAATAATCAGTTTGTAAAGAAATGAAAAATAAAGAATTTTTTTTTTCTACCTCAAATTTTTTCATGGTATCAAAGTTGATTCTGAATCATTCAATCTGTCCATGACCAAATACGGAATGGCTACTAAGGACTCCTTAACCTTAGAAGTCACCTCCACTCAAGACACTCCTATTTTGAGCAACAATGGGGGATCATATGGTGTTGCTCTTCTCATTATGAGACACAAACTGAATGGGCAAAACTATCTTCAATGGTCTCATGCAGTCATGATGTTCATATGCGGTAGAGAGAAGGATGACTATCTCATCAATGCCTTGACCTACGAAAGAAGACCTGAAATTCAAAGGATGAAAGGCTAAGAATAATATGGTTATGTCTTGGTTAATTAACTTGATGAACAATGACGTAGGGAAAATTTTTATACTATAAGAAACGACACAAGAAACCTAGGAAGCAACAAGGGAGACTTATTCCGCTACAAAAGACACATAAAAGGCATTTGAAATAGAAGGCATCCTCCATGATATATGCTAAGGTGATTTGTCTTTCACTCAATATTTTAGTTTTCTAATTCACTATTGGCAACAGTTGGACATGTTCAAAACCACCAAATGGGACTGCCCAACAAATGCAACCAAATACAAGAAAATGATTGAGAAGAAGCGGACTTACAAATTTTTATTAGGGCTAAACAAAATCTGGATGAAGTTCAAGGCCATTCACAAACCAACCAACTTGTCACTAAGGGTTCAACCCTAGTAGCTCGGGATCCTCGCTATCCTTCTAATGACAATTGGCCAAGAAAAAGGAGACCTTGGTGTGATCACTTCCAAACTGATATTCAGGGGAAGAATAGAATTGAGGAATACTAATTTTGGCAAACAAAAACCATGACCGAGCCTCAAACACTTGAATTTATTATAGTTCACAACTCTAATCCTATCTCTCCTGCTCCAAGTCTCCCATTCCAAACTACTAAATCCATGGACATTGAGTCAAGTATCCCTCTTCGTCCAAACCAATCTTTGATTGTCAATAATAGTGAGTTCATTGTCTACTCAAGGAAAAAGAAGTCTCAAGAAGATATAGAGCAACGAACACATCTTGAGCTAGTACATGAAACTGAATCGAATTTAGTCCCAAAAGAGACACTCAGGTAACATTAATTCTAATCTTAATGAGTCAGAAGATGATGAACTCAATTTGCCAATTGCCAATAGGGAAGGAGTAAGATCTTGCACAAATCATTCGATTTATAACTTTCTCCTATAAAAGTTTGTCACTAGGTTATCCAATTTTTATTACTAGTCTTATGGATATTTGAATTCCAAACAATATCCAAGAAGCCCTACATACTTGAAGGGAAGACAACCATTGAGGTAGAGATCTAAGCTCTCGAAAAGAATGGGACATGGGAGCTTATTGAACTTCCAAAAGGAAAGAACCCAGTCGGGAGCAAGTGGATCTTCATGGTCAAGAACAAAGCGAATGGGAGTGTTGACAAGTACAAAACTCAGCTAGTTGCTAAGAGATTTGCATAGTCCTATGGAATTGACTACCAAGAAACCTTTGATCTAGTAGCCAAATTGAACACAATTCATATTTTGTTGTCCATAGCTGTTAACCAAGATTGGTCTCTTCATCAACTAGACGTCAAGAATGCCTTCCTCAATGGTGACTTAGAAGAAGTGTACATGGAAATTTCGTCAGGTCTCGAGACTAAAATAAATTTTAACAAAATTAGCAGATTAAAAAATCTCTATATGGTCACAAGTAATCTCCTTGAGCTTGGTTTGATCATTTTACCAAGGCTATAAAAAGGCTTGGTTACTCCTAGTGGTAGTCTAGCCACACTTTATTTATAAAACATACAACTGAGGGAAGAAGTGTCGTTATCATCATTTATATGGATGATATAATCCTAATCGGAGATCATGAAGAAGAAATAGTTCAACTTAAGAGTTTTTCTTGCCCATGAGTTTGAAATTAAAGACCTAGGAAATCTCAAATATTTTCTTGGGATGGAAATTGCTAGATCAAAAATGAGTATTGTAGTCTCCCACCTTAAGTATGTTCTAGACTTGCCAAAGGAGACTAGGATGCTTAATTGTAAACCTGTAGACGCACATATGGATTACACTACTAAACTAGGAATTGTCGAAGGAAGTGCTCTAGTGTTAAAAGAGAGATATCAAAGACTCGTGGGGAAACTCATCTATCTCTCACACACAAGACCAGACATTACTTTTTCAGTCAATGTGGTTAGCCAATTCATGAACAATCCAATTGAAGAACATATGAAAGTTGTGTATCTTATTCTAAGATATCTCAAAATGACTCCAAGAAAGGGACTTTATTTCAATAGAACACAGAAGAGAAATATTGAATTTTTTTTAGATGCAGACTGGGCTAGCTTCATAATTGACTAGAGATCAACCTTAGGATATTGCACCTATGTATGGGGGAATCTAGTTGATTGGCGAAGCAAGAAACAGTTTGTTGTAGCTCAAAGCAATGTAGAAGCAGAATTTAAAGCTATTGCACATGGAATCTGTGAAGCCATGTGGTTAAAGAGACTCCTAAACGAGGTGCAAATTCCAGTAGAAAATACTATGAAGATGTTTTGTAACAATCAAACTACCATAAGTATCAGTAAGAACCCTAGGTTCATCATGATCGGACAAAGCATGTGGAAATAGATTGTCATTTTGTCAAGGAGAAGATAGAAGGGACAATTTCATTACTTTACACTCCAAAAGCTCTCCAAACAGCAGACATCCTTACCAAGGTGCTATTTAAAACCAACTTTGAAGACTTGAGATTCAAGATGGAAATAATCAACATTTACAACTCAGCTTGAGGGATAATGTGGAAATCCGAAGGAAATCCAGAATGTACAGCTGTGTGCACTGTTGTGTTACAGTTATTGTTGTGTCGTAGTTATGTCACAACTATGATATAGTTGTATTTTCTATTCTAATTTTATCTCCTGATTTGATGAGAGACTTTCTCCTAAAATCAAGGATTAGATTTCTTTTCAAGGCAAATGATCTCAACCATTCATGTATAAATATTGATACAATAATCAGTTTGAAAAGAAGAGAAAAATAAAAAAGATTTTTTTTTCTCCCTCAAATTTCTTTAATATCACATTCCAATATAAAAATAGAAATCCTTCTTCACCATGCCACACTCCACCAGCGTGTACCTTTCCTTGGTGGGATGCCCAAGCTTGTTGTGCACCTGAATTTGAAATTCTTACTGTATTATGCGCTAGTTTGTTCTCAACTGAGTGACTATATTTTGACCCTGAATAGCTGCTATGTCTTTGCTATATTTTAGTTCCACAACAGAATCTTCAATTTGATTTTGACATAAATTAAGGATAAGTCTTCATGGGCTTGTACCTCTCATGAAGTTTTGAATTTATATTGCAATCTTTTTTGCCCAGAGCTTCATCTGGAGAGGGAGCTTCACAAGCCTTGCAGAGTTTGTCTTCTGAAGCAGGATTACCACACCTTGGTTTCAGTAAGTTTTTTAGAATGACCCATAATTATTTTCTAAACAAATTTATCTTTTTATTTATTTGTTTTTTTCTATTGTTTTTCTTTCCCAGATGGTCATGTATCATCTGCAGCATGGAAGCTTCACTATTATCAATGGGCAATGCAGATATTTGAGCAATATAATATCAGTGAAGGTGCTTGCCAGTTTGCTCTTGCTGCACTTGAGCAAGTTGATGAGGCTCTTGGTCCACAAAATGACAGCTGTGGAGAAGACCCTCTTAATGAATTGGCTACTTCTTTTAAAGGCCGACTATGGGCAAACGTCTTCAAATTTACTTTAGATCTCAATCACTTCTATGATGCTTATTGTGCCATAATATCAAATCCAGATGAAGAAAGCAAATACATCTGCTTAAGGCGTTTCATAATTGTTCTTTATGAACATGGTGCCATAAAGGTTTTCTAGAATTTTTTTTCTTTTTAGTGCTCGTCTCCATCTATTAAAATTTTCTTTATTACTTTCAGCAATCAGAAAATGATCCATAATTTCCAATATAGTTTGAATCAATAATATATTTGAAGTATTCCATTTAGCAAATATGAACATGTGACTAAATTAGCCTGGTGTTTATCTTCCCAAAAGGCAATATGAGAATTCTGTAAGACAATTTTCTGTTTAGTGCTCAAAAGTATGTCAGAACATCCTCTTCTGTTTAGAGCTCAAAATATGCTAGAATATCCTCTGGTATGCAGAAAATGCCTGATAAAAGTAGTCTAGCAAGTTTTAAGCTTAATTCATCATGTAAAAAAGAAAAATAGTATTGTATATTGATCAGAAACCGAAGAATTTTATCAAGGAAAAATAGAAATTACAATATATATAATTCAATTGTCATTTTTGTGTCTAATGTTTAGGATATGTTTCTGTTTAATGTCTGTGAGATTAAGTACCATTGGCCTAACCTTTTCATCATACAATATGCAATTGTTGTCATATTTCTCTTAATTTCCTAGCAACAGACTGTCTTATGGTATTTGGAGAGTACATAATGCTATCACCATTTATTGATCACATGGAAAATTAATTTTTTTCATGTTATTTTACTTCTAAAAGAAAATTTGTGTTCCTGTTCCTTGCAGATTCTTTGTGATGGTCAACTACCCTTCATTGGTTTAACAGAAAAGGTTGAGAGAGAGCTCGCCTGGAAGGTATGTCCTAGTTGCAAAAGGGCAAGAGAACTACATTGGCTGATATTTTTGCTGACTGAAATCATTGATGTTTTTCCTCTAAAATATTTAGGCAGAGCGATCAGATACTGCAGCAAAACCAAACCCGTATAAGTTGCTTTATGCTTTTGAAATGCATAGACATAACTGGCGAAGAGCAGCAAGTTACATATATCTTTATTCAGCTCGTCTGAGAACTGAATCAGTGCTGAGGGATTGCCCAAACCTATCTCTAACACTGCAAGAGAGGCTGAATGGGCTATCTGCTGCTATCAATGCTTTATATCTTGTTCATCCTGCACGTGCTTGGATCAATCCTCTCCTTGGAGGAAATCCTCTTCACAATGAGCATTATCCGAGCAAAAAGGCTAAAAAGATGGTGGAAGAACAGCGTAAATACTGCAATGAAAAAAGAAATTTTTTGTTTATTATTCAGTTAATCTTATTGTTTCCAGATCTATGATTGTTCTTTTGCCCATGCTTGCCTTCCATGATAAACTCTTGTTCAATATTAAAGACTGATCATATCTCCTATCATGCATTACATGGTTTACTTAGAAGCAATAATATTGTTTTATGTTTACCTTTGCTACAGCTTCCAGCAATGATGCTCAGCTTCAAAAACTCCATTCTTATGTTGATGTTGAGAAACTTGAAAATGAGTTTGTGTTAACTACAGCAGAATATTTGCTCTCATTAGCAAATGTCAAATGGACATATACTGGTAATCTTTATTTTTAGGTTATTTTGTCTATTTAGTGTCTTGGAAGCATCGACCTTGTGAACTTCAGAAGCTAATTCCAATTTCAATGCCACTGATGTTTGAATGAAACTAGAGTTTCAAAATCCTATATACTTCTGCTCATCGAAAGTCTTTAAGTTTCATGCAAAATTGGATCCTTGAACCTTTATTTTGTACAGAAACATCATCACTGTTGATGGACTACTTTTTTACTCAGATTTTCTTAAGCATTTAAAATCTTCTTTTCAGTTCATATGAAATAGTTTAATAGTTTGCTGGACATTATTTCTTGTTTTCTCATTCTTGTTTTCTTTACAGGAATGCAAAAACTCCCATCAGATTTAGTTGATCTGTTAGTGGAGACAAACTTATATGATATGGCATTTACCATTGTTCTCAAATTCTGGAAGGGTTCAGGATTAAAAAGGTGTGGTTCTTGCATATTAGTTGTAAAAGATAATTTCATTTCAGTCATGTATGCTTCTTGGCATGCCTGTAATGTAAAACTTGGTTCTTTTGTTCAGGGAGCTGGAAAGAATTTTCATTGCCCTGTCATTGAAATGCTGTCCAAATAGAGTAGGTTCCTCATTGACCAGGTAAGATATTCTTTTATCATTGTTTATCTGCTGCATTATAGTTCATTTTTCAATCTGGTTTGGTTGTTAAATTTAACTTTCTATGATACCTCTTGACCACTGTAACATGTACAATGTAATCTAAATCTTTCTGGAATGATTTCAGGACACATGGCCTTCTGTTGACATCATCAAAGGATGATACTGCCATTCATGGTTCTATTGATCCGGATCCTTCAACACAGCAATCTAAGGGGAGTAATCGATGGGAAACACTTGAGCTATATCTTGTCTCTCTCTCTCTCTCTCTCTCATAAATACGCAAACATGCATAGACATGCACAAACACACATCCTTATTACTATATATTATGGTACACAGACATTAATTTTAGTCAAAATATCATGTTGACATGATACAACACAGGGTGTGGTTGTAAGATCCATGTCGGATACACTTACATTCCATTGGATACAGCTATTTAACTTGTGACTACTTGACCTTTTTTTTAATTTTTTTTTTAATTATGCTTATATTGTATCAAATACAATTATTTCACTCTTTATTTCTTTCTTAGTCGTTTTTAAATTATATCAAATGAGAGTAAGAAATAAATTGTAATTAATTTTTTTTTTTTAATTTCTAACTCTTATAACTAAAGAAGTGCTTTATCTCTTTCTTTTTTAATAAAAAAAAATATATAATTGATAAAATTTGAAGATAAATATAACAATTAATATGATATAAAATTTTAAAATAAATATAATAATTAATAGCATAAAAAGTTTGAATATAAATATTAAGATTAATATCGAAAGAAATCTAGAGATAAATTATAATAATTAATATAAAAAATAAAAATTTTTGCATGAATCTAATAAATATAATAATTTATATAAATATATATTTAATTTATATTGAATCTTTATTTAGTATATCAGGGAATTTTTATTACAAAATCAATATAAATTTAAAAAAAAAAATTAAACTAATCAAAGTTTACTAATAATGTGGTATAATATTTTATTAAAGATTTTTTTCAACATCCTATTAAAATAAAAGACCTATATTAAATAGATTCTTTATGTACAATTAGTCGAAACATCAAAGTAAAATAATATTTAGCATCTTATTAAAATAGAAAAGATACAATTAATAAATTTTCTATCTACAATTAACAATGTTGTATTATAGATTATTTATCTTATTGTGTTTATACTTAGTGTTAATTTATTTTTCATTAATGGTGAATCCCCATATTTGCACCCATAATTTAGATCATTTGTAGCTAAATTCCTATGTCTTAAGATTTTGGAATGCAAAAGATCTGACACCTTGATATGTACCTGCACATAACACTCATACATAAACCCATATAGCATGGATTATATGCATGACACAATGCTAAGGTGGCTGGAGTTGGAGTTTATTCCATGAAAAAATGTACCAATAAAGTTTCTAGTAGACTCTATATTGTCAAGAACTTAAAATGAAGAGTCATTTGAAGAAAAACCAACCCTTTAAGGGTTTTAATTGGCTAAACTAGCATTCACCTTCTATATTTTCTTAAAAAGCTTTTTCATATTATTAACAATGTATTGCTTATAAAATTGTAAAATGTTTCAAAGGCTATTTAACTTATATAGAATATTTTTCATTAAAGATACCTAAAGGCCATGGGTTTAAGAAGTACCATTGGTGTGAATTAGTAGTGTTTGTGGTATTTGGTTGATAGATTGTGTTCTTGACTTAGATGTCTAAAGATTTTACATTCATAAGTATGTTTATATGCTTATAATCTAGGGTGATGTTATCTATCAAAATAATAATAATAATAATCTAGGGTGATGTTCTCGGAGAACTATGTAAAGGTTTGGCAAGAAAAAATGAAAATTCAACTCAACTAAGCCAAATAGTTGTATTAGGTCAAGTGATTGTCAATTTAGTTTGCTTGGTTCATCAATAACTTACTCAATTTCTCAACAATCGGATCCTTTTTTAAAATAATTATAGTGAATTAAGTCAGTTACTAAATTTCTCTTCCCCTTTTGGGTGGAACTTGAACTTTCTTTAAAACCTCATTGATTTGGAAATTGAGGATCTCAAAAGCCTCATTGTCCATTCTCTATTGGGTGAACCTATCATTGTCCTTCCTAGATGTGAAAGTTTAATCATCATTATCATCATCCCCATACACACAATCAAAGCATTTTTCCTAACCTTATGCAATCAATCAATTCCAACCCTTTTCTCTCCAACAAAATTTGTTTGGACTTCAAAAACCCCATCAATGGGTCAACGCATTTGCTTGGTTAGTGACCAATAATAGAGTTTACACAAATGACTTGCTTCAGGTGAGATGACCTTTCATAGTCCTTAGTCCTACTCATTGCATTTTGTGTTTGAAAAGTAGATAGTTAATTGATCATCTTTTTTTCCTTTGTCCACTAACCTTGGAGCTACGACATAAGTTATTTAGGCTAGCCAGATTGGATTGAGTTTCTCATAGAAGTGTCAATAACATAATGACCATTTCTTTTAGGGGATTGAGGAACCCCTTTAGAGGCTAACATATTGTTTGCCTTACATTGATTTGGATGGTATAATGGGAAAGAAATGCAAGGATCTTTGAGGATAAGTGGAGGACTTTTGAGATGATATGGGACCTAATTTATTTATATTCCTCCTTTTGGGCTTCTACTACTCCCGCTTTTTAGGCATACCGCTCAAAATCATTCAACTTGATTGATTTTTGATATGTGGATCAAAAGGGTAAATGAGTAAAGAAAGGATCATTACAAATGTATTTTTATACAAGGATTCTTTTCCTATGTTTTAATCAAATTTTGTAATTGTGAGAAGGATTTCTCATCCTTCTAATCCATTTTAATGAGAATGTTGTGTTTCAAATTAAATATATATACACTGTATCCCAGTATTCACACCCATAGTTTAGATCATTTTTAGTTGAATTCCTATGTCTTAAGATTTTGGGATGCAAAAATTCCAGCACCTAGATATGTACATGCACACAACCATGCCCAAACCCATATAACATGGACTATATACATGACACAATTCTAAAGTGATTGAAGTTGGAGTTTATTCCATGAAAAAAATGTACCAATAAAGTTTCTAGTAGACTCCATATTGTTAAGAACTTAAAATGAAGAGCCATTTGAAGAAAAGCCAACCTTTTAAGGTTTTTTAGTGGCTAAACTAGTATTCACCTTCTGTATTTTCTTTAACAGCTTTTTCATTTCATTAACAAGGTATGGCCTTACAACATCATAAAATGTTTGAAAGGTTATTAAACTTATACAGAATATTCTTCATAAAAGTCTTTTTCCTTGGGTTTAAGAAGTACCATTGGTTTGGATTAGTATTTCTGGTATTTGGTTGATAGATTGTGTTCTCAACTTAGATGTTTAAAGATTTTACATTTATATATATCTATTTATATGCTTAAATCTAGGGGGATGTTTTTAAAGAACAATTTAAAGTTTTGACCAGAAAAAATGAAAATTCAACTCAATAAGCCAAATAGTTGTGTTAAGTAGGCAATTGTCAATTTAGTGTGCTTGGTTTGCCAATAGCTTTCCTAAATTTCTTGAAATCTAGATCATATTTTTAAATAATTATAGTGAATTAAGTCAAGTCTTAAATTTTTCTTCCCCATTTGATTGGAACTTTACCTTTTGTCAAAACCTCATTGATTTGGAGATTGAGGATCTCAAAAGCCTCATGTCCATTCCAAATTGTGTGAACCTATCACTGTCCTTTCTAGATTTGAGAGTTTGGTTGTTATTATCCTCAGGCTTAGTCACAGTGAAGCTATTTCTCATAGCCTTATGCAATCAATCAATTCCAACCCTTTTCTCTCCAGCAAAATTCATTTGGAAGTCAAAGCCTCATCAAAAGGTTGAGGCATTTGCTTGATTAATAGTAAATTAGAGAGTTAACACAAATGACTTGCTTTAGGTGAGAAGACCTTTCATGGCCCTCAGTCCTCATTGTTGCATTTTGTGTTTGAACAACGGATAGTCGATTGATCACCTTTTTTTACATTGTCTACTGAATAGGGAACTATGGCATAAGTTATTTAGACTAGCCAAATTGGATTGAGTTTCTCCTAGAAGTATCAATGACATAATGACCATTTCTTTTAGGGGATTGGGGAACTCTATTAGAGGCAAAGTTTTATGGCATATTGCTTGCTTTGCGTTGATTTGGATAGCATGGTGGAAAAGAAATGCAAGGATCTTTGAGAATAAATGGACTTTTGAGTTGATATGGGACCTAATTTATTTTTATTCCTCCTTTTGGGCTTCTACTACTTTCGCTTTTTAAGGGCATAACACTCAATGTCATTCAACTTGATTGGTTTTCGATATGTAAATCAAAAGGGTAAATTAGCAAAGAAAGGAACATTTGCCAATGTATTTTTGTAGAAGGATTCTCTTCCTCTGTTTTGATCAGATTTTGTAATTGTGGGAAGAATTTCTCATCCTTCTTTTGTACTTATTAATCCATTTTAATGAAAATGTTGTGTTTCTAATATAAAAAATAAAAATTAAATTAAAAATGTCAGACAGCTTGTTGGTATGTCCAGCTTGTCGGTATGTCCATAGATAATAGAATATGCAGTAGCTTTTACATTCATCTACCTGTGACTTGTTCCTTTTTCCATTGCAAATTTTAGATATAATTGTTTTTACACTTCATTTTGGATAAGCAATCATGAAAGTTTTCCCTTTTCTGCAAGCAATTGATTTCCTCACTAATTGTCATAGAATACATTAATTGCAGGAAAAATATAAAGGATTTAATGCCAGATTACCAGTAATAGTTGCTGAAACTCTTCTTCGCACAGATCCACAGATTGAATTGCCTCTTTGGTTGGTTCATATGTTCAAGGTAATTTTTTGTTTTTTAAATACAACTGGATAACTTGGGTGGCTTGTCAAAAATATGATGAAGGCACCCTTGAAGTTTAAAATTTTCTATTTAATTTTTGTTGGAAAATGCTGTGGCTTCACTTAAATGTTTTCACATACACACACATTGAGAGAGACACATATTTAGTTTATTGCTGGGTACTTTATTGGCTCCTTGGACAATCTTCTCAGAGGTTCTAGCCTATTCACTGTCAAACAGCAGTTTTTTTGCCCGTTTTCAAATTTCCTTCTTAATTTTTCTATCGGTTGAAAAGAAAAAGTAGCAAGAACAATCTTTAATTTGCCTTTTCATGATATTTCCTAACAGAATTTGTGTTTGTGTGTGTTTAAACATTTAAGTGAAGCCACCATCAACTCTATAAGGCTGTTTATCCTCAGTGATTGAATCCACCTTTAGGGTAAATCAAGGCATAACTTCTGTAAACCTTGCTTGAGTACTGTCGATCTGCTCTCATTGTCCAAAACTGTTTTTGCTTCTCCTTTTTCTGGTTATGATGGAAACTCTACTTGCAACTTTTAGTTCAAAAGTCTAGTTTTTTCCAAATCAAAAAAGTTTTATTTGTTATTTAAGTCGAGGCTGGAAATTTTGTTCTCACATTGAGTTTGGATGCAAGGTGGGAACACCTCTATTGTCGTATTTGGGTCTTCCCCTTGGGGCCCCTTTCAAGTTTGACAATATGGGATGGGGTAGAGGAGAGGTTCTGTAGAAAGCTAGCCATGTGGAAAAGGCAATACTTATCCAAGGGTGGGAGGTTTACTCTAATTTGGAGCACTCTTTCTAGCATGTCGGTCTACTTCATGTCTTTGTTCTGTATTCCAAGGACAATTAGGATGAGTTTGGAACGGATTCAAAGGGATTTCCTTCGGGGAGGAGGAGCACTTGAGCGGAAGCCACACTTAGTAGGGTGGTCCGTTGTTTGTACAGATAAGAGTAAGGGTGGATTGGGGGTAAAGAATCTTGCTAAGCTTAACAAAGCCCTTCTAGGTAAATTTTTTTTGATAGATAAACCCACAAGAATATATTAGATAAAGGGTGCTTGAAAGGCGACCCGAAGCATGCAGGGAGTATACAAGAGTCACCTAAAAACAAGAAACAAAAGAGACAAGTACTCACCGACCCTCAACAAGAACCCAACCAGTCCACAAAGTTAAACAAAGATAAGGGACCTACAACTATAGAAGACTTAGCCCAGGAAAAGAGATTACAAACAAAGGAATTTTTTGTTCTTTGAATCGACAAGACCTCATTATCAAAAACTATCCTGTTTCTTTCCTTCCAAATCGTCCAAAAAAAAGCAAAGAGGAGCTGTCCGCCAAACCTTTCTATGCTTCTTGTCCTTAAAGGAAGCATACCAACCTAAAAAAGTGTCTCTAACCGTAAACAGAAGGACCCAATTAACACCAAACAAAGAAAACACGAGATCCCACAAAACCTTCGCCTTGGAACAATGAACAAGAATGTGATTTATCGTCTCCTCTTCAGCACAACACAAGGAACATCTATTAGCTAAAATCCAGCCCCTCCTCTTGAGTTGATCTCGAGTAAGAACCTTCCCCCATGAAGCTTCCCAAGCAAAAAAACCCACCTTTGTAGGAACATTCAGGCTCCAAATAATGCTCCACGGAAACGAGATTGCACAGCTATGATCAAGAGAATTATAAAGGGACTTTATAGTGAAAATCTCATTCTTCGTCTCTTTCCACACCATCCTATCCTCCACATCGGCATTCGGCCTCTTTCCTTGAATGGTCAAAAGGAATCTCTCCACCTCCCAATCATTAAAAGGTCTAAAGAAACGAGGAGTCCACCCTCCCTCTTCCCCCATTGAATCCCAACAGTCCGCTACCCACGCAGCTTTGGAAACCGCTAATGCAAACAAGGAGGGAAAGGCCTCGCAAAGGGAAATATTCTCGCCCCAAATATCATTCCAAAACCTCACCCTTTTGCCATCCCCCACCCAGAAGGAATCATTATTGAGCAGCAACAAACCTTCCTTACTGATTTCCTTCCAAAGCCCCACCCCATAGCCCTCCCTTCCCCAAAGCCCTTCTAGGTAAATGAAGCTGGCAGTTTGCAAAAGATAAGAGAGCTTTGTGGAAGCAAATTATAAGTGGCAAGTACAGGGTGGAATAGGGAGGGTAGTGCGGTGGTGAGAGGAAGTTATGGGGTAGGATTATGGAAATCCATTAGAAAGGAATGGGAACATTTATCTAATAGAGTTGTCTTCTCAGTTGGTAGTGGGTAGAGGGTAAGTGGTGTGGTGATGTGGCATTGTGTACTTCTTATCCTGCTCTTGATTCTATTGTTGATTCTAAGGAGGACTGGATGGTGAATGTTTGGCACTCAACAGTTGAAGGGGGGTGTTGGCCCCTTGTTTTATTAGGCCTCTTAATGATTGGGAACTAGATTTGGTGGAGCGGTTTCTCTTAAGTTTGCAAGGGAGGAGGGTGTGCAGGGATCAAGAAGATAAAGTGATTTAGTTGGGACCAAAAAATGGGAAATTTTCAGTCAAAGCCTTATATTCGACCTTAGAGACTCAAAGTACTTTGCCCTTTCCTACTAGTGAGATTTGGAATTCTTGGGTACCCTCGAAGGTGAATTTTTTTTGCTTGGGAGGCTTCTTAGGCAAAGGTGTTAACTTTGGATTGTTTGAAGAGAAGAGGGTGGTCTTTAGCAAATAGATGTTTCCTTTGTCTTGAAGAGGAAGAGACCATTGATCGCATTCTTATCCATTGTATTAAGACAAGAGTGTATGGAATTTTGTGTTCTCCCTGTTTAGTGTGCTTTGGACACTTCCTTCTTTGGTTAGAGATGTGCTTCTAGGATGACATGGTTCTTTTGTTGGTAAAAGATGGGAAAAGGTGTGGCGGGCTGCTCCTCTTTGCTTATTTTAGACAGTTTGAAAGGAAAGAAATAGAAGAGCTTTCGAGAATGAGAAACAACTCGTTCAAGGACTAGAACACACTTTCCTTTGTAATCTATGGGATTGGTCTAGGTTATTTTTATTTTCTAGTCCTTTGATTGTAGATTTTGTGGATTGGGTGGGTTCTTGTTGAGGAGGACACAGTTTTTTTGTTGGTCCTCTCCCTTTTTTGCACTTTTAAGCGTTTGGTGCATACCTCCCGTGTACTTCAAAATGTTGGTTTGGCGTTTTTTGTTTATAATATACTTTTGCTTTACACATCAATGTCATTTATCTTTTAAGACAATTTTATCCTTCAAATCACTGTCACCTATCCTGTTTGCACCAAATTAACTGTCTTCTTATCATCCTTCCAACACCATCAAATGAATAGTCTTCTTATCATCAATGAACCAAGGAACAGATGCTCTGAATTCCAGAAATTGGTAATTCTATGCACTGTTCTGAGAGCATTCCGAAATTCATTTCTGCCTGAATGAAGCTCATTTCTTCTCTCTATGTGGTCTTTCCTTTCTCGTTAGAATTGTTTTAGCATATTTTGACAAGTTACAGATAACTTTTGGTGTTTCAACTGGATATATGCCTTCTCTGTGTTGTATCATGATTCGAAGGCACACTTGACTCACACCATCATGGTTCTGACAGGGTAATCAGAAGGAAAGTTATTGGGGAATGACTGGCCAAGAATCAAATACTGCAACCTTGTTTCAACTCTATGTTGATCATGGTCGATATACAGAAGCTACTACTCTGCTACTTGAGTACATAGAGTCATTTGCATCAATGGTAAATTGCAATCTTTTCCTTGCTACTCATGACATTCACACTATTGTAAAGTCCATGAAATTACATGCATTCCTGCTGGCCTCTTCATTTTATTTAGGATTTTCATAAATTTACAGAGTGTAAGAATTTATGTCATTACATCTCAAAATTTGATAATGGTATATAAAAGAAATTTTATGTCTAGTCTTGATATAATGGAACTACCTAGAAGGTGTAGTATTTGAATTAATCCCTAAATTAATATTTTATTACCTATTTTAGGTTTGTCCTTTACATTAATTATTATTATTATTATTATTATTATTATTATTTTAAATCAGAAACAAACAAATGTATTAATAGAAAAACAAACTTGATCAAAAGTAACTAAGCAAACCTCCGCAAAACAAAGAAGGTTATACAAAAAGAACAAAAAAGCTTGTACAAGTAAACCAACAACAGCCCTATAACCAAAAAAACATGTACAAATCGAGAGCTAACTAAGCTGAATTATACTCAAAGGGTAGGGTTTAAAAATGTCTATACAGTAAGCCTAAAAAGAAACAAAAAAATGAAGCAAATCCCATAATAAATCCGACGTCCTCCAAGTGTTTTTGAAAATCCTAATATTCCTCTCTTTCCACACAATCCACAACAAAGAGAGACAAGCTATCCTCCAAAGAGCCCTTCCTCTAAATGAATTCTCAAAACACTTGAAGGAAATCACCATCATATCACAAATAGTGCCTGGGAAAACCCACTTCATCCCAGCCTATAAAAAAAATCATTTGCCACAATCCCGAAGCAATCGAACAATGCAAGAAAAGATGATCAATTGTCTCACTACTACTCCTACATAGGATGCATCAATCAGGACTAAGGGTTTTGAAAAGTTTTTTCAACTATAGCAAGTTATTAGTATTTACCTTCTTAAGTGTCACTAACCATGCAAAGGCCTTGACCTTAGATGAAACTTTTGAATTCCACAGAAAATTAGCTGGGTAGAAGGGGATTGAATCTAGAGAACAGGATAAGACTGAAAAAACGGCTAAACTAAGAAAACTTCTGATGCGGACGGTACCCAAGATCTTGTGTCTGAAATATAAGGAGACAAATGGAAATTGGACGATAAGGACGTTAATCTTTCAAGATCCTCAATCTCTGTATCTGTTATTACCAAGGACGAAAAGTAAGTTCCCAAGACAACTAAGTGTTATTACTGAGGATAGCTAAAATATGACAGTTTTTAGTAGTGGTGACTTTGAAAAGACTTGGAAATTGTACACACAAAACTTTACATGAATTCTTTGGAGAGAGCAAAAATCTCATGCAAATATAAATAAAATCAATTACACAAATGAACATAGGATATTACATGGAAAAACCACCTAGCAACCTCCTAGTGTAAAAAACCATGGGTGGTCTCTTAATAGCTAAATAATCCACTAAATATGAGAAAATGGTACATAGTTTTACTTGATCGGATACACCTACTACCTAGGATCTTATACCGTCAGCACCTATACTCCTTAGTGGATCCCTCAAAGCCTTAATCGAAGTTTCACAATGAGATCTCTAACCTTTGTTATAGTCAAAAGTTACTCTCAAAAAAGATCTTGAAAGTTTGACAGTTGGAGGATCAAGATTTTGATGAATGGCCATACCATCTACGAGTTCATAAAAATTCACCATATGTTTTTAAATAGAATATCTCTATTTATATTTATAAAATTCTTTTTAGAATTATGGAGAGTTTTCTAATTCTAAAATATTCTAAAACTTGTTTTTAGAATCAAATACTAATTTAGAAATAATCACAATTTTGAAATATTACAAAAATTCTTTTTAGAATCAAACACAAATTTAGAGATAAACATAATTTTAAAACTTATCAAAAACTATTTTTGGAATTAAAAATATAATTTGATCCAAATTTGATGAAATCCGAAGTTGCCTTGAAACGAATAAGACCCAAGGAAGTAAGTTGCATCCAATTAGTAAGAAAGGAACAAAATTGCCAACTAAATAAAATACCCTAACAGTATGGATTCATTTTTTTATTCTGACAAGAGAAGACATGGCAGCTGGGGGATGGGGAGTAAGGGAATTCTCCCTTTAACACTTTTTGTAGCAAAGCAAACTTTCTGTTCTACTTCTAGTCCTAATAGGACTAGATATGGGTCCTTTTGTTTTTAGGTGGAACTGTCAGGCATTAAAGTGGTTTAAGGGAGGGAGGTGTTGAGGTCAGCTTGATACACATTCTTGGCCCATTCCCTAGCAGCTTAAGCTTTTGATCTAATAGCTAAGCATGACATCTTAACTATGGTTCTTGGGGATCTTGGATTCTAACCTTTATATCTGTTTATGTCCTCATTTGTTGAACTTGCATATGAGAGAAGGCTGCACGTTTGGCAGGATGCTGGGTTTTAGCTAGCTTGATATACAATGCCAGCACATTCCCTAATAGCATAAGTTCTGGAGATAACTAATAGTTTAACAGGGGAAGAAGAAGCTTAAAACTAGGTGGATTTGGAACTATTAGGATCATACAAGATTTGATAGTTCTATTGAAGTGGTTTAGAATGGTTTATCAACCCTTAGAAGTGCTTCTTTTATGTAGTCTGGTTTGTAAGGAAGATCTCATTATCCTCGGAGTCCAACCCTATCAAAATTGAGAGCATGTGGCTACCAAATCATTTCAAATTGGACTGTGGAAATTGGTTGAATCAAACTAATCTAGTAGGCCAACAAAGGTAAATTGATATGTTCCATTCAAGTTTTATCAATAATTTAATGAGATTGATTATTGAATGTGGTCATGGGTTCATTGCTTGAAACAGAAGCCATCTTTACAATGATAAGAAAATTGTGAAATACTGTTATTTCATGAAAATTCCTTCCTACTGTAGTGATCTCTCACATCTTTATTGGTCTCATTCCTGATAATGTATTTCTACCAGTTACAACAATTTGGCTGTAACTAGTGAGATAATATATTTCTACCAGTTACCACAATTTGCTTGTAACTAGTGATATGATGCAGACTGCATGATGCAAAATCTGTGCACTTTTGCTCTATAATACTAATTCTGATGAATTTGACAACCATATGAACTTATTATTTCCCTTTCCCATCTAGAGAGGCATTATTAAAAGTTATGAATCAACCCCTAATATTGGGGTAAAGGGGGACAGCAACCAAACACACTAGGATGCACTTATGCCTCACATGGTTAATTCATATTCAAAAAGGAAAAAATGCTTCTGAAAATGACTGAAGAAAAAAATAGAAAACCAAAAGGGGCTACAAAAAAAAAAAAAAAAAAAAACATTTTAGTCATTGAATGAAAAAGCAACTATTTCATTCTCGCATTCTAACTTACAATAGCTTCCAATACAAATTATTTAAACTTGCTCCCATCAAATTTATGTTTTATTCTCACATGCTAACTTCTAGAGCAGTGAACATTTTCCATTCCACATACCATGGCAAGTCTATGATCCAGGTAACATTGATTTGTACCTTTAAACCCATTACTTGGTAAAGTAACAATTTGACCATCACATCCATGAGATCTTTGAAGGAGATGTGGCCACTTGACCATTATTTAATTATTTGATTATTCATAGTATATGAAACATGTTAGTAATGTTTGGTTGGCTGTGTAATGAAGAAACATGTCACTATCAATCTTTTTCAGAGACCAGCTGATATAATTCACCGGAAGAGGCCATCTGCAGTTTGGTTTCCTTACACAACAATTGAGCGTCTATGGTGCCAGCTTGAGGAAATGATCCGTTCGGGTAACATGGTTGATCAATGTGATAAGCTGAAAAAACTACTACATGGAGCTTTGCTGAGACATCTTAACCTTGTATTCTCCATTTCCTTGTGTGGTCCTTGTTTGCCTTAATTTTCCTCTGCTGCTATATGAGAAATTCTCACCATTTTTATCCATTATTTTCAGCTAAAGGTGGACTCAGATGATGCACTATCTTCTTCTGTCCGGTAAGAAAATTTAGCAAATTTAGCTAATCTGCGAAACACCATCTCAGTATTTAGGGTTTGCACAGCAAAGAGAGGATCGGGAATACCAAAAAGTCTTCTAGGAAAGAACCTCGTTCACTAGCTACTTTTACTAGCATTATGCTGTGTCTTAAAGGTCCGGTGTGACAAAGGTGTTACATGTGGGTGATTTTACAAGCTGTAATTAGTCATGAAATTTAATATGATGATTCTGGAAGTCAAATATATTTCCATTATAAGGAATTTTGTGAAATAATTTAAGTGAGATTTATCCCCATGTAATTATCTTCCTCGAAACAGTTGGCAGCTGCTGATATTCCTGTGAGTGGAGAATTTGGAATTGGAGAATCTGCCCGTTTGTTGCAAACATGATGTCTTCTTCTTCTCCTATTTCGGATGCACTTTGAGAATGAAAATTTTGAATCCTGGCGTTCCTTGTGTTTTTTTTTATCGAGTGATGTAGTAATAGAAAACTTGGATGATTTGCAGATGAGGAAAAAGGGAAACAATGTAATCCATTGTTGGCACGACTTGGGGTTTATATCCGGATGTGGGCGACACAAGGAAAACACTGATTGATTACTGAAGCTCATTAGCTGGTGTAGGCATAAATGTTAGATAGCTACTTAACCAAAACTTTATTGTAACAGTGCTAAAATGATAGATAGAGAAGCATTACTACAATTATGAAGTAATTTGATGAGATATGTAAGTCTATAGATTCATGGCTATATCAGAGAAAAGTGTTCTTTTATATCTGTTGCTTGGAGAATGGGTTTTGTAACCAACCTTATAACAAAGCAAAGCAAAGCAAAGCTTAGATATTTGCTTATGAAAACAGAAAAGTAAAAAAAAAAAAAAAAAAAAATCAAGGCAGAATACTATGTTTTTTATTACAAAGACTACAACTAGTTTTAATATTCCACCTCGAGATCGAGAATGAATATAGTGAATTTCCATCTTGCCAAGAAGATAGATGAACCGAGTAGAATGGAGATGTTCACTCAATAGGTTTGTAAGTCGGTGTTGTGAGGAAACATGTAGTTTTGATAACATGTTTAGTACATTCAATTTCAATGGCAGTACTCACTAAATGGCAGTCAATTTCAATGTGTTTAGTACATTCATGAGACACAAGATTGGTTGCAATATGTAAAGCTGCTTGGTTATCACAGAATAGTAAGGTTGTGTGTGTTCAATATGCAAATCTTTAAGTAAAGAGAGAAGCCACATCAGTTCACAAGTTGCATTTGCCAAGGATCAACAGTCTACTTTAGCTGATGATCTTGACACCGTTTGTTGTTTTTTCGATTTCCAAGAAACCAAAAAATCCCCAATGAAGATATAAAAACCATCGACAGATTTTCTAGCATCTAGACAAGAGGCCCAATTAGAATCTACAAATCCCTTTATCTGAACAGTTGAAGATGAGGAGAAGAATAAACCTTGTCCTACAGTACACTTCACACATTGGAGCACTTTATGAGCTATTTGTAGATGTGGGATCCTTGGCTTGTCAAGAAACTGACTCAAACGATTAATCACAGAACACAAATCTAGTCTTGTGATGGTGAGATATAGCATTATACCAATCATCCTTCTATACATAGTGGGATCATTAAGAAGGTTCCCTTCTTATGAAAGCTTGGTGTTAGGATCCATAGGTGTTTTTCTTGGCTTGCATCCAAGTAAAGCCTGAATCTAATAAGAGCTGCAAAGCATAGTGTCTTTAGCTAAGAAAAATACCTTTAGGAGATCTAGCAACGTCTAACCCCATAAAATATTTTAAGGGTCCTAAGTCCTTGAGCTTGAAGCATCCATCAAGAAACTTCTCTAAGTCATCTACCTTCTTCTGATTGTTGCTAGCTAAGATAATGTCATCAACATATACAAGCAATGCCATGAAGGTGTTACGACTAATTTTCACAAAAAGAGATTTTTCAACAGTGGATTACTTGAAACCCTTAGTGATAAGCACACTAGAAAATTTTGAAAACCATTGCCTTAAGTGAGACTTTTGCCTATCATCTTCTGGAGATCCTCCAAAGAGAAACCCTAGCCACCCTCATGGGAAAGAGAAACGCACCCTTCTTTTGTGTTAGGATCCATGGAGAGAGAGATCGAATGGAAGACCTTTAGGTAAATAAGTTCTTAGACAACTAAAATGGTTTTGACATCTTCATCGGATGAGATTCGATCTAGGAACATCCAAATTGCAGGTTTGAGTTTCCATCTCTAGAATTATGTTTATTATTAGGTTTTAATGACATATTTTTTATGCTGTGTAGATTTAGAAAAGCCTAAAATAGATGCATGCATCCTACGAGATCTAAGGTAAGGGAACAGAGTAATCTGGGAATTCCCAACAGTTAGTAGATTTATTAGTAAGTCAAGTATAGAACATTGACATGCCTTTGATTGAGTAATGAAATACTTACATAGAACAACAATTATGACATATTTTATCAAAAGTATCCTTCTATGATTGAAGGGTTGGTTGATGCTAATTAGAATACCTTGTCAGGTGATTTTTTATTTACTATTAGATATATTTTTCTACTAGGTTGTTGTGCTATTTGTTGGAAATCTAAAAAACAAACAATTATTGCCAACTCAATGATAGAAATTGAACTTATTGCTTTAGCCTCATTAAGTAAAGAAACAAATTAGTTGAGAGATTTACTATATGAAATTCCAATATGAGAGAAACCAGTACTACTTGTGTTAATAAATTGTGATAGCACTAGTGCTATTGGTAGAGTGAATAACCATTATTTTAAAGTTAAGTCTAGACCGATAAGGAGAAAATGTAGTATTGTAAGATTTTATTTGAGTAGTGGCATTGCGAATGTGAATTATATTAAATCTTATGATAATATTGTAGATCCATTAACAAAAGCCTTGACAAGAGAAAAAGGTTTGGAATACATCAAGGAGGTTGTTGTTAAAGCCCATACCATTATGAGCCATTAAAGAGATACCTAGCCTAGGATTAAAAATCTTAAGAATTGGGTTCAATCGGAAATATGAATCATAAGATGATTATAAAAATGCACTTTTAATTTTGCTTATCCCAATGGTGTAAGTGTGGGGAGCTCCCCTCCACGTGTCCGTTTTCCAACCCAAACACCTTGATTGGCTAGCATAAGTGCGCAACCCATCCAAATCATTCCATTTGAACCATGATTAGTTCCGTCTAGCACCAGGCATAAGAAGGCCTTTTTCCCCTACAGGGCCAAGCGATAAGGGGGCCGGACCTCCCAAACGGATAGGGATGTCTAGTTAAGTCTTCAAGACCCACACGCATGTGTGATCATTCACACCTGACATGTGAACAGCTGATGGGACCTCTTCTAGCCCTCAAGTCCATGTCAATTAATTGATGTTCATAACTCCAAGCCATCAATGGGCTGAAGGGACAGGAGGTTGCACAGTCCAAGCTCATGGCATGTTAGTTGCTAGCACCTACTAGCCACCCAAAATTGTGATGATTTCCCAACTGCCTGCAGGACAATCATCATTATAGAGAAAGTCAAAGTGCCTAGTTAGCATTATAGTGACACTCTCTTTAGTACTATAAAAACCCTCAAACAAAGCACAAACGAGGTACGCACCTGCACATACGCCTATCTACTCTCTCTCTCACTAAGCAGCTTGAGCTATTCTTGTCTAACTTAAGCTTCGGAGGGGTGTGTCCGAACTACCCATCCAAACATCTTTTTTGTGCAGGAAAGGAGTTCACCTAGTCTCAATACTACTGGGCAGATTTTCTGAGAGGCATAAAGAAGAAAGGAAGGTCGTCTAACTTCCATTGAGCTGGATGAATCCGACTCCAATTGGCTTAGAACCAACACTGGCGCCATTTGTGAGAATCACTAAGGATGTCAACACCCTCTAGAAGTTGATCATCAGTTATAGGTAGTGAAGGCTACTTTGGCTGGCGTGAAAGCATGAAGAGACGCCAACACGAAAATGACTGGTAGATGCAGTCTTTGATCCACCAAACAAGGCGACTCAAGGAAGAAAATGAAGAGTTGTGTGCCTAAATGTCATCGGCAGGCCCCTCTCAAAGCCGGCAACCTCGAAGCCAGTGAACAACCTTAAGACGTATTGACAAGGCATCTTTCCTAGGAACGCAAAGTTCCCTTCAGGCAGTCACACGATGTAGTTTGAGGAAGAGCTTTCACCAACCTGCCAGGTGTAGTTGGACGAAAGCTCCGACTCTACTCAGGTGTAAACAAAGAGGAGGCACGATAGGAGGACAAGCCTATCTAATGCGATGCGAGCTCGGATGGGACCTCAGTCACCCAACATAGGGGGAAAACCATATGTAGTAGAAACTCTAGAGGCTCGTCTGGGTCCCTAAACCGCAACAATCATGTTAGAGTGGCTTTCTCATCCGCCAAAACAATGGCAAGCTGGGGCCCTAGCAGATCAAGCTCCACCTGGCTCCGTCAGTCGGTGATTGGACGACATGCTCTCCATGTCATTCGATCCTCACATCATTAACTGTGAGCCCTCAAGGGGGTTCATAGTACCAAAATTCACAACATATAATGGAATAAGAGATCCATTCGATCATATCATGCACTATAGGTAACCCATGACCCTTGACATAGGGAATGATGCACTACTGTGCAAAGTCTTTCCAGTCAGCCTACATGGCCAGACTCTCTCATGGTTCCACCACCTCCCGAAGAATTCCGTGAACAATCTTCGGGATCTGTCAGAAGCCTTTGTGGGACACTACTTATGTTCAGCTCGCCATAAGCATAACATAAGCACCCTGTAGAATATCAAGATGCAGGAAAACGAATCCCTCAGAGACTTCATGAAATGATTCAGACAAGCTGCGTTCCAAGTAGAGTCCTACAGTATGGACACCATCCTACAGATCTTCAAGAGAAGCATCTGTCCGAGTATGCCTTTCTTTGAGTCTCTCGCAAAAAAACCGCCAGTAATGACGGACGACCTATTCAAACGAGCAAACAAGTACTCTATGCTCGAAGACGACATCCGTGCAGCTACTCAACAGGTTCTGGTCACCAATCAACCACCCAAGAACGACCATACAAGAAGCTCTAAGCCCTTAAACCAATTGAGGCAAGCTAATAAGGGGTGGAATGACCAACAGCAGCCGAGTCAAGCTAGTCTAACCTTCCTTAATATCTCATACAAAAAACTCCTCCCAATGATTCGCGACCTGTCTAATTTCAGGTGGCCAAAGCCGATTAAGAAAAATCCGACAAAACGAGACTGGAGCAGAAGGTGTGTCTATCATAAAGATCATGGCTATACCACTAAACAGTGCAGAAGTCTCCACTACTTAGTGGAAAGACTAATCAGGGCAGGGCACCTGAAACAATATGTCCGCATAGCTAGCGGTCAAAGAGAGACAATCCAAGATCTAGTTGTCCAAACTCCCATAACTTCAGCAGTTCTTAGAATTGTTATCAACTACATTCATGGAGGCCCCGCTGACAAGAAATACAACTCCAAATGAAAAAGGCAAAGATTGCTTTGCGCGACCTTCATAAAAGAACAGATCAGCTTCGTTCAACACAACTTGCCACATGGAAGTATGCGCCCAATTGATGGCACAATTACCTTCTCTCAAATAAATGCTAATTGGGTATTGCAACCACACGAAGACGCCCTGATCCTAACCCTGGGAATAAATGGGTTTGATGTGAGAAAAGTTCTAATTGATCTGAGTAGTTCAGTTGACCTCTTACAAATGTCAGCCTACAGGTAAATGGGCTTCCCACTATCTGCCCTGGAAAACCCTGGGCGGTTATTATCTGGGTTCAATGGAGTCACCATGACTTCTCTAGGGGACGTTGTATTACCTGTCCAAGGAAGAAAATATCGGTAATCACGGATATATCGGTACTTCGATTTTACGGATATATCGGATATATCGGAGATATATCGGCGGATATTTTGGAAAAAAATATTGATAGGCTTAAAATTGTTAAAAACTCATGGAAACGTAAGAAAAACCTCATAATAATATAATTAGAAGTATAATAAACATTTTAAAGTTATTTTATTGAAAAATTTGATATATCTATAACATGATTTATCATATTTGATAATAATATCGTATGTATCGATAAAAATATGAATTTTATAAGTGTACATTTATTATTAAATTACATCTAATATTATGATATTTGATTATAATATGTCTAATTTTAAAATATATATTAATATTAAAATTATGATCCATTTAATTCAATTATATTAAACAATATAAAATAAATTATTATATATATATATATATATAATTAATTATTAATGATATTAAAAACATTATAAAGAAAATTATATAATTTTTATATTTTTGGTAATCAATTAAAAGAAAATTTGCATTTAATTATAAAATAATTATAATTAATTTATTCTTTTAATATTTTATTTATATAATAAGTTTAAGTATATATAAGTTGAGTGCACATTATCTAATAAGGGCGAGTTTGCTTGGGTGGTAGTGGGGCATGCCTCAAACCTTTTGGTTTGGGGTTCAAATCCCCCCAGAAGCAAAAGGAGAAGGCCATTTCCAAGGCACTGTAGCGGTACTGTAGCGCGTTTGACTTTGGTTGACCCGCGTTGACCATGGGAGATATAGGGAAAAATCGGCGATTTATCGTCAAATCGCCGATATATCGCGAGATATAGCCGATTTCTCGAGATTTATCCCGAAAAATCGCCTGACCGATATTTCTCCATGAAATATCGTGTCGATATCCTCCGATACACGATATATCGCCGACATATCGCGATATTTTCCTCCATGTACCTGTCTAGACTGGCCTAGTCACTATAAATGTGCAATTCTCGGTGGTAGAGAATTTATCCCTTTTCAATGCCATAATGGGATGCACATGGCTTCACAATATGAAAGTCATTTCCTCTACATATCATCAAATGGTGAGCTACCTCACCAAGGACGGACAAATCAACCTTTGTGGTAGTTAGTTGGCCACACACCAGTGCTACAAGTGGCGCTAGAATCCAAACACCCGGCCAGCAACAAGGCATGCCTAGAACCATTAAATGCAAAGGAGCAATAACACTTATTGAACCTGGCGGAGAAGGATCCACCTGCAGCCGATACACTCCAACCATTGTGCTTTTCACATGGCACAGATCAAGTTACCTATGCTAGCTTTTTTCTCGTGTTGGATGAATTGGAATTGCTTGAAAGCTTGTTTTAGCAGAGCAAGGATGTTTTTGCTTAGACTCATTCTAAAATGTCAAGAATCCATCCGTTAGTGGCCTCTCACTGGCTCAACGTCATACCTTCCTCACATCCCGTTCGCCAGAAGGTCCGACGCTTCCATCCAGATAGACAGAGGATTATTCAGGCGGATATTAATAAGCTGCTTGTAGTTGGATTTATCAGGGAAGTTGAGTATCCAAATTGGTTTGCAAATGGGGTGGTTGTTCCAAAAAAGGGAGAAAAATGACGAGTTTGTGTTGATTACACCAATCTAAATGATGCCTACCCAAATGATAGTTTTTCCTTACCCTAGATAGATCAAATGGTCGATGCCACTGTCGGGCATGGAATGCTCTCCTTCATAGACATCTTCTCTGGATACCACCAGATCCCCATGTTCTAATCGGATGAAGAAAAGACATCCTTCGTGACACCACACGGGCTGAACTGCTACAAAGTCATGCAATTTGAGTTCAAGAATGCTAGCCCTACTTATCAGAGATTAATGACAAATATCTTCAAGCCCTTGATTGGCCGAACTGTGGAAGTCTACATTAACGACATTGTCATGAAAAGCAGAACCCGAGGCGAATAAGCCTAGCACTTAGAAGAAACATTACTCCTAATGAGGACATACAACATGAAGCTTAATTCGGCTAAGTGTGTTTTTGGTGTCAGCATGGGAAAGTTTCTAGGATTTATAGTGACCCAAAGAGGAATCGAAGTTAATCCAGATTAGATAAAAGTTGTCCTTGAAACACCTACCCCGAATAGAAAAAAAGAGTTGCAACGCCTCATGGGTCGTCTAGCTGCGTTGGGGCATTTCATAGCCCGTTTCATAAACAAGTTAAGGCCTTTCTTCCTCATGCTCAAGGGGGCAAATATGACATATTGGATGGATGAATGTGGGTAGACATTTGAGAAAGTCAAACGCTATCTCACTAAGCTGCCTATTCTAAGCAACCCCTAGTCTGGCGAACAACTTTACATGTATCTGGGCGTGTTTGACTATGCAGTCAGTGTTGTTCTATTTCAGCACATAGAAGACAAAGAGCAAAGACCCGTTTACTACATGAGCAAAGTAATGGTAGACGTAGAGACCCGGTACTTTAGAATGGAGCAAATGACCTTAACCCTGAAAAGCGCTACCTAAAAACTCCGCCCATACTTTCAGGCTCACCAAGTGACTGTACTCACAAATCAACCACTCAGAAGCACCCTGCACAAGCCAAATATATCTGGACGAATGTTGAAATGGATCAATGAGTTAAGTGAGTATAGAATAAAATACCAGCCAAGATTAGCATTGAAGGGACAAGTCATGGTTGACTTCATAGCCGAACTCTCCCAAAAACCATCACATCCATATGAGTCCCTTGAGGAGGGATGGTGGACACTTCATGTGGATGGAGCGTCCAAAGCTTCTGATTCCGAAGTAGGTTTGATCCTACAATCATCAACTGGAGAACTGTTAGAGCAGGCTATCCGACTCAACTTTTCTGCCTCTAACAATGAAGCAGAGTATGAGGCTGTCTTAGCTGGGCTTGACCCTGCCCTTACTTTGGCTGCAACTAGGTTGGAAATATGCAGCGACTCCTAACTAATTGTCAGGCAAATTTAGAAAGAATATGAAACAAATGATGAACGCATGGCTCGCTATCTCACCCTAGTAGAAGACTGCTTGAAAAAGCTAGACGAATGGATGATTAGATGTATACCTCGAATAGAAAATTTGAAGGCTGATGCACTGGCCGAAATAACTATCATTCTCCCTATAAGAGAGGTAGTAATGTCGCTCGTCTACCTCCAAACCATATCCTCTATTATACTAAAACCAGTATTTAGTACTATTGAGGTAGATCCTGGCTAAATGCACGACATTGTTAATACCTCAAGTTGGAAAAACTACTAGAGAATGAGAAATATGCGCACAAAGTCCGCATACAAGCCTCCTACTTCACCCTAATCAATGACAGTCTTTATAGACGATCTTTTAAAGGACCATACCTAAGATGCTTGAGCGATGCGGAAGCTCAGTACGTCTAAGCCGAACTCCACGAAGGTGTGTGCAATAATCATCCAGGCGGACGAACCCTAACACATCGCGCTCACACGCAAGGGTATTATTGGCCCACAATGAAACAAGATGCTGAAAATTATGTTAAGAGGTGTGACCGATGTTAGAGATACGCTCTCATCCTCCATGTGCCTTCTGAAGTTCTCAATTCGATCACAAACCCTTGGTCATTCGCACAATGAGGGATGGACATAGTCGGTCTCTTACCCATTATAGCAGCACAAAAGAAGTTTCTGCTCGTAGCAACCGACTATTTCAACAAGTGGGTAGAGGAAAAAGCTTATGCTAGCATCAAGGACAAGGACGTCTCTAAGTTCGTCTAGAAAAACATCGTATGCCAGTTCGAGGTCCCACAAGCGATTGTGGTAGACAATGGGCTGAAATTTGACAGTATCGCTTTTAGAACATTCTACTCAAAGTTAAAAATTAAGAACCTATATTCCACACCTCACTATCCTCAAAGTAATGGGCAAGCAGAGGCAACGAACAAAACCCTATTGACTGCACTAAAGAAAAGCCTGGAAAGAGCCAAAGGAAAATGGGTAGATGAACTACCCAGAGTTCTATGGGTGTACCCAACAATGTCTAGAAGGCCAACCAAAGCTATTCCTTTTGCCCTTGCCTATGGAATGGAAGCTGTTATTCCAACTGAGATAGGCATGCCCACCACCAAAGGAGTCGTGCAAGGTCAAAGAGATGACATTGAAGAACTTGAGAGGCAATTACATTGGGCAGATAAAGTAAGAGGGAACGCGACTGTTCGGTTGGCCTCCTATCGCTAGAGAGCTATTACTCATTTCAACAAAAGGCCCGACCACATATTTTCTGAACCAGAACCTTAGTCCTCAAAAGAGTATTTGATTTATTCTGTGTTATCTTTGTGAGCTCAATTTTCTCTATGGTATTAAGACCATGTAAATTATCATATACCGTAATTAAATAAGAAAATATTAGATAATTGAGAGGTGAGAGAGTTGGTTGCAGTTAAGGCCTATTCGGCTGGAAAAATAGAAGATGGTTTTAAGACTCATGATGTTTGCATTGAGTTGAAGTAGTGAGGTCATGTGAGGGATAACCGACCTGTTTTCGAGAAGTTTCTAGAGGCGGTATAAAAATGGGAGAGACCACCTCTGTTTGGAAGTTAGTGACTCTTTTTGACTTGTGAGATTCTTCATCTCTTTTGAAAAAGAACTTGAGAGAAAAGAGAAAGAAAGCTTGAGAGTTTCGGAAAAAGGAAGTTAAGATTGAGAGCTCTAGCAAAAAGTGTCGTGCCGTAAAGCTTCAGGCTATAGGATTTTGTATATTGCATCTTCTTTTCAGGTTCTAATTTCTTTAAATTTCTTCATCTATTCACGAAAATCAAGCATATGATTATCTGTTTTTATGGTTCTTGTTTTTTTTGTTTAGATCAGATTACTTGAGAGTTTGTGATTATATCTCGTTCATCTATTATGAATCTGTATCAGTTATGGTTGTGTTGGAATTTTGGAATGTTTTTTTTTTTTTTTTTGGTGGTCTCTGTATTGTTCTACCTTGATTCTGGTAATTTCTGTAGGATTCTAAGCTGTTATTTTTGGTAATCCTGATATGTCGATTTGATCAGATATTAGAAAGTCATTGATTCTATTTTGTTCATTTATTTTATGATCTGTTGCCTTGGAACATTGAGATGATTTTTCGTGGTTGCTGTCTTTCTATGATGAACTTGATCATTTTTTTATGGTGATTCTTTTTCTAGTAACTAGATTAGACTATTTTGAGGTTTTAATGATTGTATTCTTGTTCATTTATTTTGATCTATATTGCTCTAATTATCTTGAAACATTAAGATGAATTATTTGTGGATTTTGTTTTTCTTTTTAACACATTCTGATCACTCTTTTGGAACCTTGAAACATTATGAGTTTCAGTTGTTGAAAGCTGATTTAGGTATTTTAGAATCCAGGATTGAGAAACTTCTTGATAATCTCTAGCGGTTTAATTAAATTATATATTAGGTTCATGATTTTCTTTAAATTCTTGTTAATTTTGGAAATGCTTGGATACATGTTATGAAATAATGGCATTCGTGGTGAATAATACATAATTGGTTATAGAATAATGTTGATATTTATTGAATTTTAAATAATAATCTATTAGGTTTATTACACTTTACCCCTATTCCCCAACCTATACCGTGTTTTGCACATTGCCCTCTCAATTTCAAAATCGAGCAATGTACCCTCCAAGATTGATAATTGCATACAATGTGCATTTTCTGAGTCACGACGTTACATTTTTTAATGGAATGACATATGCTATCCACGTGATCAAGGACAAAATGGTCATTTTTAATAAGTGAAGGTAAAAAAGTCATTTCATTTTAAAACCCCAAAACCCTAACCCAATCCTCTTTCTTCATTTCTTCGTTTTCTAGAAACCACATTTTCTCGGCAACCAAACAAGCTTGACGAAACACATTTGCAGTGTCTTAAAAAAAGGTAGATTCACAAAAAAAAAAAAAAAAAAAAAAAAAAAAAAAACCAAATAAGTTGTTTTATCTAGTAGTGGACGGGGCAAGCAAGAAGCTAGAAAAGGTTTCATTGATTGTTTGACAAAAAATACTTTCCCAAAAAACCTTTCAAAGTCCAATGTCAAAGCAATCACAAATCCAAATGAAACTGAGAGAAATCAAAATTATACGAGACTGTGGAGGCAATAAATGAAAAATGAAGATGTCCAATATAAACAAAAATAGAATTAAAATGAACGCCAATCACTAAGTTAAAAAAAAAAAAAAAAAAATTCACTTGATGCATGAAAAAACAATTGAAAACTATCCAAACCTACAAAGAAATAAACTAATATCGACAAACTAAATTTTCCCCAAATTTAAAAGAAAAAAATTAAAAATACCATAACAAATTGCAGATAAGTTTCCCCAAATTTCCCCCACATTTGCTCCAACTTTTCTAAAACATCAAAATGAAACCCTATTCTAAAACAACAAATTAAAGCATTATATCAAAAATTTCATCTATTTTCTTCGCTGAGTTTTTTTTTTTAAAATTCTTTAGATTTTCTTAAACATCAAAATGAAAGCTTAACCCTAACCCTCTTTGCCAAGATTTTTTACCCATTAAAAAGATTACAAGACAAAAAAGATATCGTTGAACTCCATGTCTTCTCTTCAATGTCAGCTCTTTGATGCCTACATCAGGTTCTTTTAGACTTTAAGGCTTCAACTGCAATTTAGAGATTCAGCAAGAGAAATGGTAAAAGGAGAGGAATGAACGACGAGGAAGAAGAGGAGGGTTGGAAGGGTTTTATTTTGGTTGTAAAATTACCCTTTTGCCCTCACTTAAACAGATCACATGGGGAGCACATGCGTCTTCCATCCAAAAATGTAACGCCGTCACTCCAAAAATGCACATTGCATGGAATTATAAAGCATGGAAGGGACATTGCTCAATTTTAAACTCGGGAGGGAGGGGGGTAATGTGCAAAACATGCTATAAGTTAGAGGGATAAAGTATATTAAATCCAAATCTATATATAAAAAGTTGATGTATAACCAGTCATGGGTGTTTTTAGTGGTTTTTAATGATAAGTAATGGTGTTTTAAGTGGAATAAAATAATTTCAATGTGAATAAGGATGGCGTTCATGAATGAATGATATTGTGCTTAAATTTTTAAACATCCATGAATATTTGTGCTTGAATTTTAAGTATATATACATTTATGTAGTTGTTCATGATGTAAATGGCCCCATGCTTGAAATCTAAATTAGAGAATATATGTTGCCATTCACAAATGCATAATATAGTGATTAACTTTTAAATAAAAATAATGTGCATAACTAGCCATGAGTGAAATGATATCATACTCGAAATTTTTTTATGGAGACATTGATACATCTGACCATTAGTAGAAAGGGTTTTTATTGATCTTTAAAATGGAGGATGAGATTAATGCAATCATTGATTGGTGCCTCATTCATATGTAATATAATGATCTTTTTATTTATTTATTTATTTCTATGATTAGTGTTGGTGATTTTGTTTGAAGTAAAATATCCAACTCCCCAACTCCAATTTTTAGTACCAATATTTTCTTTTTATTCACTTCTTATCATTTTGATGATTTTTGGATATGTATTAGTTTAGGTTGGGTGTGGACAAATCAGGTCACACACAAGTGTTGTTAGAATTGACATTTAGGAAATTGTATGATTAAATGTTCATTACTCGATAAATTATGATTGAAATTGAGTTAATTTTTCTTCAAAATATCTTTAAATAAGCCATTGGATAATTACATGACAATTGGCTTTGAATAAATTCTTTTAATGTTGATTCATGAAATTTTGATTTTTTTTTTTTTTTAAATTCTTTCACACATGCATACTTACACTTTTTTGGTGATCCAAGTCTAAGAATCTATATGTATTAATATTTTTAGAAAAAGTATTTTTATAACAAAATCAATCCTTAAACCTATATTTAAAATTCATCTTAGTCCCTTTAAGTATGAAATTCCAATTTTCTAAAAGACTATGCTACCAATTTTATTCGGCATGCATATTTGAAAAGGTTTTAAAATTATTTTTTGTTTTGAATACACACAAATTAAAATTCATAGCTACAATCAATGGAGTCTTTATGGATAAATTTATGGAAATTAAAATGGGATTTGATAGATCCCTACATACAAAGTTTTCCAAAATATGGTTTTCTATTAACAATGTTGATAGTTCATTATACTCTTGAACTTGTAAATTAGAAACTGACCATTTAGAAACTCTTTAAAATCTTTATAATTATTTCATGATACTTTAGACTTTTTGAATTTGATTTTAGAATTTTGTTTAAGTCAAAAATAATTTCCCAAAAAAAAAAGATATAAATCAATCTTTCAAAATGTTCAATTTTTACTCTGTTTTTAACACTCAGTCTTGTTTTGCAAAATTAAATTACTAAACGATCTCTTTAATTTCTTTAAACATTTTTCTCAAATTTTATTGTTGATACCTAAAATATTAAGAAACAATATCTAAAATGAGAGATAATTTTTTTCTTCTTGCACCCATTGCAAGTGTTCTTCTAGAGCTGAGTGATGCTTTTTTATTTTAAATATGTTATGAATGTGATATTACCCCATGGTTATTTTTCATTTAAAATAGACATATCAATCTAGTTATCGAATTTTTGAATGATTTTAGGACATTTCTAAGTTAATTGAAAAATTCAATTGTTGAATACCTTAAAAAGATGCCATGTTCTGGACCTATTATAATCATTATGAAATCTGGTATTAAATGAGAGCTAGTTAGTTAATTCGATCACTTAGATGATAAACTAGACATATAGTAGATATTCTCTAAAAAATTTCATGAACAAACTTAACTTCTAGATATTTGTTTTAGATTTATTTTGTAGAGTCTTTTTGTTTTGATTTTTTCTTGATTTTTTCTATAATGTAACCTTTTTGTAAATGAATTTGATATCAATTGGAATATAATTAATTAATTTGGCATGTTGGGTATTAATCTAGACATGTTAAGATGTTACATAATATTTATTTTGATGAGATAACACTTCTTGATATTTATTAGAAATTTATTTTATGAACCAATATTCTACCTTGCTAATGATAATTCCTTTACTTTTGATAATTTGGTCACTTTTGAACATGCTTGCGAACCTTCCTTGATTTGAGACATGCTAAGAATATAAATATAGGTTTAGTTTTTAATTCCTCTTTAAACTCATTATTATTGTTTGTGTATTAACCTCATTTTTATGAAAGCACTTTTAAATGTTATCAATGTACGCTTCCTTCCCTTAACTCTTTGTATACATTAACATCTATGCTTAACTCATGTGATTAGTTGACTTTGCTTTATTTGATCTTTGTGTTGATGATCTTGCTTAATGATCTTGTGTGGAATGCATATTGTATATGTCATGACATTGTTGCCTATTAACTAATTCTTTTGTTTTATGGAATCGCTTAACAAGCTATAAAGGTACATTCTCCACTTTCTGTGATTATTGCTTATTGAGTGTGCATGTTTTGATATGTATTTTAATCCATGGTATCCACCGATTTACCTATTAATTGCCATAATTACCTCAACTTACTTAGTAGAGACTTAGATTTTAGGGTTAAGAGAGGTGATACGGTTCTTCGTTGTACCTTCCCAATAAGTAACTTGACTCTTAAACCTAACTTGGTTTTCACAAACCTATATTTTCTTTCAAGAGTCATATTTAGAGTTTTTTTTTCTTATTTTGTTTTCCCTTTAAAAAAATTAAATAAAAATAAATGGCAACTCCATTATTTATAAAATTAGTTTTCACAAAACAAAAAGCGAGCCTCACCATCAAGTAGGAACGCATGTGAAAATGCCAGACCATAGAGGTATTTATAGGGTTCCTTGTGAGCCTAAGTGACTTAAGCCCAAATGGGTTTAGACAACCTCATCTAACCCACTTAAGTCTTAATTAATGAATTAGCCCAATCTAGAAAGACAATTCTTAAGATCTAGTGCAACCTTGTGCTTTTACCAAAATGTCCTTATGCACACTTATGAATCTAAAACCCAAATCCCTTAAATAAAACATGTCACTATGAACTAGGAGCTCGAGCAAGGATCACTAAGACTTATAGAAAAATATCGACTCCATCAAAATCCCATTTTGAAGTTGACTCAACACTCCACTAAAGAAAGTTAACTGCACTCCAATATTCATGTAAACTCTCCATGAACTAGTGTCTATAATCTAACAAGGTAGTGTTATCAACTCATCAAGATTACCTTTCTAATCCTTGAGTTATAGATCTTTCTATCATGTGATCAACAAACATACTCTAACTCATAAAAAACATAGATCAAATTCCACTTAACGAATTACTATGATCACAGATTTTATGACCACATGTCATTTGGATCACCCAAATGGACATCTTATCTTAATCCCATAAGATATCATGGTGTCTTTATTAAGAATACTTGTTGCCATCAGCCTCCATCAATAGTGACTCAATTCATAGGGATATATGACCACATTAGGGTCTCACGCATGAGTCAAAGCCTTTTATTGATTTCAACACAGGTTTAATATCCTTTCAAGGTTGAGTCTATGCAATATAGTAGCTTGGCGAATCATGACAATCCGATAGCCTTACATCATGATTCACCTTAGGGTCCTATCCAATATATAACGATACACACTAGTGAATTCACCATAAGAAACCTATCCTAATGACCAAGACAAGTCATCTCTTCAATTAAGAAGTAATGCACTATAACCTCTACTAGATGGCTCAAATTCATGAACCAACTATGAACTACTTATCATCTTGTAAGGAACTCATGATTTGTATTTTCTATGCAACTTCTAATGCACCTAAGTCATATACAATGTAAGTGATATGGGTCTGAATAGTCAAATCAATACCATTGCATACAATAGTTAGAAAAGTAGAAGTCCATGTTTAACTTTGTTACATCATTTCTTGTTTTTAAAGGCTCTATCCCAACACTAAGTACCCCTATTGCATATGCATGTCAATTCCATTACATTAGGTTGCATGATAGAAGCTACTAATCATTCTAGTATAAGCCTTTTGATTAATCACATCATTTTCATTCTCAATAAGAAATAAGTAGATGTTGGAATAAAAAAGAGTAGGTACATGTTTGAAATCAAAATGCTAATATTTTTTTTCAAATTTCTTTCAATATAATGCAACTATTAAAAAAAAACGTCATCAAATGTTTTTGAAAATTTCATTCCCTAGACAAAGTTGGCCTCACAAAGCTTTTTCATATCAAAGTGACTCACAAACATATTTTTTGTTTCTTTGATAACATACAAATTTAAGCTAAAAATCAACATATCACTTACATAAGGGCTAATAATGACATGTGAATTTTTCATGATTTATAATAGATGTATTTTTCATACTCATTCGATCTATAGTAATTTTCAATCATGTAGGAATTGATATTTTCATGTCACTATTTGGGATCTTACTTTAAGCCACAAATAGATTTAACTATTTTACATACCTTATTTTCTTATTCAAACTTTATAGAACCTTCATATTGGCCTATATATATATATTCTTATTTGAATCCTCTTTTTTAAAAAAGTTCTTTTAAATTCATTTAATGACTAATCAAATCATGAATTGCAACTATTACAATTACCAATCTAATGGATTTACCCCAGTAACTAGAGATAAAGTGTTAAGAAAGTTTAATTAGTTTTTTGTTCAAAAGCTTTTGCAACAAGTCTATCTTTATACTTGTCTATACTTCCATCCAATTTAAGTTCTTTTCTAAGGACCCTTCTATAACCTATAATTTTACAACCTAGTGGTAAGTATATTAAACTCCAAGCTTTGTTGGAAATTAGGTCTTTTAGGGTCAATGAAACTCACAAAGTTTAAATAACCCAAAACTTTGAAATATCCTAGATTTGGCTTATGCTTCCATAACTCAAATGATGTAGTTTTTATCTTCTTACGTGGCATTTTTTTAACACATAACAAGTAATTGGAACTACTTAACCCTAGACCTTGAATCAATTAGCATGGGATTGGTATTTAAATTGATTAAACTTCTATTTGTTTCTCTCTACCACATCATTTGATGTAGATGAATATGGTGGAGTAGTTTCATGGATTATACATAAGGATCGAACATAAGAGTTAAATCCAAAAGATTCAAACTCTCAACCTCTATTACTTCAAATTGTTTGTATTTATCTATCAAATGGTTTCCTACCTCGAGAAGGAAATCCTTAAATTTCTCAAATGCATCACTTTTATTTTCAACAAGTATATATAAGCGTACTTTGAAAAATCATTGAAACTAGGCAAGAAACAAAAAGAAAAAGATAAAAGAAAAGTACTATAAAAAAAATGGCAAACCATAAAATGAAGGTTACTTTTATTTCTTCAATTCAAGTAGATTTATAGGCTAGGTTTTCTAACTACAACCCTTTATTTTAGAAGATTCCAACTAGTTGTATTTTAAGAGATTTAAGCTAGTTATAATATTATAGCTAGCAATTAGAAATAGAAACAAGTAACATAATCACAATCTCCTATATTTAGAAATGAAACCAAATCTTGGATTTTATTTTTATTCAAAAAATAAGAATTATCTAAGATACTCTACATTCCCCCTCAAGTTAGACTAAACACATCAAATAAACCCAATTTGTCAACCAGCTTGAATGATCCCTTAGTTAGCAAATTTGTAGCCTGCTATGATAACGGTACATACATGACACAAATGCTCCCATATTCGATTTTTTCCTTAATAAAGTAGCAGTCCACCTCTGCATGTTTTGTTTGATTGTGATAAACTAGGTTATGAGAGATGTCGATGGAAACCTTATTGTCACAATAAACCTTCATAGGCTCATTTCTCATAAATTTTAGTTCATTTAACAATATTTTCAACCAAAGTAATTTGCAAATCCCATATGTCAAAGTTCTAAACTCTACCTCAACACTACTTTTAGCTACCTTTGTTTGTTTCTTGCTCCTCCAAGTCAATAAATTACCCTACACAAAGGTGTATTATCCAATTGTTAACATCCTATCTTACACTAATTCTACCTAATCTGCATCTATAACAACATCAACACTCTTTTCTTCATTTTTCTTAAAGAATAAGCCTCGTCCTAAAGTCCCTTTGAGGTATCTCAAAATCTATCACACGACTTCCATGTGTTCTTCATAAAGAGAATGCATATATTGGTTCATGACACTAACTACGAAGCAATATCAAGTCTAGTATAGGAAAAATAGATAAGTTTTCTTACTAGATATTGGTATTTTGACCTTTATCAATTGGTGTACTTTCAAATTGTTCACCTAGCTTCAAATTAAGGTTTATAAGTGTATCTGCATGCTTACACCCTAACATCCCTAGCTCTTCCAAGAGATCTAGGATGTACTTCCTCTGAGAAACTAAAATACCACTTCTATTTCTTGCTACTTTCATGCCAAGAAAATATCTCAATGAGCCTAGATCTTTAATCTCAAATTTTGCTGTAAGAGTATTTTTTTTTTTCAGCCTTTCCATCTCTACAATATCTTCACTAGTCAAGATTATACCATCAACATAGACTATAAGAATCATAGTCTTACATATTTATATGTCTATAGAATATAGTGTAATTGGATTAAGCTTATTGGTACCCTTGTTGATAAATAACCTTCATGAATCTACCAAACCAAGTCGTGGGGACTATTTCAATCCATAAAGAGATTTTGTGAGCTTGCAAACCTTTCTAGGAATTCTAGCCTTATCAACTCCTGGTGGTAATTCCATATAAAAATCTTCCTCCAACTTACCATTTAGGAATACATTTTTTATATTAAGTTACAAGAGTTTCTAGTCCAAATTTGTTGCCAAGGATAAAAGTACTCAACCAATATTTAGTTTTTCCACTGGTGCAAATGTCTCTTGATAGTCAACTCCATAAGTCTAAGAAAAACCTTTCACAACTAACCTTGCTTTATAGCACCCAATAAATCCATTTGACTTATTTTTAAAAGTAAAAACCCATTTGCAACCAATAGGGTATTTTTCCCTTGGCATCTCCACAACATCCCAAAATCTATTCTTCTCTAGAGCAAACATTTCTTCTCTTACTACATTTATCCATTTTGGTATTGATAAAGTTTCTTGTATAGTTTTTAGAACTTCCATTGCTACCTAATTAGTTACAAGAGCTTGAATAATGATGACAAGTGACTATAGACTACTAACTTAGAGATTAGGTGTTGAATATAAGATTGGGTTCTTTTTCTGAGAGCTATAAGAACATTAAGATCATCACATCTAGAAGTAACATGTGGGTTAGCAGTTTGAGTACCTGATATTGGTTCAAATTCACAATTTTTCAAGAGATCTGTAACGTGCTCCACTTTTTTAGTATTCTTTCATCATCAATAAACAAATGGCTTGTGAGATTAGAGTTGCAAGTCTTATCTTGTCATTGAACCTTTGTTTATGGTCATAGTAGGTTCGACATAGGGATTTTATGGTTGTTCAAGCTCAGGTAGTAGTGTTTGTGGTTGTTCAGGCTCAAGTAGTAGTGTTTTTGGTTGTCCAGGCTCAAGTAGTAATGTTTGTGGTTGTCGAGGCTCAAGTAGTGATACAAATATAAGAGCAATGGCATCCAAAATATTTCCGTCTGCATTAACTCTTTCCTCTTGAGGAAATTTTTTGGTGAAAAAAGGTTGGTTTTCAAAGAATGTCATATCCATAGACGTATAATATTTGTCTATTTCTGGTGAGTAACATTTGTACCATTTTATGTAAGAAAGTATCCTAAGAAAATGCATTTTTGAGCTTTAGGGTTAAATTTACTCTTATTATTATCATGGATGTGTACAAAAGAGGTACAACCAAAGACTCTTAATGGAAGTGAAGAGATAGATCAATTGTGAGGATAGGCTTTGAGAAAACAAGTTAATGATGTTTCATAATTGAGAATCTGAGTTGGTATTCTATTTATTAGATAATAAGCAGTAAGAACAATATCCCCCTAAAGGTATTTTGGTACATTATTTGTGAATATAATGGCTCTAGCTACTTCTAGAAGGTGGCGACTTTTTCTTTCAACAATGTCCTTTTGTTATGGGGTTGTTATGTAGGAGTTTTGATGAATAATGCCTTTCTCAGAGAGAAAACTTCCTAGAATAGACTTAAAATATTATTTTTTGTTGTTAGTTCTAAGAATTTTAATGTTTGTATTGTATTGGGTGTTAATCATGGCATTAAAATTTTTGAAAACTTGTTTTGCTTCTATTTTTATTTTATTTTTTCAAAAGTTATACCTAACAAACCCAAGTGTGACCATCGATAAATGTGATAAACCATTTTTTTTCCATTAAATGTTTAACTTGTGAAAGGCCCCAAATATCACTATGGACTAATGAAAAATGTGATGAAACTTTATACTTTTGAGAATGATGAGTGGAATGAATATGCTTGGCTAAGTGACAAATTTCACATTGAAAAAAAATCTCCATTATGAAATAGTGATGGAAACAAAGTTCATAAATATGAAAAACTTGGGTAGCCTAGTTTACAATGCCACAACATTATTCCCTATTTTCTAGAAAGAAACTTACAACTCGTAGTTCAAGCTTCTTTATTCAATTCAACTTCCTTCTCAAAATAATATAACCTCTCATGTTCTCTAGCATTGTCAATCTTCTTCCCTAAAATCAGGTCCTGAAACACATAAGAAGACTCAAATAAATAAGCGCACACTTTAAATCTCTTGTCAACTTACTAATAGAGAGATGGTTGCAAGATAAATTTGGAACATGCAAAACATAATGTAGTTGAATATTAGGGTTAATTCTAATAGTTCATGTTCTCGAAAGAAATCCATTTGTTATTTTAACCTTGAAACTTCCTGAACTAGGATTGTATGACGAGAATAATTTTTTGCAACCCATTATGTGATCTATGGCTCTAGAATAAATCACCCATGGTTCCAAATCATTAGTGCAACTATTAAGGGCTAAGAAAAAATTATCTCTCTATACTAGTAATGAAGTATTGGTGTCTTGTGACAGTTTGAGTAGTTTGCACAAGTGCTCCATTTGCTTTTTGGTAAGTGGGAACTATGTACCTTCTCCTAAAACATTTTTCTTTGAGTTAGAACTTGGTTGGTTAGAGATCTTAGCTAAATTTGAAAACTAGAGGGATCTCGATTTCCCTATCCTTCCCATTTAGCGACTTACAATGTAAGTTCCAACAATGATCTTTGGTATGATTTGTTTTCTTACAAAAATCACACCAAAGATTGTTTCTTTTTTAGTTCTTGGGGGATTCTTGACTACAAACTATTAAAGTTGAAGCTTCAAGTAATGATGGTTTTGATCCGCCCATCATAACCCATTTTCGGCTTGCCTCTCTTCAAACTTTAGCAAATATTTCAACAATCAATGAGAGAGGTTTGATTCCTAGAAGTTTACCACTAACTTCATCAAGATCGAGATTAATCCTACCAAAAAATCATAGACTTGTTTTTTTGCTACCTATTTTTTATATAGTCTAACATCCCCAAGATTTGATTAAGGAATTTTGACATAAAAATTGATTTCCTACCATAATCGAGTTAGGGCATTGAAATGTTGGGAAACATCTAACTCTTTTTTTTTCAAATCATGAGCTCTATTTCGAAATTTAAAAAGTTAGGTCAACTTTTCCATGTCTAAGTATGTTAGAGTTAATGCATCTCACATCTCTTTAGTGGTGGAATAATATAAGTAAAATTCCTTGATATCTTCTTCCATTGAGTTCATAATCCATGCAATAACCATAGAATTTTGTGCATCCCATGTTAGAAAAGAGAGATCTCCTATATTAGGTTTTTTTTTATTGAACTATTTACATAACCAAGGTAACCTTGTCCTCTTATCATCATTAGAGTAGACCGAGACCATTGAATGAAATTTTGATTATTCAATTTCGTAGTTGTGATTTGAAGAGAAGAATTTTCAAAAAAAGGTTGGAAAGACTATAGTGGATGAACTTATAAGGAGAAGCTGAGAAACTTATAAAGAAACCTTATAATCAGAATCCCCATATTCACCATTTAAGGTTGTTCTGTACATCTTTTTGCCTCAATTAGCCCTAGCTCTGATACCAATGAAACTGAGTAGGAAACAAAAAGAAAAAGAAAAAAGAAAAACATTGTAGAAAAAAAGGCCAAACCATAAAATGAAGTTTGCTTCTCTTACTTTTATTTCTTTAATACAAGTAGATTTATAGGTTAGGCTTTGTAACCACAACCCTTTATTTTAAAAGATTCAAACCAACTGTATTTTAGGAGATTCAAGCTAGCAATAATATTATAGGTAGCAATTAAGAATAGAAACAAGTAACATAATCACAATCTCCCATATTTATAAATAAACCAAATCTTGGATTTTATCCTTATTCAAAGATTAAGAGTTATCCGAGATTCTCTACAATCATCGATAAAAGAAATATTTATTTCAACCTTGAGTTAGAATCCCTTCAAATTCACATATATTATTATATATCAATTCTAATAATTTGGTACTTCTCTCAACCATTTTAAGAGGCTTCTTTGTGATTTCAATCATAATGCATGTTTCAATTTTTTTAACATTTTTTTTTACGCTAGAATTAATCCTAAGCTACTCATGATTCTTGTATACTTACTATTTATAAGATATAAATGAGCATACCAAAAATTTAAAAAGAACATATAAATAGATCTTGGAGATGCTTGTTTTTAGCATTCAATTTAACATTCCATCACAAGCATAACCCTTGCAACAAAGATCTCCTCATTGGATATTATATATAGATTAGATTTCATTCTTAGCTTAATTCCAACGTTATTAAGAAGGAAGCTTGACATGAAATTCTTCTTGTGAAAGGAGTATAAAGCACATCTTTCAAAGATAATATCCTTCCAAAGGTAAATTTTAGTTCAACCATAACACTCCAAGCACTTTAGTGTGTAAGCCACTAAGCTTAATACTCTTGGGCTCCTTAAAAGGAATGTATGTCTTGAATCTATCTTCCTTATAGCATACTTGCCTACTAGAATCAAAGTCAATGTACTATTCTTCAACACTTTAAACCATGTTACTATTAGTAATCATAGCTAAAAGTGACTCTTTGGTAACATTAGCTTGAGGAGTAGTAGGTTAACGTTGTCAACACTTGCAAATTCAAGCAACATGCCCACTTTTGACACCAAAAAAATGAAATAAAATAAAATAAAATTTGTAGACTATTTTTTAGCTTTTGAAAGAGGTTGTTGGTCCTTATTCATTTGGCTTGGATTTCATTTGTTATTTTGAAAATATTTATCATTTATTTTCATATTCTTTCCTTTAGGCTTCAATTGGGAATTGTTGGAAAAATGACTATTGGGTGAATTATTATTTATGGAAAGTAAATTTACGTAGTTGGAATTATCATTCCTCTCTTATATGAGTGCATCTTGGTCTCTTGCCTCATCTTCTATGTGGATGCATGTGATCAAGGTTTCTAAGGACATTTCCTCTTGCTTGTGGCATATATTTTTCTAAGACTCTCTCCATGATGGTGGTAAATTATCAATATTGTTAAACCACATCTAAGTTGCTATCAATTTTAATTTCTTTAGAAATGACTTATGCTATTATCATTTGAAAGTCTTGAACTTACTCTACAATGAATTTTCCATCCACCATTTCATTACAAAAAAATCAACTAGCTACATACATCTTTGCTCCTACCTTCTTGGTGTTATGCAAGGCCTTCCAAATTTTCTTTGTAGAAGAATAATTAATGTCATAATAATCACAAAAATGATTAGCAAGATAGTTCAAAAAGATAGTATCAACAATTATATTCATCATTTTCATATTGTTCGACCTTTTTTTTATGCTCATAGAGCTCATATTCATTCATATAGTTGATAGGAATCTTTTTCGAGTTCTTTCTAATGAGAACATAAGCAACTTCGAGAAGAATGAAGTAGAAAAGAACTTTTCATTTTCATCTCTTGTAGTGTCTTCTTAAAACAAAAAAAGGGCTTATTGAAATCTCCAATGTTCTCATTTTGCTTCTCATTAGTAAGCTTCTTTTGAATCCTTTTACGGTTTTTGTTGCTAGCTTGTCCCATTAATTAAGGTTACAAATTGTGCTTTAATAGCGCAATTAAAGAGTGAATATAAAAGCCCAACTCTTCCGACTTAACTCGAATTATTGCTATGTCCCTAGCCATGTATCTAACGTACATCTTGAGATAAACTTCAAGTTTAAGAGGTGAAAAAAATGCAAGTTGCAAGAATCACTTTTATTCTTAGTAATGAAGGAACTCGATATGCATGAAGAGCTCTAAGAGTCATAAAGTGTGATGAGAGTTTAGCATATGCAAATAGAGAAATGCTTAATGAAAGAGATGAGGCATGAATGCTATGGAGAGAGATAGAAGGTAAGTAAACATGAGCATGAAATATTGGAAGCCATGGCATGAAGTCTGACATGTAAATAGGAGTTTAAGACCTAGAGACTGCACATACTTTCACTTTGAGGTGAATTTTGAAGGGTTTCCCAAGTTTATTTTTGAGAAAGCAACATATCAATTCAAAACTCGAGAAATAAAAAACCTAGAGCTTTAAATGATGTATAAATCAGAGCTAAAATGAAAAAGTTACAACCATTTAAAGTAGATAGTGCAAAAGCAGAACTCCATGTCAAAATTGCACAAAAAAAAATTTACTCAATTTTTTTATCAAAAATAAATTTTCGACATGAAAAGTTTATGTCAAAATGAAATTCAAATGTTGAAATTAAGTGAATTTTGATGTTGAAATGTAATACTCCATATATAATGTAAGAGATATAGGTTGAATGCTCAAATCAATATCAATACACCAAAAGAATAGCAAGGGGATAGTCAAGCCTAGCTTTATTACATCATATCTTGCTTTTAGGGACTTAATCCCAACAAAGGGATGACTAGTCTTGGCCATCAGGATTGGTGAGTGTATTAGTGTGTATAGTTACACATTGGACAAGACCTACAATGAGTCATGACTTAAGGCTATCAAGTAGTCATAACCTCACCAAGCTATTTCATTGTGTTGTCTCTCAACCTTGAGAGAATATTGAGTTTGTGCTAAATTTATTAGTGGCTTTGACCTATGGGTGAGATTGTAAGTTGATCGTATAATTCCTAATGGATTAGGTCACTATTGATGGGAGTTGGTAGATGGCAAGCAAAAATATTTACAAAGTCTTTAGAGGTTTGGTTAACAATAAATGTAAAGATGGTAAGATTTATGATATTTGACTCTTCTTTCTTCCTTACCATTTGTCTAGTGGCTTCTTCTTTGTCTCTTTCTTCTTTTTTATCACATGCAGTATATGTGGCTTTGTACGTGGCTTTATTAATTTTGAATTTCTACTGCTGCATTAAATTTTTGTAGTTGGAGACACATTTACTACTTCAACGTCGTCATTGTTGACATCAATGTTCCATTGCATTTTGTAGATTATAATAACTTTCGTCGTTAAGGATTTCCCAAAATGATTCGTCATCGCTGAGGTAAGAAGATGGTTCTGGTAACTCTACACTAAGTTCAATTACAAAATCTTATTTTTTAAGAGTAATGAAAGGTTTTAGAACAATAATGTGTTCTAAAGGTTTGTTTTTCCATATAGACATGGTTTTTGTTTCTCCAATGAGATGAAATAATTTATTTTGGGTTGGTCTAAGATCATAAATTTGAAATGCTCTAAAGCGAATAAAAAATTCTAGAAATTCATTAGAACGGGTCATTTCCCATTCTGGTTTTTGTTGAGAGATGAGTGGTTCTTTATTGTATTTTATATAAACATGGTGATAGGTCGGTACTATTGATCCATCGATTTGAAATAAAGGTGGAATAGTTTCAAAAGAAATATCAATTTGTTTTTCGGTTTTGAAAAGATAGGTTAAGATATCTTTTAATTTTTCTAGAAAATTTTCAAGGATTTGAGATACATGGTTCATGAAAACATTTTTTAAAACAAATAATTCTTCTTACAACTAGTTCATCAGTCACTTTAATAATGTTACCATGGAATTTGTTTTTTGAGGATGATTTAACTATGTATCTACATTTTCTTTTTTGTATAGGGTCATGAAGGAATTTGCGATGTATATGCTTAAAGTCATTTTTTTGAATGATGGATTGAAATTTTAAGTTAATGTTTTAGTTTTATCATATAAATTAATTGGTTAAGTTTAATTATGGTTAAGTTGACAGTCATCGTATTAACATAAACTTAACTATTATTGAGTTACATTAACAAAGAACTTAACCATAATTGAGTTCACAATTCGAATTTTCACATGAACTTAACAATGGTTGAGTTACATTAACAAAGAATTTAACCACAATTAAGTTCATAGTCAAAATTTTTATCTGAACTTAACAGTGGTTGAGTTGTATTAACAAATAACATAACCACAGTTAAGTTCATAGTCAAAATTTTCACTTAAACTTAACAATATTTGAGTTGAATTAATAAAGAACTTAACCACAGTTAAGTTTACAGTCATAATTTTTTGCTTTTTCCATTTGCAATTGGGATTTTTGCTTTTTCACCACCATTTTTAACCTTTTTCTCTTATCACTCTTCAATGAACTCATTTTTTTCATCGTGCTTGAAGATACAATATGAGATAACTTGACAAAAAGATGAGAGGATAAGAAGATAGATGAGAGGATAAAATGAGGTGAGATAATTTTTCCAGGGAGTGGGAATGAAACAGAGGATGAGAGGATAAACAAGAAATTTTCTAGGGCTTTTGAAGGAAAGATAAGCTTTTCGTTCTATGCACCAAAGGAAGGGAATGAAATAGAAGAAGAAGATGAAAGATGAGGAGTCATTCTTTAAATGAAGCAGAAGAGAAGACGAGCTTTCCGTTCTAGGCACCAAAAGAAGATAATGAATTAGAAGAAGATGATGAAATTTTTTTTGCGGTTTTTGAACGAAAAAATGAGTCGTTCTTTAAAATGTTAAATGAAGCAGAAGAGGAGAAGTTGTAAATGTTGGAGGGAAATAAAAAGAATGGCATTTTCGTCTCAATCAACCAATTTAATCAAATAACCCTTAAAAAGGATTAGTAAAAGAACATATTAATATGGTGGCTTAATTCAAAAATTGCAGGATGTTTTTACACGTGTCATACATACACTGGACGGAAACGAGAGGTGTGGCACCGAATAGCGTGTTTCCGAGTTTGGTCCATCACCAAAATTTCAAAGATTTTATTTCTGGGGAGTTGAAAATTGGTGTAAATTGCGAGTTGCCATTCGCGAGGACTGTAAGGACTGCGAAGACTGAGGAGAAAGTCCCAATTTAATGTCTATTCTTCCTCTAGGCCCTTTGCAATCTCAATGTCAAGACCAGTCCAACAATGCGATATCTTCGTGGGCTTATCAATGGTCATCTCCTCCACCTTGGTGTGGGTCGAGGGCAATTAGGATTTCAAGGCCAAAGGGTGCTTGTAAACGCAGACAGGCAGTAATATCTCAAGCAGCTTCCGTAGAGGCGCTGCCCGCACTTGCAGATGGGAGAGGCAGCACCGCCATACAAGTCTTGCGAGGGGCCAGGGATCGAGCCAACGATATGCAGGCCGAGGCCAAGGCCATGGCCCGTGCCGCTAATGCCTCCGTCTACACTCCCGAGCTTGTTTCCAACAAATACCGCTCTCGCCCTATCAAGGTCGGTAATCAATCATCAATCATCAATCGTCAATTCAATTCTAAAACCAACCGTTTTTTTCAATTTTTTTTCCTAATCATCTTCTTACTATTATCTTCATTTGATCTTGGCCCTGCTTGTCAGGTATTGCGGAGGACTCTGGAAATTCTTATTGGCGTTGGTTCATTTGCCTTGAAACTTGTGCTGGACCAAAGCAACGGGCAGCTAGATCAAAATAAAAGAATTCGGGCGGCTGATCTGAGGAAGATTTGCACGAAATTGGGCCCAACTTTTGTGAAGATAGGTCAGGGCTTGTCCACAAGGCCCGACCTTTGTCCACCTGAGTATCTCGAGGAGCTCTCTCAGTTGCAGGTTTTCTTTTCTCTCCTTCCTTTCTTATAATGTCTCTCCTTCGTGGTCATGATTCTAATCTTTAGAGTTAGTATTAAAGCTTATTCTAACTCCCTATGCACTGTTGGCACATTTCCTAACAGCATAAACTCTTGGGTAATCAGTGGGCTAATGGTTAGTTAGTGTTATTTCTTGTGTGGTTTCTGTTATGACCTTGCACTCATATTCCAAAGGACAAACAATGATTTATCTCAGCATGATCAAAACTCTAGGATCACAAAAACTTGGAACCTTTTGTTTGGCCACTTTACATTGCCCGTATGCCACCTTTCCCCCCTTAAATAAAAGATGGAAAGATTAACATGGTCATGCATAATGCCAGGTTGTTTTATTGAAAGTTATTGAAAGGGAACACAAATTGAATATTATGGCAAAGAATAAGCTTTTGTGTGGCTAAAATAACTTTCATTGTTATGTTATGACTGAGCAGGATGCTTTGCCGACATTTCCAGATGCAGAGGCATTTTCATGCATTGAGAAGGAGTTGGGACTCCCACTTGACTCCATTTATTCGTCCATATCTCCATCTCCAATTGCTGCAGCCAGTTTAGGTCAAGTTTACAAAGCCCAACTAAAGTATTCTGGACAGGTAGTCGCTGTAAAAGTACAAAGACCTGGCATTGAAGAAGCTATTGGACTTGATTTTTACTTACTGAGAGGTCTAGGATTTCTCATAAATAAGTATGTTGACATAATCTCCAGTGATGTTGTTGCTCTTATTGATGAATTTGCACGCAGAGTTTATCAAGAGCTCAACTACGTCCAGGTTAGATTTCCCATTAATGCTTTTATACTGTCATCTCATTTGTTTATGTCTTAATCATATTGTGGTTGAAATGACAAAGAATCTCACTACTGTAGTCTTCATTTCAATTATTTAGTAATGCGTACAACTTAGCAACTTATACGAAGTACAAAAGCTATAATTTTGCATTGCACTTAGATTCTTCTGGGTTTGAATTTTAATTTTAATAGGTTTATGCAGGAAGGCCAGAATGCAAGGCGGTTTAAGAAGTTGTATGCTGACAAGCAAGATGTTCTCGTCCCAGATATCTTTTGGGATTACACCAGTGGCAAAGTATTGACCATGGAATGGGTTGATGGAGTCAAATTGAATGAGCAAGCTGCCATTGAGAGACAAGGGCTGAAGGTCTTGGATCTGGTGAACACAGGCATACAGTGCAGCCTTAGACAGCTACTTGAGTATGGATACTTTCACGCAGATCCTCATCCTGGTAATCTCTTGGCAACACCTGAGGGAAAGCTTGCTTTTCTTGATTTTGGAATGATGAGTGAGACACCCGAAGAAGCAAGATATGCAATAATTGGTCATGTTGTTCACATGGTTAATCGGGATTATGAAGCTATGGCTCGTGACTATTATGCCCTAGACTTTTTGTCACCTGATGTGGATGTTTCTCCAATTGTACCAGCACTTCGGAACTTCTTTGATGATGCTCTTAATTCAACAGTGAGCGAACTGAACTTTAAAACCATAGTGGATGGGCTGGGTGCTGTCTTATATCAATATCCATTTAATGGTGAGCCATTACTGGGCTTTTTCAATTACTTTCAAGCCATATGCAGTAAGATTGTGTTTCTTTTACAATGCTACAGGAAGCTTAGCCGATAGGCTTCAGTTTCATGGATTGCCAAATAGATTGAGGACTTGACTCCAATTTAGTAACCCTCATTTTCTTCAACCCTAAATTAGGATACTTGTATTAATGTACAAGCATGTACAGTTTTTCAATATTACTTTCTTATGGTGATTGATAATTGGTTTGTCAAACTTCTTGTAGTCCCAGCATATTATGCATTAATATTGAGGTCGCTTACTGTACTAGAAGGCTTAGCACTTTATGCTGATCCTAATTTCAAGGTGCTGGCTGCGTCATATCCATATTTTGCTAAAAGACTACTCACAGATCCCAATCCATATCTCAGAGATGCTCTTATTGAATTGCTTTTTAAGGATGGGAGGTTCAGGCATGTGTCCTGATACACTTTTAATTTTACAATTTTTTTGTTGGAATATTCCTACGTGTAACAGGCCCCTGAAAATGTGTTGACGATGGTTTTGTGCAGATGGAATAGACTTGAAAACCTACTTGTTCAGGGAAGAAAAGATAGAGATTTCTCTGCAAAAGATGCTTTACAACCAGTTCTGAAATTATTACTGGCTCCAGATGGTGAAGAGCTCAGAATTTTAGTTATTAAAGAGGCTGTCCGTGTTACTGAGGCTGTTATTCTAGGCACAGTAATTGATACATACAACTCTATCCCCAATCCTATGAGGACTCTAATTGTTAGTGGCAACACTGCTGGACCTCTTATGATGAGTGATACTGAACAGGAAAACATGATAAAGCTTAGAGACCAAGTCTTTAGGATATGGAGACTTCTGCGATCCTCAGAGAATTTTGATCCAGCCCTCTTGCAGCCCATTTTACAGGTGAGAACTAATTCTGAATTTTCTTTTCTTTTGTTTTATTATTTCTAGTTTGGACTGAAATGACAGCTGTCAAACAAAATCTATTTGGTTGATTACACACCCACACATATATTTTCCCAACATATCACCCATGATCACCCCATCTCAGGTATGATGCTGTCTTCCATTGCATGTAATTACCCTATGTAGAAGATCTCCCAAATTGCCTTGATGTTCACATGCTCATATGTTAAACATCAGAACTGGGATAATCATACTGAATGGTCTATTTTGCATCATTTCCCAGTTCTTATAGCCTTTAAAGGTACTTGATTTCCTCAAAAGGATACTAAGTGATATGTTGGGACCTAGTCTTTCTATAGGATATTGATTTAATGAACAAGAGAAATGACTTGCATGATCTTTCGGCTGGTGATTATCCCTGGGATACCATTAAAGAACTTGTTGAAGTTGTTCACAAGTGTCGTATGGTTGAAGGGGTGCACGCATAGGGAGTGAAGGAAATAGGACCGCGTGGAGAATGGAGGAGCAACCGGAAACTTTTTATGTGTATCTTGGGAGTACAGAGGTATACTGTTACTTTTGAGAACCGGAGTAGTTATAATCCATTCATCAATAAATTGATTTATGAGACTCATGCCCATGGTCTCCTTTTCACCCTTAAAGTCATCTTATATAGAAGGAAAAGAACATAATGAGATCTAGTCTCTTATTCTACAAAACAATACTTACTAGGAAATTCAAGTACTTGATAACATTTCTACACACAACTATGGGGTAGATGTTATCAACATCCTCATTATCTTGGTTCCCCCCACTAATGGCTTCAACTAACAGATTCTGATGATCTCACTCTGGTGGGGAGATTTGTACCTTCTGACCATGGTTCCCTTTGTACCTCTCTGCTTGAGACTTGGTATCATGCAACCAAACTTCTCCAACCAAGCTGTCAGTGTGCTCTTTCCCGTTTCCAACTCTTTGCTACTTCCATTGCTCCTTGAGTGCTTCTCATTGGAGTCTGTAGTTGAGTCCTCCCATTTTGATAGCATTGCAGCCTTGTGAACAAGGATATGGATCTCCTCCTATGAGAAGCCATGCTAACTTCCTTTCTACTGTTTCTAAGGAAAGGAGTAGTTTCAACATTCTCATTTCTTACATCTATAATTTTTTGGACTTCCTACTTCTTGTGGAAGAATCGCCCGAAAGACCAACATTCTTAGTGGCATTTTGAGTCTTTCTACGCTGTCGATAGTACAATTCACTGGCCATCTTTTTCATGGTTGGGAGGTAGTTGACTTTAGGGAGGGTAAGAATACCATCTTTCAATCACTGATCAAAGATAGCATGAATTTTTGCCTTGGAACAAGTGAGTGATGGTGCTTGCTCATGCACCTTCCTCTTATTGGATTGTGGATCTTTCCTTATTAGTGGCTTTGGAGGCTTCAGTAGCTGCCTCTTCATGAGAGCTTATAAAAAAATACTACTGTTCCTGTCAAGGGGTGCACATGTTTGTTAGGATGCTCCAGGGAGATGGGTGAAAGTTACTATACCCAAATTCTTTAGAGATACTCACTATCCCATACCAAGGAAGAGATTAACTAAATCAGCTTCAGCCATTAGCAAAAGACACTCGATGGTTGTATTCCTGAAGTGGTAAGCATAAGCATTTGAGTCTCTTATTCAAAGATGGACTCTTTCTTCTGTGTTCAAGAAATTTATATAGAAGAGAGAGACCATCTCACCCCAATCCTTCACTGACCCTAGGGCAGATTAGTGTGTACCAAGCAAGAGCAAGCATGCACTATGAAGGACTTAGAAAAATTCAGAAGACAACCTGTTTTCTCTTTACCTATCAAAAAAATAAAATAAAATAAATCCAGAAGACAACCTTAGCAGAAGCATAGAGCCAGGCACATTAATAAAGACGATGAGATGCTCTTTGATGACATGTCCTTTGGCCACTTCTGGCCTTTCCATTATATTATTGGAATGCAGGGCTAATATAGCCTTGAGGGTAATGGTTACTAGGCCCAGGGATATGATAGGTGAAATTCAAAATTAAGTTTCAGGGGTAATGTGTTGGTGCTCCTGATAAGGTTTTCAACATTTGTCCTGGTGGTAAATGCAGTTGAGTATGATTGCTATTGATTCAAGTAAGATTAGTTACTGCAGGAGTAAGAAACATGGCGCAAAAAGGGGTTCCAAGAATAGTCGTTAGCCCAATTACTTAAGCGAAGAGTGCATTTGTATTTGCCACAGTTACTGTTGGAGGCAGAACAGGGTCTCTTGGGAAATAACTTGTTGAGTTTGGACAGAAGTTATTGCTGCAAACATTTGTTACTGTGTTTGTTGCATGCATGCCACTAAGGCAAAAATAGATGCCGTATTGGAGCAGGCTTAGATGATGGAACCAGATTCTGGTTCCCTGGCATGTGTAACTAATTTGAGGCTTCCTCAGCTGCTAAATGGCGCATATTCTGTGTCTTCACCATCTTTGTCAGTCAGCTTCCTAGTTGGGCCATCAAATGTTTTGGGGTTCTTTTATCAGGAAGTTGTGCACTGTCAAGCAGATAATTTGGAATGGCAGTGGTGACATAACTCCATTTAGTTGAGAGGTGAGAATTGATAAGGATGCTTGGCTTGAGGAGAAAGTGGGCTAGCAAAAGGAGTGTATTGAGAGTGGCAGCAGCAAGAGGATTATGAAAGCGAGCTGTCTAGAGTCTAGACTCTCTTTCAAGCGTTTAGCCACCTAGCTTGAGGATATTTCTAAAATGGCTTCCAGGTATTTAACTTGAGTTAGTGATGGCTCTTTCCTTAACTCTTCGATGTAGAATTGACTATGCTCTATGTGTTCTGCTAATGTATCCCTCCGAAGTTCTCTTAGATTCTCCCCAACAATTCTTGAAAACTAAAATGGTTTTTCTAAAAGGTCCCCACATCTTTTTAAGGAGACGGCTATTGTGGAGGAGTTTTAGGCGAAATACTCTCTCTAGATATTTGCTTAAGATTGAAATAACCATTGACCAAATAATAAACACCTTACACAATCAAAGGTGGATGACAAGTGAGACTGAACACTAGTCACTGTCTGATTTCTCCTTAACTCTCTCTTCAGAAAACTGATTCAGGAATTGGCCTGCTGGAGAAGTGCAACTATTATGATTAGCCCTCACTATCGCAACAAGCCAGGACCCCCAACTCCTCTCCTTTTCGAAGAGCAGCAATTTTCTGACATTTCCACAGAAAAATTGGCACAAAGTCCTTGAGTACAGTAGGACCTCTCAGATCCTCAGACAACTCGGTGGGCATTAAGCATCACGGTGCATGACCATAGCTTTGTCCATGTTGACTTTCCATTGCCTTGTGTCACCTAGGAATTGCCATGTCTCTGTTTGTCAATACAAATCATTAGGTCGTGTCGCCTTATAGTTTGGCTATTAATAGTCTCAAAAATCTTAAGTGGTGCACATTTGTATCTGGTTGAGAATAGAAGATGGATAGGAGGGAGAATGTTTCAAAGCTCTATAGTAAAGGATAGGGAAGAAGGCATTTGATGGTTGATGTTTATGGGCTACGTAGCTTCTCTCTTTATTTATTTGATTCCTTGGTAGAAGTTTCCATAAACACACATTTGCTTCTGACCAGAATCTTTTTCCATCTGTGTTGCCTCCTTTGAAAAAATATAAAATGATAATACAGTGAACAATAATGGTGCAGAAGCATAGGTGCTGTATAGAACACATGGACCTTGTCATTGAAGTAGAACTAATAGCACTGAATTTATGTTCTTTAACCAAGTTATTCATAGAAACATTCTTGAGTAGGTCCTTCAAGAACCTGAGGCACGCAGTTTTGGGGGCCGCGTTATTGGTGGGATAACCCAACGGCTTGCAGCGCGACTATTGCAGCAAGTTCTCCGAGCACCACCAACGGTTCCTGCTTCAACTTTATAGCCTTTCAAAACATTTTGGTGGGTAAGATAATTTATACATGTTGTAAATTTGAAGTCACAGGAATGCTTTTTGTAGCACGCTTACATTCTTTGTTCTATCAATTGCAATTAAAAAAAGAATGTCACTTTGAAAAAAATGGGTCCTGGAGAAATAAACTGAGGGGCAGAGCCTCTTCCTGAGGCGATTGTTACTACGCTTCTCTTGAGGAAACATATAGATATCCGCCCTAGACATGAACCAACCTTTTCTGTTTCACAAAGCAGTCATTAGTTTTGTTGAATTCTATATGCTTTTTCAGTACTTGTTTAAGCAAGTTCTTTTTAAGGGCTTTTATTTGTTATAAAAAATCAAATATAAAAGAAAAGAAAAAATAAAGAAAATGGAGAGAAATGAATAGAGTTCCTCTTCAAGCTTTATATCCATGTGTATCCCAATAGCCTTTTTATAAGGCTTACGTTAAAAAAATTGAAGTTTACTCAATAGCCTTTTTATAAGGCTTACCTTAAGAAAATTGAAGAATATAACATTAAGAAAGTTTGGTGTTGTTTATTAAAACTTATTTTTTAAAAATTGTTTTTAAAATATAGAAAAAAAAAAAGGTAATTTTTTAGAATTCTTTGAAAATGTGAGTGTTTGATAAGATGTTTAAAAAATAGTTTTTAAAAATAAAAAATAAATAACTTGTTTGAATGAAAGAATTTGTATTATTTTTAAAAATAATATCTTATTTTATTTTATAAAAAAATTATTAATTTAATTTATATTAATATAAAATCAAATTTGAGTTAAGTATTATTTTTTTAAAAATAAATAAATTTATAGCTATGTATAAATTAAAGATAAATAATTTTTTTAATTAAAAAATAATTTTTTATCCTAGTAAAACAAAAATTGCTATAAGATGAAAATAATTGTAGTATTCATTTTTAATACAAGTCAAATAAGTACTTCAAATAAATTTTTTAGAGGCAAAATAAATAAATATTAAATTAAAAATAGCTAGCAAAAAAAATAAGGAAAAAAAAAGGAAAAAAAGGTATAAAGAAGCATACAAAGTAATTCAAGTGAATTTCTTTTTTATTTTTGAAAACAATAGAGAAATTTTTTTCTTTCTAATCTTGTTTTTAAAAACAGTTACCAAATATGTAAAAAAAAATTAAAACCCGTTTCTATTTTTAAAAATTAAAAACTGTTTTTAAGAATTTAAGCTTCATCCAACAAGACGCCTTATATTGTGTTGAAATGGTGGCCATCCATCAACTTTGAATGCATTTACAATATTATTCTCTCCCCCTTTGCCCTTTTTTTCTCTTTCTTTTCTTTTTTGGAAAAAAAAAATGCACACATTGCAGCAATTTTGTACAAGCCAGTGTGCAATACATACATCATATACACCAAACACGCGTACAACCAAGAAAACATGAATTACTTCCATGATAGGACCAAATATGTACACACACATGAAACTGGCCAAAAATGAATTACTTCCCTCCATGGGACGTCCATGTAAGCATTGAGTTTGTTTACTACGATTTATAAAAGGTCTTTGAATACTAATGTAACAGGACTTCAGGAACCTGAGGCAAAGTATGCTAGGGAGGACCTAAACTCCTGATAAAGATCATGCGAGTTAGGATGCGGTTGTTTCACAAATATCTCAACTAAGAAATGGGTATTTTCTATTCAAGTAATTTGGTGTTTTCTCTTTTCTTTTCTTTTTAAATTCCCGTTCCTAAGGAATCAGGATGAGAGAAAGTAGTCAATTATTTACTTCTAAATTTATTTGGTTAAAGCATGAAGGATAGGTGGGGTCTACTACTCCTTAAAAAAGATTCTGAAGAAGTCACCATAGAACTGCTTGGATCATCTGTTAACGGCTCAATCCATTACTTCTGAGGAATGCTAAAACAAAAAAAAAAAAGAAAAAAGGATTGCTTTGTTGCTTTCTTTTTTTATTTTTTTATACTATTCTTCAATTGTTTCGATAGATCCCGGGATCAATACAATAAAAAAACCTATGAATTATAGTAGAGCTGTTGATGTTGGATTATTTCGAATTGATCGGAACAAGAAGAAAATAGGTAGCCCTTTACTAATCTGTGGATGAATTCCGTTAAGCAATTTCCCTCACTCGTCTAAAGGCAATTTGCTGTCAATAGCCAACCAAAGCCCAAGCCCGAAGAAGGGCTGCTTACTCAATAGGGCATAAAAAAGACTTTGAGCTTCTTTCTGATCACACGATATTCTTTTACATTACAAGTTAGGGATGAGTTCCTTTACCAGGTGACCCCTCGAAGAAACGATGAATTACATCTCTAGTAGGATCAGATCAAATAAAGCACCGGCATTCTCAAGATTAGTAAATCAATTGACTTATTCCACCAAAACTTCCACTGCAGAAAAGACTGAACCAAAGGCACTTCTTCCAATCGGTAAATAGTAAAGAGGATATGTAAGAAGTTGAAAAAGAAGGATGCAGCTCAAGTACAATAGAAGCATCCAAGGAGAATAAAGGCCAAAAAGAGAGGAAATACAATTTTTTTTTGTTTTTTTGGAAAGACTTTCTTCACATTAGCAATCTACAAAATGAAGGAAATATTATAAACCCATGATCCCACTTGACCATATAAATAATGCCTTTAAAAAAAAACCTTTCATTATCAGAGACGACCGTTCAAGACTTTTCCAAATTGTCTACAATGAAAGGTTAAAAGTGTTGACCTCCAAGCCAACTTGCGCAAATGTTACCCACAGAATCCAATATGCCAATTGCACAATAAAATTGTAATTGATCGAGGAATCACCGAGGGCTATTCGAACAAAGAAAAAAACAAAGGACCGCAGATCAGAAGTCTACTCGCAGTGGATGACAACAGGTATAGCTGATTCCAATCTATCAAACAAACTCCAACATCTTGTTGTAAGTTGATTTATGGGAGAACAAGCTCTCTTTCTCAAATAGAAAAGCTCATGTTGGATCGTGCCGAGAATAGCCCCTTAGAAACCTTCCATGTTGTAAGCCACCAACCACCTTGAAAGGAAACAATAAATCGAACAAGTACTCCACCATGACCACCTCTCGGTCTTAGAAGCCTTTTCTAAAACTAGGATTCTGTCCTCGATTCCGATAGTCCACCTATGGCATTATGTAGTAAGGGCAACACTAAGCATTATTCTTCGGTGAAGCCTTTAAAAAAAAAAAAAGAAGTGACTATTTCTAAGCAGGGTTGCTGCTGTATCATCAGTCATCTTTAATGCAACCGGGAGAACGAAACAAAGAAATATGATAGACGATCTTATTGCAAGGCCAAAGCCCCAAAAATTGGAAAAAAAAAAAAAAGTGAAAAAAGACAAAAACAAACAAGCAAACAAACATTTTTTATCCAACTAAAGCATGAGTGCGTCAATATTTCGTTTCCCTTCCGGACCCTTTGTGTACCACGATGAAACATATTCTCCATAGACTATTTGACAGTATCGGGGAGGGAAGGACTCAGTCACAAGCGCAGAAGCTGGAGATATTTTCATTGTCTTGGCAGGGTCATGAAATGTGGCTACTGAAAGTCGCGCTTTGTTGGCATTAGCTATAGCCCGATGTTGAGCACTCCTATAATTACCATTGGTTATAATCTGCAAGTAATAGGATTTCCCATCAGAAATAAAACAACATTTTTTAGCTCCATTTTTCCCAAACAGAAAATAGTTTCCTTAACACAAGTGAAGCATATTTCTCCCTAATAAAAGCTTTCAAGGGAACTGATTTATATTAAATCTATGATTTGATAGTTACCAGTTAAGTTATGACTACTTGCATAAATGTCCATGCAACTAGCAATTCAGTAGGCTTTAAAAGAGAGGAGAGCATGCATACACAAACAAGTATCTGTGATATGTCCAAATTTTATTAGGTACAACTCCCTAGCGAGGAAATAATGAATAGAATAAAACTAATAAAAGTCTAGAAACAATCTAGTATATACAGAATAATGTGAAGTGCATAAAAGTTAATCCTCCAATTATGCAAGCAAGCACAAGATTACCACCATGATTCCAAACAATTTACCATAAGAGAATGGAACATAAAGCATTATTCCACACTGACCCACAGTAAAGGCTCCCTTGGCTAAAATAAAAAAATCCACAAATACAGCTCATAATGAGCGCAATGTTTTTTCAAAATTTTTTGACTTTCCACACTGACTTCTAGTTCAAGTTCAAATAGGCGAATATAGGCACACTCTTTTTCAGGGTTGTTTCATTTGGATTAACAGTCACATCCCCTTGAAAGTCTTCATATTTGACATTCATGGTCTATTTGAATGGAAAGGAGCTATAAGGCTTTTATTTAAGAGCACCTATAGCTTGACAGGAACTTTCAAATTGGTAAAATTTTCTGAGCACAAGTGTGAGGAATTTTTCAGAGTGCCCATTTTTTAGATTCTCACATGGAGTCAGCCTCCATTACTGTTACTTTTTTTCATTCATGACACGGCAAATTTGTTTCTGCTCCAAAGGAGGAAAAAAGAAGCAAATATATTTTTCAAGTAATATAATTGTTGAACAATTTGAGATGAATAAAGTTAATTATTAGGGATGAAGTTGGGTCATTCAAGCACTTGTTTTATTAATTCACTGAAGGGATTATCATCTTCTAGAAATACAACAGTTATTAGTAGATTGTTGATCAAGAAATATCTCTGATGCCAGGATCCATCAATTTCACCCAATGTACTGGCATCAACATGACATGGCATGGGTGTGGGTATGGTTTGGACACTCCTATTTTACTTTGGATGTGGCTGTTTGATTTTTTTCTTTTATATTCTTTTATTCTTTCAACTAAATTTTAATTGGATTTTCTCTTATTATGTCGTATCCAAGTACCCGTGCCCTTTTATGGATCCTTTCTAGCCAAGTCCCTATATCCTAAAATCAGACACCTAGACACATACCAATATCCGACATTCATACCTAAACCCATGCTATTAGCCTAAGGGTTCTTCTAATTGGGTTTTGATGATTACAAAGCAAGATTAAAGTTAGTAACGGTTCAAATCAAGTTAACTATTTCAAGTTTACTAATGAAAATTCAAAGAAAGCTCAAACAACAATGGAAGAAGACCAACACCATGAAGGCTAGGGTTCCTTGAGTACTTGAAGTGACCTAGGATTAAATATAAGATAGTATTTGTTGGTGCACTTAAGTCTAAATCATTTTCATGCACTTAAAGTTTTAATTTCATCCTTCCTTAAGCTTAAAACAATCTCTTTATAAAAAAAAATGGATGAATCTTTGTTTTAAATTAAAACCTTAAACTAAATTCTTTTTCAACTTATCTTAAAAGGTTTTTTTTTTTTTTTTTTTTTTGATAGATAAGCACTGAATATATTAAAAAGGGGCCAAAAAGCCACAAAGTATACAAGGAGTATACAAACCAGCTAAGCCTCATAACCAAAAAGAAAAGCAAAAAACCCCACCAACCCTTAGCTGGAGGCTAACCACTCCAAGAAGCCTATAAGGGACAGCGAATTCTCTCCACTATACAATCTAGCCCAACACGATAAATTACAAACAAAAGAATTTTTTAGTTTCTGAATTACTATCACTCCCCCCCTAAATGCTAGTCTATTTATTTCCTTCCAAAGCGTCCAAAAAATGTACAACGGGATAGACTTCCATATCTTTTTCCATTTTTTCCCTACAAAAGGGCCCCTCCAGCTCAATAAGACCTCCTTTACAGTTTTTAGAAAGACCCACTGAACACCAAACAAAGCAAAGACCATATCCCACAGGACTTTTGCCACTATATAGTGTATGAAAATGTGATTTACAGTTTCCTCTTCACAACCACACAAGAAACAACAATTCGGGAGTTGCCACCCTCTTTTCTGGAGCCTATCTAACGTAAGCACCTTCCCCCAAGTGGCCTCCTAAGCAAAAAACATTATTTTAGTTGGAACTTTATCCACCCAAATGCTACTTTTCGGAAAGCTGGTGACAACGGTATTGACCACCAAATTGTACGCTTCCTTGACTTTAAACTGCCCCTTTCTTCCTCCCTTCCAATAGACTGAATTTTCCTCTAAAGTAGGTTGATAGCCCCTCAAGACATGAAGCAAGTTACCTACCATATCCAATTCCCAATCATTGAAATCCCTCATAAACCTTAAATCCCAACCTCCTTGACCAACATTCTGATCCCACATTTCTTCTACCGTGGCATTTCTATGAGCAGTCATGCCATAAAGGTGAGGGAATCTTTGGGACAGCACTGTACAACCGCACCAAAGATCAATCCAGAATCTGATTTTGGTGCCATTTCCAACAGTAAACGTCATATTTTCCCAGCACCAATCATTTTCCTTCAAAATCTCCTTCCATACCCCTACTCCAAACGTCCCATTAACCTTTTTGGTCCTCCATCCAAAACCCTCTTGCCCATATTTTGCCAAGAGCACGTGCTTCCACAGATTTTCCTTTTCACAAGCAAATCTCCATATCCATTTACCCAACAAAGCTTTGTTCAACGGGACTAATTTCCTTAAGCCAAGCCCCCCATTCTCCTTCTCCTTCTTCGCGCAAACTACCTCCCAATTAACTAAGTGAACTTTCCTCTCGAAATTTCCTCCTCCCCAAAGGAAATCTCTTTGCAATTTTTCTAACCTCCGCGCAACTGACTTGGGCATACGGAAAAGTGACATTTGATACAAAGGCATACTAGCCATCGTGCTCTTTATGAGAATGAGTCTCCCGCCTCTGGAAATATATTGGCGTTTCCAAAGCGCAAGTCTTCTCCTCACCCTCTCTTCCACCCTATCCCACACAGAAGCAGCCTTATTAGGAGCCCCCAAGGCCAGCCCCAAATAAACAGAAGGCATAGAACCCACCCTACAGCCCAGTTCCGCTGCCATCTCCTCCATCTCTTCCACCTCGCCAACTGGGATTATTTCACTTTTATCCAAATTGATCCTTAACCCTGACGCGGCTTCAAACCAAAACAAAATCCAACTCAAATGAGTTAAATGCTCTTTCCTAGCCTCACAGAAGACAATTGTATCATCAGCAAATAACAGATGGGATATATGCACCGGCTGTCTTCTACCTCCCCAGATCCTACACCCTGATAGGAATCCCCCTTCTATAGCCCTCCTAATGAGAGCACTCAGTACTTCCATCCCCATAACAAAGAGGTAAGGAGAAAGGGGATCTCCTTAACGCAACCCCTTAGAACTTGGGAAGAAACCAACTGGCACTCCATTCACCAAAATCGAAAACTTGGCTGTGGAAATGCAACTCCACATCCAACCCAACCACTTTGATCTGAACCCCATTTTTTTCATGACCTTCAACAAAAACTGCCAATTTATACTGTCATAAGCTTTCTCAATATCCAATTTACAGATGAGGCCTTTCTCTTCCCTTTTCTGCCAAGAATCAATCACCTCATTTGCAATTAAAGAGGCATCAAGAATCTGCCTACCCATCACAAAAGCATTCTGATAAGAAGATACCACTTTCCCTATCACTTTCTTGAGTCTATTGACCAGCACCTTAGCTGATAGTTTGTACGGCCCCCCCAAAAGACTGATTGGTCTAAAATCCCCAAGATCCTCAGCCCCCCCCCCCCCCTCCCCCTCTCCTCTTTCTTAGGTAACAATACCAGAAACGTATTGTTAAGACTCTTGATGAAAGCACTTTGCTCATGGAATTCCTTAAACAATTCCAAGACCTCCTCTTTTACAAAGACCCAGCAGCTTTGCCAAAATGCCACAATGAATCCATCCGGTCCTGGGGCTTTGTCACCATTCATATCCATCAAGGCAAGGTGAATTTCATCCTCAGAGAAAGAGCGCTCCAAATACTCCGCTTCTTGCTGACTAATCTGCTCTAACTGCAACCTTTCTATATCCGCCTTCCAATCTGAATTTTCTGTGAGCAAATGTTGGTAAGCATTAGCTACCCCTTCTCTCACTTCCAATCTTAAAAGGTTTTAAGGTGTACATAAGTTGTTAGAAGTTACAAACCTCAAACTAAGTCATTTTAAACACTTTACAGTTCAATTGGTTGAGGGGGTCAGGTACCAGTTAAGCCGATTGGACTTGACCAATCGAGGGTGCATTTTAACCTTCTCTCTTTTAGCAGAATATGTGCAGATGGTTGAGATAGAGCCTTGACCAATCGATGACTGATCAAGGGTTAGTCAAGCCAATTGCCTAAAAGGTAGAAGTTCTGAACCCTAACAATCATTTGCAATGCATTAAATACATAATGGCTAGTGAACTGGTTTCTCAACCTATCAAAGCCTATTTGTGGCTTTTGGGGTCCCTAAGCTAGAAACTTATCAATAGAAGAGTTCTAGAGCATTTAGTGATAAGAGAATAACTACATTCAATTGATAAACATTCTTTCTTCTCATTCAAAGCTTTTCTAGAAGTGCATTGATTTCCTAACTTGAAAATCCTTTTGTGCACCTTCAAATCCATCCTAGTTTCTTCTTTTATTTAGAGCTCAACTTGCTACTAGGTGTGGAATCTTTAAAATCTTGCTTACCTAATCCTCATGAGAGAATTTATTCAAGTAGGTTGTATACTTGAAAAGGTTATGAAGCTCCATTAAAACCTTGGAATTCAAGTGTAAAGAGTTGGAAGAAATTGGCTATAAAGGTCTTAAAGATGGTGGAACCCTCACTCAGTTATGATCTTAAGGAGAGTAGATGTAGACAGCTTGACGAACCACTATAAAAGAGTTTGCATTTCTTTTCTCTCAACTCCTTTAAATCATTCTTGCTTTGTTCCTCATTTCTCACATAATTTGTTTTTAGTTGTTGGTTTTTGAAAAAGTTTTTAACACCTAATTCACCCCCCCCACACCCACCCCCCCCCCCCCCCCCCCCCCCCCCCCCCCCCCCCGCCCCTCCCCCCCCTCTTAGGAGATTATCTTAATCTAATTAGCCATTTTTCATACATGCAACATAGAGAAATACCCATCCTACATTCCTGAGCTTATCTATGCTAAACTAACACTTTGTTGAAAAAGTAAAGTGCCTAGTGTGGTTTTTTGCTAGGTTGTAAATAACATTTTTTTTTTTGTGATAAGTAAAAAAGAGATTCATTAAGGAAGAGGCAAGAAGCCACAAAGCATAAAGGGGGTATACAAGACAGCTAAGGCCTCTAAAACAAAAAACCAAAAAGGACTCACCTCCCCTTAATTGGATGCTAACCACTCCAAAAAGCCTAAAAGGGAGAGAGACTCCTCACTTATATACAATCTAGCCCAGCTCCAAAAATTACAAACAAAAAAATTCTTAAGTTTTTGGATATTCAACACACCCCCCCTAGAGGCTAATCTATTCCTCTCCTTCCAAATCGTCCAAAAAATAGACAACGGGATGGATTTCCAAACCTTTTTCATTTTCTTCCTTACAAAGGGGCCCCTCCAGCTAGTTAAGACCTCCTTTACAGTTTCTGGAAAGACCCACTTAACATCTACTAACCCAAGAACATTATCTCACAAGATTCTGACCACTATACAGTGTAGAAGAATATGACTTACATTTTCTTCTTCACAACCACACAAAAAATAACAATTAGGGAGTTGCAACCCTTTTATCTAGAGCCTATCCAAAGTAAGCACCTTCCCCCACGTCGCCTCCCAAGCGAAGAAAGCGACTTTGGTTGGAACCCTATCCACCCAAATACACCTTGAAGGAAAAACGGTGTCATTAGGGTTGGCCAGCAAGCTATACGCTTCCTTAATCTTGAACTGACCCTTTCTTCCTCCCTTCCAAAGAACTGAGTCTTCCTCCAAAGAAGGCCTATGACCCCTCAAAACATGGAGCAAATCCCCTACCACATCCAACTCACAATCATTAAAGTCCCTCAAAAAATTTAGATTCCAACTTCCTTGACCAGAATTTTGATCTCACATTTCCTCTACCGTTGCATTCCTATGAGCAGCCATGACAAAGAGATGAGGGAAACATTGGGACAGCGCTGTACTAGTACACCAAATATCTGTCCAGAATCTGATTTTGGTGCCCTTCCCAGCTGAGAACACCATATTATCCCAACACCAAGCAAATTCTTTCAAGATCTCCTTCCAAACCCCTACTCCAACCGCCCCATTAGCCTTCTTTGACCTCCATCCAAGACCCTCTTGCCCATACTTCGTCGTGATCACTTGTTTCCAAAGATTGTCTTTGTCGCAAGCATACCTCCATATCCACTTACCAAGCAAGACTTTGTTCAACAGGGCTAGCTTCCTTAGGCCTAACCCACGCTTGCTCTTGTCTGTACAAACCACCTCCCATTTAACTAGATGAGTTTTCCCCTCCAAGTTCCTCCCCCCCCCAACACCCTTTGCACTTTCTCTAGCCTTCTAGCAACAATCTTGGGCATCTGGAAAATAGACATTTGATAGATTAGCATGCTAGCCAAAGTACTTTTTATGAGGGTAATTCTCCCCCCTTTGGCAATATACTGTCGTTTCCAAAGCGCAAGTCTTCTCCTTACTCTCTCTTCCACCCCATCCCACACAGAAGGAGCCTTATTAAGAGCTCCTAGAGGCAGACCCAAATACTGAGAGGACAAGGATCCCACCCTGCATCCTAACTCCACTGCCAACTCTTCAATCTCATCCACCTCACCAACTGGGATAATTTACTTTTGGCCAAGTTAATCTTTAGACCTGAAGTAACTTCAAACCAGAAAAGAATCCAACTTAAGTGAGTTAGGTGCTCTTTACTAGCCTCACAGAACACAATTGTATCATCAACAAAGAATAAATGGGAAATGTTCAAAGGGGATCTTCTACCACCCTAAATGCTACATCCTGATAAGAATCCCCCCTCAACAACTCTCCTAATGAGAACATCCAGCACTTCCATTCCCATAACAAAGAGGTAGGGAGATAGGGGATCTCCTTGGCTAAGCCCCTTAGTGCTTGGGAAAAAGCCAGTTGGGACCCCATTAACCAAAACTGAAAATTTGGTTGAAGATAAGCAACTTCACATCCACCCCAACCACTTAGACCCAAAGCCCATTTTTTGCAAGACCTTCAACAAAAACTGTCAGTTGATGCTGTCATAAGCTTTCTCAATGTCCAATTTGCAGATGAGCCCCTTCTCTTTTCTTTTTTGCCACGAGTCTATCACCTCATTTGCAATTAAGGAGTCATCAAGAATTTGTCTTCTCATCACAAAGGCATTCTGGGCAGGGAAAACCACCTTTCCTACCACTTTCTTAAGCCTATTAGCTAGCACTTTAGCCAACAATTTATAAAGCCCCCCCCAAAAGGCTAATAGGTCTAAAGTCTCCAAGATCCTCAGCCCTACTTTTCTTAGAAATCAATACTAGAAAAGTATTATTGAGGCTCTTAAGAAAAGAGCTATGCTCGTGAAACTCCTTAAACATTTCCAAAATCTCCTCTTTAGCGAAGTCCCAATAGCTTTTCCAAAAGGCCACAGTAAAGCCATCCGGTCCTAGGGCTTTGTCCCCATTCATCTCCATCAAGGCCGAATGGACCTCAGCCTTTAGAAAAGGAATCTTCAGGTTCTCCGCTTCTTGCTGACTGATTTGATCTAGCCGAAGCCTCCCAATATCCGCCTTAACATATGGAGAAGTCCTTGCAAGTAATGGAACAACTTTTTCCCAAGGCACAACCATAGCATAATGAAGAATCTAAAGAAATACGGACTCGAATCTTATATCAAATACTAGCCAAATAGTAATTCATATGTCACTCGTTTTTCTTTATAGGCATCAATTCATATATCAAATATATTAGTTTTACAAGATAAAACCATGCAAAAATTAAGATGCTAAAGATAGTATCAACTAATTCAAGACCAACATGATGCTTGTTCCAAATTGGTATTCCTCTTATACACTCCTAGGTCAAATGTCCTTGGCTTGGTAGCAGATTGCTAGGATTGAATGTTGCATCTCTAATGATAGATTTTTGCTTGGTTTCTTAGCAAGCAAGGTCACCCTTCAACAAACCAACACAAAACAACAAAACAACCTTGCAACAAAGTAATCTTGCCAAACATTATCAGAGATGAATTAATCTTGCAACATTCAACATTCAAATCAATTACCTTTTCTTAGCAAGCAAACCAACACAAAACATGGATTAAGAAATTATTTCATTTCTTTTTTCCTAATCCTTGTTGGATCCATAATCCCTGATTCCACCTTCCCTTCATAAATCCTAAAACCTGAAGCAATAGCCCACTGTTATTTGATTGTCAGTAGCTACCTTAAGAGTTGTCCTGCATCACCTTACACTAACAAAACAACAAGTCTCAGAAATTTTTTGCCCATGACCTCCACCCCCACAAACCAAGACTGGGCAAGCAAACTACATAAATAAAAATGTGACATCATATATAGATCCTCCAAAGAAACCCTACGTCCTAACAAAGCTGAACCATTTTCCACATGTCATCAATGCAGAAAGAAGCCTAATCACTATACCAAGAGATGCTCAACAAATTTAGTAAAGATAGAACCAATAACATTATGATGAGGAAGTGATGCAGGATCTTAAATTTTCCAGCAGTACATGATTTCCTTAGGCCATAGAATAAGGTAAAAAAAATAAAAGATGGTTGAAAAAGAAGAAAAGAAATCTTCGACAATCACACCAAGCTTTCTAGGCAATCACACATAGGGTTTCTTAAGTCAATCATGCTTAGTAGGAAAATAATCACTCTTAAAGGAAGTATTATAGGTGCTAAAAACTTGTATTAAAATTCTGGTTCTTCACCTTGAAAGACTACATGTATAAATTTAGCAAGTGGTAAAGGACTAGGGAGGGTTTATGGGAGGTTCCGGGTTAGAGTCCAATGTATAAATATAATAAAATAAATCTATTTAAAATGGTTAGAGACAAGATAAAAATAAATAAATAAATAAATAAATAAATAAATAAAATAAAATAAAAAATTCTACAACATATGTAAGATGTCTAAATCACATTTCAAAAACCCAAAAGGCCTAAATATGCACCAAATAATACAGATTTCAAGAAACATTTCACAACTCCAAATCAAGTCAATATACAAGCATGCAAAGACTAAATTAATTCACTAGTACATGTTCCAAAAATCAAGAAAATTTAAAAATCACAAATTGGAAAAAATTGAGTGATGTAGGCTAAGGAAGTGTCATAGTTCAACTACATGGCTTCACTCCTTCACAACCTTTAAATGAGTATGAATTTAAGCCCACAAGAGGCATGGAGGGCCAAATTAACACTCAAGTTTGAAACAAAAAATGTTGGGATACACATAAAAATGTCTATGAAGAAACATGTTCTCATGTGACCAAGTCAAATATACCAAAAACTAGTGGCAACCATTATTAGTCATAAAATGACCATAATCTCAAGCCTATAATAGCCATAAAAAGGTGTTCACAAAGGCTGAATATGATCCTTCAAAATTTAGTTTAGAAAACTTTTCAAAAATCACCAAAAAAAAAAAAAAATGAGAGCAACTATCAATATTCTCAAGCATAGAGGCAAGACCAAAGTTTATTGTAAGAGACTGGTCAAGAAATTGACCATCATAAGGAGCTTGAAATTTAGCCAAAAAGGGTTTGAAAATAAGATTTTACAACTACATTTGCAAAGAAAACCAAAAATGGCAAAAAGAGGCTCCAAAGGGCCTTTTCTAAGGAAAATCTCTTTCGCAAAAGTATCAAACACTTTGAGGCTCTCAAATTTTATTTTAAAACAAGTCACAAAGCTTTCAAAAATCGTTAAAATAAAGGGAGAAAACAAAATCATCAAAAGATGAATCAAAAGAAAATCAAAGATTTCAAGTCTAAATAAGGCCCCATATCATGATTAAATCAATGAGTGTCAAAAAGGGGAAAATAACCCAATAAAGAACAAAACCAAATCAAGCAAGGCTTGAAAAAACTGAACAAAAAATTAATGAAGAGAACAAACGTCTCCTCAAGCATCCAAAATGAACAAAAAGAAGAAAAGAAGAAGAGAATTCAAAGATGAAGAGCAAAAACCCAAAAAACAAACATGTGGCCTTTCAATATCCACACCTAATATACATATCATCTCAAGACTCAAAAGAAAATGAAAAAACTGAAAATAAGTAGAAGAAAATGAAATCAAGATAAACTTCACAAGTGACACACTTAGCTTCTAGTCCTCTTCTAATCCAAGTCTTCTCTAAAGCTTTCTCTTCTTCTCCCTCCCTCTCCAAAATTTGATAAGAGTTTCCCTTGAAAAAAAAAAAAGCCAAAGAGAACCCCTTGAAAATGAGCCCCAAGACCCCTTTTTATAGAGCAAGAAAGGGGGGAGATTTTAAGACTTGTCATCATCTCCATGAAGGCTCAAATTCTCTTTAAATCCAAATCCAAACCCAAAGAGACACCAACCCAGGGTTAAAGGTCACAAAACCCTCCTAAACCAACCCTAAGAACCCTCAAAGAATGGCAAAAAAGGCAGGACTCAAAAAGGGGCCAAAAAAGTGGCTGAAAATTGAAAAACTTGATCAACCAATTGAGGGAACCAGTTGCAACCAGTCTAGCAACTGATTAAACCAGAAGCTTGACCAATTTATCATGTTTTGCCCTTTTCTGCCCCATTTTAGCCTCTTTCCAAGCCCGCCGCACCCCAACCCCACCCCCCCACTTTTTTTTTTTTTTTTTGGCCTTTTTTATGGGTTTTCTAGGCTTGTTTTGGAGGGTTTTTTGAAGGCCTATACCTGGGTTTTGAGTCTCCTTAATTTGGGTTTAGTTTAAGACAGTATTTAAAAAGTATTTGAACCTTGGTGGAGATGATGGCATGTGTCAAAATCTCTACCCTTCCTTGCCCCATAAAAAGGGCTCTTATGGATCATTTTCAGTGACTTCCCTCTTGCATTTTGGAGGGTAAACTCTATCATTTTTTTTAGAGAAGAGGAGCTCTGAAGGTTTTGAAGAAAACTTTAGCTTGGAGAAGGGATTTTAACATACTAGAAAAGTGTTTTCACTTGAGAGGATATTCTCGGGTAAGTACTCTTTAGCTTTGGTTTTTGTGCTTATTTTCATTCTCTTTTCATCTATTTGTTGATTTTTGAGATAGAGATTATTTGAGTTGCAGATATTAAAGAATTTAATGCTTGATTTTAGGTATTTGCTCTTCATCTTTAGATTTTCTTTTTCTTTTCTTAATTTTGTTCATCTTAGATGCTTGATGAGATACTTGTTCTCTTGATTAATTTGTTGTTAATTAGCTTTTTAAGCCTTGCTTGATTTAGTCTTGTTCATTTATTGAGTTATTTTCCCCTTTTTATGAAGCTCTTTGAGTTAACCATAATATGAGGCTCATTTGGATTTGAAATTTTTTATTTTCTTTTGATTCTTCTTTTGGGGATTTTGTTTTTCTCTTTATTTTGATGCTTTTGAAGGCACTTTGTGACTAATTTTAAAATAAACTTTGGGAGCCACAAGTGTTTCATTATTTGTCAAAAAATGAATTTTCAATAGAAAAGGTTCTTTGAAACCTATTTTTATCTTTTTTATTTTCTCTTCAAAACTAGTTGTAAAACCTTAATTTCAAACCCTTTTTAGCTGAACTTCAAGTCCTTTTGATGGTCAATTTTGTGGACAAAGGTCAAGTCCCTTACCATGGACTTCAGTCTTACTATTATACATGAAAATATGGATAGTTGCTCTCACTTTTTTTGTGATTTTCAAAAGCTTTTCCAAACTGATTTTTGGAGGACCATTTTTGGCCCTTGTGAATCCCTTCTCATGGTCACTAGGGGCTTGAGATTATGGTCACTTTATAGTCATTAATGGTTGCCACTAGCTTTGGCAAACATGTCTTGAATTTACACAAGAGCATACCACTTTATGGATGCTTTCATGTACATTTCAGCCCTCTTTTTCAAATGCGAGTGTTAATTTGGCCTTCCATGCCTCTTGTGAGATTAAACTCATACTCATTTGAAGGTTATGAAGGAGTGCAAACCCTGTAATTGAACTATAGCTCACTACCTTGGCCTACATCACTCATTTTTACCAACTTGTGATTCAGATTTTCTTGATTTTTAGAAGTTGGACTATCCTTGAAAATCTTAAATTAATGGGATTATCGCTAACCCCAATGAGCCTTTTTTTTATGTTCATTAAAGGGTTGAGATGTGGAATTGTCCATGGATAATAATTTGAACTTATGACAAAGCCCACATACCTTGATTTCTAAACTTTGCTTGTTTGTAGTCCTATTTTTAACATCCAAAGTGTTTTTGTAAATCTGGACTTTTTGGCTTGTTTTAAAATATTTTTGAGGCTTGAAATATGTAAAGACTTCTTGAATGTATCAATGAATTTTTGTTTTGTTAAAAAGCCTTTCTCCAAGCTTGTTGAATAAATCGGTTTTTCCAAGGTCCAGCTTCTACCTTGTTTTTTACCTCCAAAATGTTTTTGCAAATCAATCTCAACTCTTTGGTTTTTAATTAATTTTGATATTTTTACTATATTTTAGACTTCTTCAATAAGCTTAAGAGCTTTGGCCCAACTCAAAAATCTTTTGTTAAACTTGTAAATTAATTCAATCTTTGTATGCTTATTGTGCTGACCCAATTTAGAGTTATGAGATGTTCTTTGAAATCTGGATTATCTAGTGCGTATTTGGGCCTTTTGGGCTTTTGAAATGTGATCTAAACATCTCATATATGTTGTAGAATTTTTGTTTTGATTTTTATCTCATTTCTAACTATTTTAAATAGATTTATTATCTAAATGTTTGTTTTCAGTCCTGTTTCTACACCTTTTGTATAACTTGTTGAATCAGCCCTTTATGGTGCGCCTTTAGCCTTCTTTGGTTTTTGGTTTATATTCTAGACATTTTGTGCATGTTAGACAAGTCTTTCCTTGAATCATGATCACCCTTTAACTATTTTATTTAGATTTATTTTGTTACTGCATGTTTGTTGTCCTCTTCTGACCTCCTTGCATGTTTAGTGTAAGTTAGGCCTTTTAAATGCTAGTTTAGCCATTTTTGACTCTTGATCTAAGTTGTATATACCTTGTACATATTGGTGCTTTGATGTTAGATCACTTCTTATACATGTAAACTAATAATTTCTTTCTACACGTTGCCCTATTTTAGGCATTTTTTAGGTACACTATCTTCCCTTGATTGTTTGATTCCTTTGATATGCATTTTATGCTATGAGTGTTCATCATCATACCTTGTTGTATATATCTATAGTTATCTTTTGGTATTCATGATTTATTAGTCAATTGTCTTAATTTCATCCACTTGTTTAATAAAGACCTCTTTAAGGCTAAGAGGGGTGCTACCCTATGCTATCTTCCCAATAAGTAACCTAACCCCTAGATCTAGACTCAATTTTCACAAACTTTGTTTTTCCTTCAAAAAGGAGTCACTCAAGGCTTTATTTCTTATTTTGTTTCCCTTCAAGAAAAAAATAAAAATTAGTGACGACTCTAACTTTCTTCAAAAATCAATTTCTTACAACAAAAAAAGAGTTTCGCCGTCAAATAGGAACGCATGTGAAAAATACTAGTCCACACTTGTGTATTTTGGTATGCCCTTTTTCGCACTTTATTAATATATTTATTTGCATTTACCTATAAAAAAAATATTACCCGCATTGTTATATTGATAATGTCTTTCATGTTGATCTAACTCCATGACATCATATCCAGGAGAGTAGTCTAAGCTTTTTCAAAATGATGTGTTGTATAAGGTTAGCCCTAAAAGGCAAATTTAATCCAAACCCTTACTCTGCATTCTCCACAACACATGCTCCCTTGTCCTTAATGCCACTAGTTGCTGGTTTGAAAACGTTGTTGGCTCAATCCTCAATATTGTAAGGATTAGCAATTTATAGTTCTATGAATTTGGGCATTCAAACTACTAACCTTCTCCATAATCATATAAAGAAAATCATCACATTATGGATCCATCAATTTTCCCTTAAAACTTCAACCATTGCTAGTTGTCATAGTTTTATTTCTAGTACCAAATCTAATATAGGATCTTAAATTTCCCAACATCAGAGAATTTTTTTAGGTGGGAGAATAAGGTGAAAAGAATAAAAGATGACTGAAAAAGAAGAAAATAAACCTTTGGAATCAAACCAAGGTTCCTAGACAATCACATAGAGGTTCTTAAGTTGTTATACTTATGAGGAAGGTAATCACACCTTCAAAGGAAGCATAATAAATACCTAACTAACATTAAAATTCTAATTCTCTATTTTAAAAGACTGCATGGATATATATAAAATCTTTTACCTTCTTTCATCAGAGTTCAACTTCCCTAATTCCTTATTTTTCTTTGTAAGAATGGCGAAAACATAGGCAAGGAAGATTATTCAAAAACTAAAATAAATAAAAACATTTCTAATATGATAAGAAAACTAAAATAAATAGAAACTTGACAAAAAGTAAACCACTAACTAAAATAGAAACTTGACAAAATAAACAACTAAAAATCAATCCTACTATAATAGAAAGACTCTAAATGGGACTCTAAAACCAAACTACCATTTTTTCTTTTGGATAAATCATAAGGGTTCATTCCTCCTCAGGAAGCCTTGTAATACAAATAGTAAGACACAAAAAGTAAAAAGTTGAGGAGGTTCACTTACCATAAGAACACTACTTGGAGTCTAGGTTTAAGGGTTTTTCAAGATTGCCTTTGGGCACATGCTTTGAAAAATTATGGTGCTAGCTTCATTAAGTGTTTCTCATAAGCTAGAGTACCATCAAGGCTTTAAAAAGTCGAATTTTGAGGATTTTAGGATCAGGGAATTATACCATACTGACCAAATGTATCATTTGAGATTGCTTAGGGCTGAGGGTTACACTATTCATTGGATTTGATGCCAGCAAAGAAATTTAAAAGGGTGGGGGGAAAAAGAAACAAAGAAAAGTTTGGTTAATAGAACCAATAATGCATGTACAAAAAATGAGCAATTGAGCATAGTCACTTGAAGGTGTTTCAAGAAAATTAATTTGTGAAGGTTTATTAAAGGAAAAAGCATTATCTAGTAGGAGGACAATAAGTTAAAGAGCAAGAAGCATGGCCAATATCAGATTTCCAACCTGATCAACGATAATAGTATTCCTAATTACAGAACCAATTCAACAATATTCAATATTGGAAGTTTGAATGAGTACCATCTCCTAATCCACCTAAGCCATCAAGTTATTTAAAGGCTAGCATAAGATTATTTTCAAGTAGAGGGATGGACAAAAAGTTTTTCATCCTAAAGTTAAAGACTAGGTTCTTCTTCCTTCAATCTTACACTACCTTGTACATATTTGGGTTAACATTTTGTTGATGTGCCCTAATAAGAAACTTATATATACTCGTGTCGAGCTGCCCGCCTCCTCAATTTCACACCCTCTGTCAATTGTTTTTCAACAGGACTAAATCTCAAGTAAGAAAGACAATGTACAAGACTTCCAACTACCACCATCAATCAAGATTGTCAAGTGCTCCTAATCATCTGGGCAGCATATCATGAAAAATCATGCATCTTGTGATCAATAACAAGGCGCTGCCACTTAATGGATTAAAATAAGGTATCTCTAGCAGTGAATTATGTTAACCATTATCAAGGGTATGAGACTGATATGCTTGCATGAAGATACAAATATCATGCTTCATCCTGAGACCCCTTCTTAACAATGACTAATCTACCTCCATAAGACCAATATTTAATGAATCAATAAGTTCTATATCATAGTGAGAGCACCGTACAGAATAAAGAAGATTTGGAATAGTGCTCCTAAATCTGGGAACTACTCTATGTAACAAAGAAAGATTATAGTCGCATCTTAGGATGCCCATGATCAAATTTCAACAGTAAAAAAAATAAAAGTAAAAAATAAAAAACACGAAAAAAGAGTTCTTGCACCTAGAGCTAAAAATTGTGATCTAATGAATAACAAGAAAAGCAATACCTCAGTTTGGTCAGCCAAAATGACAACTATGGCATCTGATAGAGGCTGTACCATCACCCATTCACCATCTTTCAAGACCTGGAGACCACCAACATCATCTTGGATCAGGAGTGTGATGGCACCCATGTCAGAATGGGATTGCAAACCAAGAGTGAGTTCCGGCTGAGGGCAGGGTGGGTAATAACTAACTGTTATATTCTGATAAAAATCGCCTACAGCATCTTCGATACATGAAGATGGCAAGCCTAGACTCTCCGACATGAATGCCAGAAGCTTTTGAGCAAGAGCTTTCATACAATCGCTGTACTCGACCACAACTTCTCTGTGGATTAAATCCAAAAACATTGCAACTACGTATCAGAAGGCCAACAAAAATAAAAATATTCCTCTGTTTAGTTGCTGAGAAAATATATTAAATGAAGAGAAATTAAACTATAAGATTGAATTGTCATTACTTCCAACACAAATAAAATTAAGAACTTCACTCTTGACAGCCCCAGGCCTAACAGCCATTACATGTGTGAACGAACATTCGTTTGAACAATGTTTTAACTTTTATCCAGTCATGTTTAGCAGAATTTGAACCCCAAAAAAAAAAAAAAAAAAAAAAAAAGGGATTTCACAAATATTGTTCTGGCTTAATCGCCGATTGCATTTCAAAATTCGTCAAATTTGCAGGCAACCAAACAGAAAACAAGGTTGAAAAGAAATTTAATTAATTATTAGGGAAAAAAGAAACACTAAAAGAGAGAGGAGGCACCTGTAATTAGGAGGAAAATCTGGCCAGCGAGAGGGGTTGCGACGAGAAAGAGGCAAGGTGTGATGATCAAAGTAATCCCTCCAATCCAAAACGGTGTCGTTTGAAGTACTGACCAGCATTCGGCTGCCATAGCCTTCGGACGCAGCAGAACCCGGAGGGCAGGCGTAACTGAGTTTGTGCGACATGGGGCTGTCTTTGAAAAAGGAGAGGCCTACGCTCCTCATGCGGTGTAGCAAGTGGATTGGAACTCCATGATTGGTCACTTGAAACGCACCCCACTCTTTGCAAGCTTGCCCCAGTTCACGACGAATGTCGCCCCAGTGATCCGGGTCGAATCCGAAGAGATCGATGACAGGAACTGTGGAAGAAGTATCATCCTCAGTTGTGGGGATTTTGATTTGGGGTCGATTCTCTGGCGCCTGTATGTATTCAGGTGGCACCTGTGTTGGATTCTTTTCGGCTAGGGTTTGAACTCTGGTGGGCTCCCCCACTACCACCTCCATTCTTCCAATCCTCAATACTGAATCTCCTATGGAATGGAATGGGAGGGAGAAGAGACCTTAGTAGGGTGTCTCGACTCTCAACTTTCAACTCTGTCCTCAATCGTCTATCGGCGAAATATACGGCCTCACCTGGGCCCTGACCATTGGACCAGCTCCACCGAGCCTAAATTCTTGAGGTAATGGTACGCCCTGTACCTTCCTTACAGGAAACAAAAAGGGTGATTTTGTCAAACCCGAACAGCCTTTTTCAACCAATCCTTGTTTTATAAGTTGTGTTTGAAATGACAAGCAAAATATGAGTGTGAAGAGGGCAGCGTAATAGTTACTTGTAGGAGTTTAAGTTCAAAATAATCTATTTATTGAAAAAAATGGTAAAAATAGCACCCATCTCATAATATTTATCAAATTAATCTTTTGTATCTACGTAGGCGTCCAAATGAGTTTTTGCTGGTGTAAAAATCACTTTGGTGACTATGGTTTTAAAAGTTACAAAAATATCCTTAAAACCACAGTCACCATTTTCCTTAAAACCATAGTTATTAACTGTGGTTTTAAAATTATTTTTAACCCCCATCTGTTTTAATGGTACTGTGATTTTAATATTATTTTTAAAATATTTTTTATCATAATAACCATAAAACCACAGTTAGTAATTGAGGTTTTAAAAATATCATAAAAACCACAATCACAAACTATGGTTTTACAATTTTCTTTAAAACCACAATTACTAACTGTGGTTTCAAAATTATTTTTAATTCCTAACCATTTTAGTGGTATTGTGATTTTAATATTATTTTAAAAATATTTTTTATCATAATAACCATAAAACCACAGTTAGTAATTGTGGTTTTAAAGACTGTGGTTTCAAAATTATTTTTAACCCCTGCCCGTTTTAGTGGTCTTGTGATTTTAATATTATTTTAAAAATAATTTTTATTATAAAATCACAGTTAGTAACAGTGGTTTTAAAAATATCTTACAATTTTCTTTAAAACCACAGTTACTACCTATGGTTTCAAAATTATTTTTAATCCCTGCTCGTTTTAGTGGTATTGTGATTTTAATATTATTTTAAAAATATTTTTTATCATAATAACCCTAAAACCACAATTAGTAACTGTGGTTTTAAAAATATCTTACAATTTTCTTTAAAACCACAGTCACAGACTGTGGTTTTGCAAATATTTTTAAGGGGAACTCATGTAATCATAACTAAAAAAGGTATGAGATTTTAGAACTTTACTTTTTTATTTTTAATTTTAGTGTCAATTATTCATGTGCCAAAATTTATTAACGATGTACCAAATTTCCTTAAAGTTCATTTTAGAGTGGGAAAAATTTCTTACATTTTTCCATTGTCAGTTGAAAATTTTTTTTTTTTACAAATTATCCTTAATAATTTTTTTCGTTACGACTGTTTTAAAATTATAAAATTATATATATATATATATTTCATATTTTCCTTGAAATTTTGAGAAAATAATATGGCCTACATGCATTACCATAAAAATTTATATATTTATGGTAAATAAAATGTTTATTTGTTTTATGAATATTTTCACATATGAATTAAAGAAAATTATTTATTCATATTATTTTAAAATTTTTAAATAACTAAACAAATTGTTTATATTATTTTAAAATTGTATATTTTCATATGAAAATTAATGCCAATGATTATGATTTTAGGTTATTCCTTATTAAGTATGATTTGAACTTATGTCTTAGTTAAAATGTGTAATTTTTTAATTATATGAAAGAAAAATAGGTAATAGTTGTAACAATTTGTTTAGTTAGAATTTATTTCATTTAGACTTTAGGATGCATTTGAGTTTTACTTGTTTAAATTATCAAGGAAACTGAAGAATAACATAACATCACTAATTTGAATTAACACTTTATATAACCTTAAATGTATGAACCAAAGTATTATAGTTCTACAAACATGAAAAAAGATCTCAATGTGTCCCACATGATGGAATCTTTCTCTTTCGTTGTGAAAATTAAACAGTAGACAACCATATTTGTTGTATCCATCTATGCTATCTAAAAAGGCTTCATTTCTATAGATTGTGACACGTCATCTACATGAGCTATCAAGTTAGATGGAACTGATGGAGGTAGAACTCGACGTACACGTGGAGCTCGATGTCCTCTAGGTACCCATACATGTAATCGTGCAGCATGAGTTGTCCCCTAAAGAAAAGGTAGAGATGCAATGGACTCTATAATAGGTGGAGATGCAATAGACTCTGTAACAGGTGGGGGGTGCATCCAATGATATTGATGGCTGGGATGGAGGTGGAAGTGGAGGTGGAGATGGCTTAACAGGTGTAAAGGTAGATGGTATGGTAGTCTCGGGTCGAGATGAATGGGCTGGTATGGATACATCTGGGGGAGAGAATGGCAACTCTAATGATGCAGATGGCTGAAATAGAGGAAAGGTATATGTGACTGGTGGATGTGAGGGTTGTACCAAAGTAGATGCCAAAGGTACATGTCGATGACTACCTCGACGACCACCGCTCCCCCGACCTTTAATGGGTGGTACCCTATTAGGCGTAATCAATGATGATGGTCTCATGGATGGCCCTGAAGATGTGGATGGCTCATGTGTGGAGTGTACGCGATGGTCCTCTCCTATAGCATTAAAACATCAATAGCAATTCGGTGAGTTTCCTCCAAATCATTTGAAATAGCCATCTGTGATACGGCAGTGATCTATATAAGAAAATGAAACATGAGGCATTTGCACATAATTTAAGTTTAACATTCATTAAAAAATGGTTTTGTATCTCAAATGGTCTCACCAATAACTCAGTGGCAGAAGTTGTACCATGGAACCTCATATGATCTCTATGCAAAACAGGTGCGATCAGGCGTCGCGTGATATGTCGATACCACTACATATATGGATCATAAAAATCCATGGTAGTAATAGCAAGTGGTGCTATCGCAATACACTCAAAACGAGTAGCCCAAAAAGAAATATACTGAGCATGGAATGTCACCTAATCATACTGATGTCGTCCTCGCCTATCCACTAAATGTAGCTCCATATCTATCAAACAAGGTGGAGGTATCCCTTGTTGCATACGAAACTGGCGTAAAACTTGCTCTGGTTTATGCCACTCGATAATATCAAAGCAAATTAGAGGCGACATAGTTTGCCAAATTTCTTCATCAGCCTGACATATAACCGGAAGATGTGCAATCAAATCTGCTATATATGGTTCCCATAATACCTATAATTTTAAAAAAACTTAATTAGTCACATTGGTGGAAAATGTTGCAAAAGTAATCTTATGCATCTACACTTTACCTAATCCTGTGTCTGGGCATCCAATTGATCTCGATAGAATGTCAACACATGTGGTGATGGGTTATGAGACCAAGACAAGGGTACTCTCCACCTGTGGCCCAATGGATCGACTGGGAGTGCCTTATCTGGTAATGGATGATCATGTAAACCATCAACTACATCATCATGTACATGTGGGACAACTATAGGCACTGGAGGAGGACCGAACTCAGGTCGACCCACATGAAGTCTCTCCCATGACCACAATTACAAAATCAGATAGCATTATCAAAATTAGACAACTTACAACAATAATGTGAGTCAATTAATTAGAATAGATAGTTATGTCGAATCACCTGTAATAGTGTGATAGGTCCAAAAATCTCTGTGGCACTATCCAAACTCGCACGACATAGCTCTCTATATAGGTATGCCAACACTGCATTGCCACAACTATAGCGAGAAATCTCAATGAAGTCTCTCAACAGTGGAAGGTAACATAACTATACATGTGTACCAGTCTTGTCTACAAACAATGCTCCACCCAATAGTGCTAATATGAAAGCACGAGCATAACGCTGTAAAATAACATCATTGACCCCTGCTGGTGAATATGAGAACTGCTCATGCAACCATCGTGCTGATATAGCTGACTCTCTAATCTGAGATGGAGGTAGGACGACACCTAAAAGCTTTGAACATAGTAGTGACCAATCTATGTCACATGTGCTAGTGATAGGAGGCCCATGAATACGTAATCCTAGAATCATGGCTACATCCTATAAAGTAACAGTCATCTCTCCAATAGGTAAATGAAATGTGTGTGTCTCGGGCCGCCATCGCTCAATAAGACTCGTGATCAATGGCTAATCTAGTGAAATGTGTCCGACACGATATACATCATAAAATCCAGGCTGTATCACATATCGTCGAATACGAGGGTCTATCTCCCACTCTCGCATGAATGTCCATAAACATTGACGACATGTCAATACCCGATTAAGCTACAAAAAATACAATTTTGATTAAATAAGAACTTAATTAAGGTTTATGATTATATTTTTCTATACATCTATATTTATATATACATATATACCTGACCAGAATCCACTAATTGAGACTTATGTCTGTCCTATTGCACTAAAATAGAGTGATCTAATGGATTTGGATCAAATCTGCCCTCTCCATGCTCCATTACTATATTGTCATAATAAACTAATGTTAATATTATAATTTAAACAATTTCGACAGAGTCTCCCCCATAAAAAGGGTATTCTCCAAAATACAAACAACTTGATTAATCAAAATATTCATCTGCAACCAATATCACTATCTAATTACAATAATGAAAAAAAAATTGTCAAACACTAATGTTCACATCCAAATTTTCAAAATTTTGGCAGAGTCTGCCTTATAAATAGGGTATTCTCCAAAATACAAACAACCTAATTAATCAAAATATTCATCTACAACTAATATCAATATCCAAGTACAATAATGAAAAAAAAATATATCAAACACTAATGTTCACATCCAAATTTTAAAAATTTCGGCATAGTCTCCCTTATTAATAGGGTATTCTCCAAAATACAAACAACTTGATTAATCAAAATATTCATATGCAAATGATATACTATTCTAAGACTAATAATTGTTAATATTACAATTTTGAAATTAACAGCAAAGTCTCTTTTATAACATAGGTATTGTCCAAAATACAAATAACATAATATCAACATCCAAAGCCCAGCACCCATGTTCTTATTTGGACAAGAACGACGATTGTGACCACTTTGTTTACACAAACCACATGTAATCGAGGTTTTACCTTCTCTAACATCCATTTCATTGTGCAAACGAGTAGATTTAGGTCGTCCACCTGACACACGTTTCATTGAATCTGCAGGCACAATAACTGGACCAACATATGGTGGCCACTCGTACTCATTGTATATGGGGTTAAACAGTGGTGCCCAAGTGCTAAAGTACGATTGCATAGTATAATAATGTTGAACAAATGATCTAAAATCAATTGAACGAAAATGACATGTCACTAGAATATGACTACATGGGAATCCATATATGAGTGTTTTGCCACATGTGCATCTATGCTCATGTAGGTTAACACGATATGCTCGCCCACCAGATGATGTCTTTTTACTATCCCTACTAGCGTTCACATGAAACAGTCTTTGGAAGTGGTCATACAAAACAACCTCATGAGAACCTGCCTTAACAACATTTGCATTAATCTTAGCATCAACATAAGGAGTGTATTCTTCACCTGAAGCAAGTCGACTAGCACCATGTTCTCTTCTTACAGCAAAGTAACTATTAACTCAATAGAATGTCAATTGAACAAATGCGATGACAGGGAAACTTCGTGCCCCTTTAAGCACACTATTGAACACTTTTGACATGTTCGTAGTCATTATGCCATATCATCGACCTCCATCATGTGATAGTGCCCATTTCTCAAAAGGAATAGCCTTCAACCAACTGAGTGCATCTTGATTAATTCTCCCAATTGTCTCATATGCATGTTGAATTTTTTTACCTTAGTTTCTAAGGCGGCTCTACATAAAAGTTGTTACAAGCATTTGTCCTTAAAGCGAGTCATAAAATTGCTAGCAAGATGACGCATACAAATCCAATGATATGCATTTGGCTCAGACCAGCCAAGATAAACATCAGCAAACACAGCCATAATGCCTGGATGACGATTAGAGATAACAGAAAGACCCCTTCTTTGAGTTGCTCGATTTCTAATACATGCCAAAAACCATCCCCAACTATCAATATTTTCACCCACAGTTAATACAAAAGCAAGAGGAAACAATTGATTATTTCCGTCACAACCCATGACAATCATTACAATGTCCTTATAATTCTATACAAATGTGTACCATCAATAGTTAGCACAGGACGACAATGCTTGCAGCCCTCTATGGAAGGATGAAATGCCCAAAAGACTCGCTGAAATACCTCTTCATTTCAAATATTACCTGAGAATGTTTTAGAAATTACAACACATCCTGGATTGGCTTGCTCTAAGGCACCAAAAAAATGTGGTAGTTTAGCGTATGATTTATAGAAATCACCAAACAAATTAGTTAATGCTTTACATTTGCCTTTCGAAGCCTTAGTGTATGAGATCTGGTACCCGAATCTTTCTACAACACTTGCTTGAATGGTAGCCACTGAAAGTGTGAATTGTGTCTTAATCATTCCCTCTATACGGGCGGCTATCAAGTTTGAGTCTAACTGATGATAATCCTGGTTCATGCAAGGATTGACACATGTGTGTGGGTCACTATATTTGTTGATCTCAACTAAAGATGTCCTTTTAACAACCATAGCACGAAATCTCCAAGGACATTGAGACTGTTCAGCTTTCTTGCATCTTAAAACCAACAATTTCTTTGTGGATGACAAAACAATATACTCTTGGTGCGAATTAATAGAGTACATCTTGACAGCATGTTGTAAATCTCCTTTGGTATTAAATATTTGGCCAACTATGAACTCTCCAATTGGATGTCTCATAAGAGTGTTTCCTCATGGGGTCCAATCACTTGACACAATATGACCAATGTTTTCAACATTTTCAAACTGTGGTGATGGTGCCAAATGATATTGCATTGGAGATAATTCAATTGGGTCATCTAAATCCTCTGTATCTGGATTGTTTGACAAGTTACATCATTCCTTATCCACAACCACATATCTCATTTGTTCTCTTTCAATTGCCTCACGAATAGATAAAAAAAATGAGCTACCTTTCCTATCCTGATTATCATCATTAAGAACATCCTCAGCTCCTACACTGTCATCATCACATTGTCTTCCTTCTTCATTTTCCTCATCCTCTTCTAACCTATGCTCAAAAGTAAATGGATTTTGAACATTACTAGTACCATCATTTTCACCAAGTAACAAAGGTATGCAATTACCAATTGGTGAATTCATGTGTAAGTCAATAGGTACTTGTTCAACAAATAACTCAATTTCATCCATCCCAAATCTACTATGCATTTCTAACATTCGAGTTATACCACTATCATTCTTTATTGGGCAAGGTTGGAATTTATTCCCTTTTTTCATAGGATACTTACAACTAAGAATTAATCGAAAATGTTCTTTATTGATGTCAGTGACCGAGTATATCATTTCCAACAACTGTTCATATGTTGTCCCAAGAGGCACATCAATAGGTTCAACCACAACTTTATCGCCAACATAATCAACATCGGTTTGTGTTCTCACCATTTTCCCATTACAAAAACAAATTATTACCACCAATAAATTAGACATAGTTTACCTATGGAAGAAGCCAAAAAATCAAATCAATTTCATTTTTAACCACAAAATTACACAATAGAAAACATTAGTAATAACATCAATTTGTAATAAAATAACAAATAACAATAATAGGGTATATTAACAATAATCAAATAACAAATAACACCTTAATATCCAAATAATTCAATGTTTTTTATTAATAATATTTTCTTATTATTTATTACCATTAAAATTGAATAAAATGTTGTTATTTTTCCATTAACAATTAAAATGTCGTTGTTTAAGCTACCCATATTAAGTGGGAAAAATTTTTAAATTTTTCCAAAATTTGATTTTATATAAGTTTAAAATATTGATGTAAAGTGTACATATTCAGCATAATTAATAGTTATGACTATAAATATTTTAATATTTTCCATTAAAATAATTAAAAAAGAGAAAGCGGAAAAGACATATTAATACACTTTTGCTTATATCTGGTTAATTTTTTAATTTTTCTAATTTAATTAAATTTTTACAATTTATAATTTAATAAGTTAAATTTTAAGTAAAAACTAATATTTTCTATATATTAAATTTGTTTTTAGTGTTATTTTTTTTTTCTTTTTTTAATAATTTAATATTTTGGTAATGGTTTTACATGTCATTAATGAAAGTTTTATAAAATGCAACATTAATAATAACATTTTTAAAATATAAATTTGATTTGCCTAAAAGGGAGGACTAAGTGTTCTTTTAGATTGTTTTTTTGCAAATATTTAACATTTTCATGCAATATAATTCCAAAGTCCATTTTTAAGACTTATTAACAATTTAATAAATTTAAAATACTTGAAAAAATATATTAAAATATACCAAATAAGGCCATTTTTAAAACATGTTTGGTTGAGTTAATTTAAAATATTTTTTATAATGATTAAAACAAAAAAACATGCTTAGAAGTTGGTTTTTTTTTTTTTTTTATAAAAAAAAAAGATAATGTTTTCTTCATAACTCTTCTTTATTTATAGAAAAATATATAAATAAAAAGAATTCAACAAAATATAATAATAAGAGGGTGATGGATTTGAATGGAAAATCAATTGGGAAAGTTAGGTTTTGGGCTGTTGATATCTAAACAATATGAAAATGGAAACCCATTTTTACTATTTTTAATTTTACAATGTTAAACCCAAAATATTTTTGGTTTCATGCACTTTGGGCTGAGGTGGTTTTTAATGCCTAAAGTTTTGCCTAAAATAAAAAAATACCAAATCGACATTTTGCCTAATATTAAAAAAAAAAATATCAACTGAGGTGGTTTTTAATGCCTAAAGTTTTGCCTAAAATAAAAAAATACCAAATCGACATTTTGCCTAATATTAAAAAAAAAAAAAAAATTACCAGCTGAGGTGGTTTTTAATACCTAAAGTTTTGCCTAAAATAAAAAAATACCAAATCGACATTTTTCCTAATATTAAAAAAAAAAAAAAATTACCAACTAAGGAGGTTTTTAATGCTTAAAGTTTTGCCTAAAATAAAAAAATACCAAATCGACATTTTGCCTAATATTAAAAAAAAAAAAAAAAAATTTACCAGCAAGTTATTTCTTGTGCGAATCATGACCTTTAATCATCTATTTCAGTCAACTTAGTTTGCTTGGTAATTTAACATGTTTTTGGTGTTTTTAGTGGTTTTCAGTGAAAGGATAAATAATGCCTATTTGATAATACAGGATAACAGGAGATTTTTGGAAAGCAGAAATCCTGAAAAAGCCAAGGCTTGTGTTCACTAGGGTAGGAGTGCACACTGATCATTGACTGAGTGCAACATTGACACAAATATGCCATATATGCACATTAAAGGTGCACATTTGGGCAGCTTGGGCATCACTAGGCATTTCACCTAAAACACTAAGATTCATCTATTTGAGATACATGATCCAGATTAACACCTATTTTATAATAAGACAATGTCCTTTATGACATACAACTATTAGCCAAAGTGTCATTACATGATGTCAAAAAACTTGGTTGAAAGAATGCTGACCCAATCATTGGACAGAACACAAAAGTTCAATAGTTTAGATCAAAAACTATTCTAGTAGCCTAACATGAAGAAATATGTTGCAAAGAATCTCAGTCATTGTTCTGTTGGTTGTTTGAAGAGATGGGATTAGAAAGTATTCTCTATTGACTATTCATAGTGTTTCTACTGTTATCTATCCATGGTGGAATCATTTTATAATTCTGGAAAATGAGAGTTGGTCCCTGCCTAAAAGGATAGCACTCCTAAACAATGATTACAGACAGATGCCTAATGGTGGACTATTTGATCAATGTGGATGCTCTATGCCAAAGCAGTGCATTGAGTGTAAAAGAGAATCAGAATCAGTTTATCCCTCTCACTGCAATGTGAGATGGCTCTGAAGTTCTCAACATTTGTGTTCTCTCTAAGGATTGCTCTATGCCAAATTGGTGTATTGCATCAATTAGAGAAATGGAATCAATTGATTACCCTCCTTGCATTATGAGGTGGCTTGGTTGTTGGCTTTTGTGTTTTCTCCTTTAAGGATTAGGTGGGTGATGCCTAGAGGAGCGGAAAAGATATTAGAGTTCAAAAAGTAGACTTGGCCTTAGGAAGAAAAAGGAAGTGTGAAGGAGTGTCCTTCATGCAATATTTTGATAAGAAATAGGAAAATCTTTAGTAATGAAAATCTCCCATCAGCAAAGTTGAAAATGATTTTTTCCTTATCTCGTTTTCTGCTTGAATTTCTTAGTTTTCTGTTTTCCTTCATTCAAAATAGAAAATAATTGGGTTGATTCTTTAGTATATAGAATGAAACCAAAACTCAGAAACTCCCTTGTAAGCAGCCCTACTATTCATACGTCGAAATATTGAGGGGGTCTTCCCAATAACATGTTACATTTTATTACATTAGAGCATGGGCAGGATGGAGAATTAAATTAAATAAATTTAAAACTTTTGAGTTAACATAATGAATTTAAACTTAATAAATAAATAAAAAACAAACATACCAAAAAAAATCGAACTTTTCCAATCTATGTAATGAATCAAAAACTAAACTAAAAACAAAAATAAATGTTAACTTACCTTCCAAAACAAATTGTGTGTGGGTTGTATGTGTTTCAAATTATGGATGAGTGCATGGTGGATGATCCCTTCTATGTGGCCGGTAGTATGGCTCCTTTAAAAAAGGTACGGGTCATGTTCCCTTATGCAATGGTATGCGACTCAATCTTTGAAAAAAATATGGTGGCTTCTACCTTTTCATGGACAACCCCTTATCTTCTTTTCGAAATCCATTGCTATGCAGGCTGCATGTGATCCAAAGAGGCAACCTGTGCTTAGACTAATTCACCTTAAAATGTTGTTGTTTTCAATTTGAATGGCAACCTATTGTGATGTTTTCATATTCTCCCTAAAAAATCCCTACGGTGCATATTGCCTATGGTGCTCTTCCTTTCTTGGCGAATGGTGCAATTGGTTCCTTGATTTTATGCAAGAAGATGCTGCATGTTGAAGATCCTAGAGTGGATTGTGTCCCATTTTCCACTATAGCCCGTGTACCTTTTATCTTGTATAGTGGTTGGTAGTGGAAAATTCCTAAGGCAAACTTTGTGTTTTTCCTTCACCCAAAGATGTGAATCTCTCTCCAAATAAAAATAATGCTTCCTTCCTTTCCAAAAATTCGATCCTCCACCTCTCTCACACACTGATTTTTCTCTTAACAACAACCCCAATTCCTTTTCCCTATTGCAGACTGTAGCAACGTCTAAATCTTGGCCTCCAAAAATTTGTGCGTGAAAAAGGTTTTAAAGTGGCAACCTGTGCCTAATCCTCCACTAAGTGCATTGCAGCCCCTCTCTTCAATGCTTGATCGTGAACCCTCATGAATGAACAAAACACTCCCCAAAAATCCTATCCTTCACTCCCTATGCAGCTAACTATCCCCATTTTTGAAGAAAATATCACGTGTGCTCTCCTCCTAGCCCACAATCTTGAGAAGATCCTTTCCATCTCCCTTATGGCATGAATCAAATCCCCACTCCCATAAGAGTCCTCTCCCCAAAAATATATCTCCAAGTCAATCTCCAAATATCTCCAAAATGGCATGGACTCTCTCAAACAAGTGGTCGCCCAAATACATCTTCCAAAGATATCCTTATGCAGGTGGGCTCTTGTTTTTTTTTTTTTTTTTTAAAAAAAAATCAATCTCCCAACCCCTTTTCACATTTCTAATTTCCTTATCCTAAAATGGTGCCTCAAAGAATCATATCTCTTTTCCAATTTTCCAACAGCATGGACTCACCAAAAACTATTACTCTATCACGTGAGTATCTTTCACCTTCTCTCCTTACTCTCATTGTCATGCAAAAAATTATTTCCTAATGCAACCACTCTTTTCATTTGAAAGCCACTAGAATCTCATGTAAGAAAGAATGAAAACTTAGAAGTAAAAATCATGAAAATAGAAAATAAATAAATAAACAAAAACAATGGATCATATGCATTTATATAAAGGAAATCAAAATACTAGTTTATGTAAATTTTTAAAAAATAAAAAATTGATTTCAATCAAATTTTTAAAAGATAATAAGAACAAAAGAAAAAAAAAATCAAAAACATGCAATTTTTTTAGAATAAGTGAATAAATAAATAAAAATAACAAATAATAATAAGTAAATAACTAGATAAATAAATGAAATAAAAAATGAAAAACAAAATAAAAAATCAAGCACATGTGAGTGTTAAAAATGAAAATCACGCGAGTGATGTAAGCTATGCAGGAATTACCTAAAGGTGGTATAAATGGGCCAAGGTGAACCTAGGTGGGCCAAGTGTGCCTAGTTGAATCTAAGTGGGCCAAGGTGAACCTAAGGTGATCAAGATAGTGTCTAAGTGACCTAAGGTGATCGGAATAGTGCCTAAGTGACCTAAGGTGATTAGGATAGTGCCTAAGTGACCTAAGGTGATCAGGACAGTGCCTAAGTGACCTAAGGTGATCAAGACAGTGCCTAAGTGATCAAAGGTGATCGGGATAGTACCTAAGTGATCTAAGGTGATCAGGATAGTGTCTAAGTGACCTAAGGTGATCAAAACAATGTCTAAGTGACTTAAGGTGATCAGGACAATGCTTAAGTGACCTAAGGTGATCAAAATAGTGCCTAAGTGATTTAAGGTGATCAGGATAGTGCTTAAGTGACCTAAGGCGATCAGGAAAGTGTCTAAGTGATGTAGGATGATCAAAACAATGCACCTAAATGGCCTAGGATGAAGTGTGATATGCCTAGGTGACCTATGGTGAGCCTAAATGTGCCATAGGTGAATCTAGGTGAAATGTAATGTGCCTAAGTGACCTAGGGTAAGCTTAAGTGACCTAAGGTGTAACTTAGTGGTCCTAAGTGACCTAAGGTGAGTGTGTGTAATCTGGAAGGTGCCTAGGTGACCTCGGGAGAGTGCGTGCAAACTAGAAGGTGCCTAAGTGGGACTAAGAAGTGTTTAAGTGAACTTGAGTGATTTAGGATGCATCCAAGTGACATAAAAAGTGTACCTAAAGAGTCCTAAGTACATTATCCTAAAGGTGTACCTAAATAAGCTATCCTAAAAAATGAAGGAAAAAACCTAAGTCTAAATCAGGGCTGTTAAGGGTCACAATGGGAGGTCAAATAAATCCCTCTACTAGAGTCTCCAAGGTGGCTAAAAAAGATAAGTTTGTGTGAGTAGTAATGGGCCACTAGAGAACTGCTATGGAGTACTAAAAAAACACTTAAGGCCTATGCTAAGGGGATGAATGGAGGGTATATAGGCCCGTTATCAATGACTATTGCTCAAGGCACTCCAAACTGACAAACTATGTTTTTCCACACAAACTTGACTACAACTTTATCCTTGAGTGATGAATAGCCTTTGACTTCCACTCATTTACTAAAGTAGTTAGTCACAACGAGAAGAAACTTCTTTTATAACGGAGCCATAAGGAGTGGCCATACTACGTCAATCCCTTATTGCGCAAACAACCATAGACTTATTATGGGCATTAGGAATTCAAATAGAAGTCTTTATGCATGGGCGTGTTTCTAGCAGTTGTCACATTTCCTTACTAGAGCCTTTGCATTTCCTAACATAGTTAGCCAATAATACACTTGCCTTTGCATCCACTTGGTTGATTTCCACATATTCCCTCATGTAACTTTGTTAGGACGTACTAAGCCTCACTAAGTTGCAGACACTTTAGGCATGGGTCGCTATAGGACCTTCGAAACAATTGCCCTTAAATTATGGAATATCTTGTCAAGAATACTTTGATGTGATGAGTCTATTACTCATTTTTTGCCAATTGCCCTTATAGCAAGTAGTTAATAATAGGGTCCATCCAATTCTCACTTAGGGTGTTGGTCTGGCATGCATACTTGAGGGTTCAGATTGATAATAAACAAGCAATGTTATGACTTGATCAGTGGCCAATGATGCAACTACTCTTGCCAATGCAACTATCCAAGAGTTTTCTTCCCTAGTAACCCTATCTATCTTTCATTTCGCAAGGTGTTCAAGATTCAACTTCACTTTGCTAAGATATTGTGGCATCCACCCATCTTTAGCCTCATAACTACCTTAAACTTGATTCACCAGTAGTTAGGAATCACTTTTAATAGCTAGTCAGCTTATTGAGAGTGTTAGTGTCAGATCTATTTCGACAATCAAAGCCTTATACTTAGTTTCATTGTTCGAGGTAGTAAACCCAAGCTGGACTACTTATTGTTAGGATAGAGCCCTTAAAAATATGACATGATGTAATAAACTCTTGATATTTATTATTTAATTAAGTTTAAGTTCACTTTTATTTATCATATTTCCATGTATTATATCTTATAAGCACTTTTCTCTTCATCTTTTGCATTGCACATGACTTGGGTGTATTAAAAGTTGCACGGAAGATCAAAGTCATGAGTTTCTTGCAAATGGATGACATGTTCACAGTCAGTTTATGGGTTTAAGCAACCCATTAGAAGTTATAGTGCACCACCTTCTAATTTGAGGGATAGTTGGTCTTGGCTATTAGGATGGGTTTCCATAGTGAGTGCACTAATGTGTATGGTTACACATTTGACAGAACCTATTATGAGTTATGACTTAACGCTATCAAGTAGTCATGACTTCACCAAGTTGCTTCATTATGTTGTCTCTCAACCTTGAGAGAATATTGAGTTTGTGTTGAAGTTAGCAGTGGCTTTGACCTACGGGTCAAGTTGTAAGCTGATCATAGATTTCCTATAGATTAGGTCATTATTGATAAAAGCAAGTAGTAATAGGTATTCTCAATAGAGACACCATGATATCTCTTGGGATTAAGATAGTATGTCCTTTTGGGCGATCCTAAGGAGCTATGTTCATGGAAACTATGGTCATAGTAGTTCCTTAAGTGGAACTTAACGTAAGCTCTTTGAGAGCTAAGATAGGTCAATTGAACACACAATAGGAAGATCTATAACTCAAGGATGATAGAGGTGGTCTTAAAAGGCTAATAGCTTTCACCTTGTTAGACTACGGATACCAGTTCATAGGGAGACTAAACACAATGGATAGTAGATCAAACACCTGAGTACTTGGTATCTCGTTGTTATGTACATAGGATACTGAAGTTTAGTTGATTCTATGTAGTAAAATGTTGAATCAATTTTAGAATTGGATTCTGAGGGAGTCAGTATTCCTATAGGTCCCAATGGTTCTTACTTTGAGCTTATGTACCTTGTTGGAATGGGTTATGAGGGTTGGATTAGCTCTAGGTTCACTTTTATGCATAAGGGCGTTTTGATAATTATGCAAGGTTGCATATTGGTAAGTAAACAAGGTCTCTGGATTGAACTAATTAATTAATTAGTAAGCCTTGTTGGGTTAATTAATCAATAATGACCCGTTTTGGGCTAGATTAAGTGACCCAAGCACTTAGTGGTCTCAAGTCATTTAAGTCTAGTAGGAAACCCAATGAATACCCCCTTAAAGGTTAGAATTCCTATAGTTTTTTTCCAAAGAGTCGTCTTCCATCTCTAAAGAGAGAGAGAGAGAGAGTCATAGCCTCCACTCTTCTTTCCATTCCCACCAGAAGTGTGTCAAGATCAAGGTCCGAGTCATCGGGCGAAAGACTTCAGGTTTACGAGACTTATGCAATTTTTTTCTTAATCTTCACCATGTGGATTTGATTCAGGAACATCCGAATCTGCGGTATGGTTTTCGTTAGCACTTTTTGAATCCCTTTAAAGTTTAAAAATTCTATTTTTTCATCGTGCATAAGATTTAGAAAAAACCTAGAATAGTTATGTATGTTCCCAACTTGATCCAAGCTTGGGAAATAGAGAAATCTGGGTTTTTCCCATCACTTATTTTAGGTTTTCCTAGTTGGTGCCAACATAATCAATTCGATTCTTGACCTGGAAGCCCGAGATGTCCTAATTACTCTAAAAAACCACCAACCATTCGAGCAACCTTCACCCTTCTAGGCGACTTTAGGCTATTCAACCGGAAAGGCAGCCAAATTTCAAATACAGACGGGGTAGAAATTACAAACCAAATTCACTTAATTCAATGGACCACTAACCATTCACCCAGACAAGTTAGGTTTGTGAAGGATGGCTCAAAGAGGTAAATTTGTTAAGACAGTAACTTTGTGAGCCTAAAAGTATGGACACATTTTTTTTATAGCCATATGCAGTGCTAGGGCCACATTTTCTATGCAGGTATACCTTTGTTCTACCGGCATTATGGTTTTATTGACATAGTAGACTAGAAGTTGGGCTCCTTCTTGATTGACTCGAAGTAGGACCCTGCTAATGACTATTTTAGATGTGGACAGGTACATGTATAGAGGCTCTCTAGCTTACGAGTTGCTTAAAATTAATTGAGTAATTAAATTATTTTTCATGGCATGGAAAACAACCTCACATTCTTCCATCCAGTCAAAAGGCTTAGTTTTGCGTAGAACTTCAAAGAATGGCTGCAAATAGTTTGTGGACCATGAAATGAATCGCCCCAAGGCCTTAATATTGCTATCAATCGTTGTACTTCTTTTTTGCTATGAGGGGATGGTATTGCTTGCACAACTTGAATTTGTTTAGGATCTACCTCGATCATTCTTTTCGTCACTAGAACTAAGGAATTTGTTGGTTGCCATTCCAAAGGCGAACTTTGCGGACACCCCATATTGGCTTACTAGCTCGAATTTTTTTTCTAGGTCATGTGAGTGCTCTACCATCTCCCTGCTTTTAATGAGCATATCATCAATGTACACTTCTACTATTTGGCCTAAAATAGGCTGGAATATTTTTGTCATCAAGCATTGATATGTTGCCCAGGTGTTTTTAAGTCCAAATAGCATGACATTATAATAGTGCAAGCCTTATGGGGTGATAAATGTGGTTTTTCATAGTCTGGTGAGTACATCGGGATTTGGTTGTATCCGAAGAAGGCATTCATAAAGGACAAGAGCCCATGCCAGGAGGTTGCGTCTACTATTTGATTGATGTGTGAAAAGAGGAAGCTAGTTTTTGAACAAACATCATTTAAATCGATGAAATCCATACATACCCTTAATTTTCCCATTTTCTTTAGAATCACCACCACATTTGATAGTTAATTTGAATAAAGCACCTCTCGGATGAATTTGACTTTTAACAACCTTAAAATCTCATCCTATATAATAATTTGCCTTTTAGGATGAAATTTCCTAACCCTTTGTTTGACTAGTTTAGTAGCAGTGCGAACACAAAGCCTATGACACATGGTCTTTAGAGAAATCATTGGTATATTTGATAACTTCCAAGAAAATACATTCCTCTCAGTAAGATCGTTAATCAAGCTTTCTCATCAGCCCCTAAATTCTTTCAACATAGGTAAACCTACTTAGGATGCCTTCAAATACCTCCACCTAGACAAGTGGGTCTACAACGGGGGACTCTCGTTTGGTCGTCTAGTTCATTAATTGTTATTTTTACTCATCATTTTTTTCACTAGGGGCTTCCCTACTCTCACCTTTAGGAGCTTCTCCACTACCGCGATCAACTTCCTCAAAACCCACCTAGTAGCACTACTTGAAAACTAATTAACTTTGATAAAGATCCACTTACCTTAGTCATGTAAGAAAGCTGATCTTCTGATGATAAGTTGATAGGATGGTCTTTTTCTTATGGATCCATGCACACCCTATATATGGTATTGTATAAGGATGGATCCGCTACAACAAAAAACCGCACATTTAGTGTTGTTAGTTCCGCTTTTCAATGGGGAGAACGACCTCTCCTAAGGAGTGAGTCGTAGAACCATTTAACGCAATTAGCAACATGTTAGTGCTTGCTAATGTAGACAAGGAATTTCTCATTAGCTTAAAATAAAGAACATGTAATAAGTCGGCTGAACTTCTGAGATCAAGTAATATCCTACACACTTGATATCTAACCACCTTTAAAGTTATCACCAGAACATCTTTGTGATGAACTACTATTTGCTTCAAATCTTTAAGCCCAAAGGTAACTATTCCATCTATCGGCTCAAGACTCCCTAGGACGAATATTATTCTATGCTTACTTGCTCTATTCTAGCGGTGACCTTGAGCAAGGAACGTTTCTAACACTTAGCCTCTTTGTTTTGATCAATTGGCCCTCCTTGGATAACATGTATTTTTGGAAGCGTACCTTCTTGACACAAGCCTAATGTTGTATGGTCGGCTGCGTTCGTACTGGTTTAGCCGTTTTGCTTTACAAATTGTGTTAGCAGTTTAGCTCACACCATCTTTTCTAGTAGATACTGAAGATGTTTACACTCCTCAATGGTGTGATTGTACTCCTTATGGTACTCGAAATGCTTATTCTAATCTCGCTATGATGAATCCCCTATGAGAATGTTGGGCTATTTAAAGCCAAGTAGTGTATGTACAATGAGCAATAGTTATGTATATTGAACATTGAGTGGGGTCCATCTTGGATAATCCTTTGCCTCATGTTCACTAAATTGAACACTTTTCCCTCTCAAGGTAGATTCGGACTCGGGTAACTTACCAGAGGTGCTCTTGGGTGACTATGTGTATTACACAATGGCTATGATTGGTTGAGAGGTTACCTGCAAGTTCTCCTCCAACATCGCATATTTGTTAGCCCTCTTGAATAAATCTTTCACGGTCTTTGAGGGCTTTTTATAGAAAGACTTAAAGAAAGGAGTGTTTGGGCTTATGCATCATTTGAATGTTTGTAAGAGCATGTCCATACTGCATAACTCAACTTGTAGCATTGCTTACTTGAATTAGTGCATAAACTAGTACACCGACTCACTCTAATTTTTCTTTAGGTTTTAGAGGCTTCTAATATTAAGCTTCTGCTTGGTTAAACACAAATAGTAAGCAATGAAAGCTTCTGACATTTCCCAAAAAGTATGAATGGAATTTGGCATCAAGTGATGAAACCATGCCAACGTAGGGTCTTGTATGCTAATAAGGAAGACCTTGCAAAAAAGCTCGTCATTTCTAATATCCAATGTCATAACTTGGCAATAGTGCATTAAATGATCGAAAGGGATCATACGTCCCTTCATACATAGTAAACTTATAATAACATAAATCTTAAGGGGCTAGTATTACAAAATGTGAGGTACAAATAGGGTGGAGAGCATATCATCAAACGATGACTTGTTGTCCTTAATAGCACTTCTGTCGTGTGCTTTAGTTGGAACCAAGTTGTCGAGTCCGATAGGGGAACTGCCCTTGCTACCACATCAGGTCAAATAAAATTGGTTTGCATATAATTATCAAGATTAGAATGGATGACCCATGAAGGCTTTTGCTTGGTCATGCTTGTTGTTTCGTCCAACCCAAGGGACTAAGACAACCAAGTTGCGATTTGATTATGCCCCTCAGGTGGGTTGGGTATCTGCTGTTTCTCTTGACCTAGCAACAAATCATGCTTACTCTACTTTCCTACTACAACGATTGTCTATTCGACTGGTGGTCGTGACGTTCGCCTTTGTTCATATACCCCTTGGTGTAATGCTTGCATATGCACCTATTGACTCTTTAGCAATAATTGTAATAGTGCATTTTCTTGCCTTAATGACTCGGTCTATGTTAGTATGACGCCTATCCTCTTCTCTTATTCTAACTGTTAGCTTTCAAATTCAACTCGCAAAGCATCTAACCCAATGGTGATGTGCAGGACTAAATTGCTTTTTGGGTCTTGCAGGTGGATGTGCTATGGGGGATCAGTCATCTTTTGAGGCTTTTTGTTTAGATGAAATGAGGAAAAAAATACTCTTGTTTCCCACAAACAACGCCAATTGTTGTCTCATAAGTGATCCCAAATCCTCTATTGCCCAACACCAGCTGATCCTATAAAAAAGGCTTTTCTAGATTGGTTCTCGAAAAAGGTCCTTTGATGCCCAAGTAAAAATGGTGGGTTGTATAATTGAAAAACTAGCACTGCCAAACCTTTTCTTCTTACTTGGAGAGCCTTTTATAGTCTTTATGATGTATTTGATAGCCATTACTTCTAGGCATTTACCACCATATAATGGTTATGTGCCTTAATTCCCCCGTTTCTCCATCTTTGGCGGGTAATGACCATATGCTTTAATTATCTTCCATTTTGGTTCTTGAACTAACCAAGTGAGGTGCTTTTCTATCTCTCACACACCCCCTGTGGAGTAGCCCAGAGGTGCCTACAACTTCTTAACTAATTGTTCAAAATAATATTTTGTCTTTTATTTTCCTTTTAATTTTTAAAAATATCAAAAATTACATAAAAAAAAGGTATACGTTTTCAACTTAGTAAAAAATAAAAACATTAAAATTATTTTGGAACTATAATTCCATAAGATCAATTTAATCCAAAAGGAACTATCTTGAGTAATAATTTTGTAAGATGTCTATAATTTATTAAAAAGATCCATTTGTCCCAAAATTCTAACAGGGCAGGTTGGAAAATTGAAGGAAAAGAGAAGGTTTTAGTTTGAGTTGAGCATATTTTTAAGATAGGTTACGAAAATTCTAATAGTGTCAAAAATGGTGAAGCCCAAACTTGAATTCAATATAATTGCTGTCATGGATAAAAAAGGGAGGTGGGCGACAAGAGTCAAATTCAATACATGGTAGGGGCCGACTGAGCACCGTCAAAAACGAACCAAGTAGCAATTGGAATTGATGACAAAATACTGTGGGCGCACTCAATTTCACTGGTCTCTTATATTTCATTTCACCTGACTTCCTTATCCCCATTACTTCGATCAGATCCCTCCCCCCTTCCAAGTTCCAACAACACTCACCGGTGAGCAATGCCCACGGCTACTCTCTCCTCCTCCTCATTGACTCTCTTCCCCCTCTCTTCTTCTCCAACGCCACCCAGAATTCCTTGTACAAGTACAACCCTAACATTTCCTTCTTTCCTCGTAAAACCCACTTCTGTAAGGATGATGGGCAGAGGTAGTCATATCTTGCCACCCAAGGCTGTGGCAATTGAGAAAGAGACGCCCGAGAGCGAACGCCCCTCCACATTTCTCAGAGAATCAGATGGTGATAACTACTCACTATCGTCTGTTCGGGGCCGATTCGAGAAGATGATAAGGGACGCCCAGGACTGCGTGTGCCAAGCCATAGAGGCCGCGGACGGAGGCGGAAAGTTCAAGGAGGACGTGTGGTCGAGACCTGGTGGCGGCGGCGGCATCAGCCGAGTCTTGCAGGACGGTGCTGTTTGGGAGAAGGCCGGCGTTAACGTTTCCGTTGTTTACGGTGTTATGCCTCCTGAAGCCTATAGAGCTGCCAAGCCTGCTTCCAGCACTGACTCCTCCTCTGATCTCAACCACAAGCCTGGACCTGTTCCATTTTTTGCTGCCGGGATTAGCTCGGTAATTCAACTCAATTCAATCTAATCCTCTTCTACTAGTTCAATTTCTAAGAATACCTACTATTACTTTGCCTTTGACAAATATCCTTTCTTGTTTCTCAGGTTTTACATCCAAAGAACCCATTTGCACCCACACTGCATTTTAATTATCGGTATTTTGAGACTGATGCTCCGAAAGGTATGATTCTTGCAGAATGACATTAGTTTTATGATGAATATTTTTATAAGCACTGTTCTTTGATTTTGATTCTCCCCAGTTTCTCTCTACACACAAAGATAACTGGAATTTTGTTTTAGTATAGGAAACAGAATTAGCCAAATCAGCATCTAATCCATCTAATGGATTGCATTCGTATCCTAGTTTTAATAGATTACTATTGCTGTTTGTGAATTGCACAAATAGACTCACTTGTGAGTTTATATGGTGCATTTTGAATAGGACTTGTAATTTTGTGGCTCAGCCTTGTGTTACTAGGATACTGGTTGCCTATACTTAATGGTTTGAGTTCAATTATTCAGCATGTGATGAATAAAAATGTTATTGCAATGCAATCAGAGGTACTATTTTATGGACAATGGAAGTCAACCCTTGAATTAGATAAAATGTAGTGAGCATTGTGTTAAGTTGGGCTAATTGAATTTCTTTCATGGATTATGATCGAACATGAACAATATTCTCTTCCTGTCATTCCATCAGAACTCTTGGACCACATGATATTTTTCTTCAACCTATGATAGCAAAAACAACAAATTTCTTTAACAGATTAATGCTTTCTCTAGGCTGCATTCTTGAAAATATATATGCATGTGCTTGGCATATGGTATATTTGTGTTTTAGAATGTCATTGGGATGTGTACATTTTGATATCTTATTGCCAAAATATGCAGATACTCCTGGAGCACCTAGACAGTGGTGGTTTGGTGGTGGTACTGATTTAACCCCTGCTTACATCTTTGAGGAGGACGTCAAGCACTTCCATTCGGTATATTAAAAAATCAAACATAATATTGCATTTTCTTGTGGATAAATTTCTTTTATCTTTTATTCATATTCTTTTTAAAAAATTATGTTGACAGATGTGTGTGTATAGATATTCTTAATGTCAAAGTTGAAGGTACCAAAGTGAATTTCTTAATTAAAACAGATCATGTAATTTGGCCTGTTAACTAAAACAAGGAAATGGGTTATTTACTAACACCAGATGGGTAAGAGGGAAGGGACAACCTAGTAATTTTTCATTTGAGTCAGTTTGTCATCAGTAGTTCTGAGACCATTACAGTTGAAATTGCACTTCTTCATATGGCTCTAAAGATAAATGCAAAATAAAGTTCCATCATGCAATCTCTAACCATTGAACTTTAATGTGATTCGGAAGTAACTTCGTTGTTAATGACAATGCTTGAATGTTGTTGCTGAGAGGATATTGACAAATTTTTAGGTTCAAAAAAGTGCTTGTGACAAATTCGATCCTAGCTTCTATCCCCGATTCAAGAAATGGTGTGATGATTATTTTTATATTAAGGTATGTCTCTTGTTGAACCATTTGATTATTACATGTTACTGGTGTGCTTGAATTCCATTGAAGGTACTGATGTTTATATGATCCACACTTACTTTTGGAATGATATTTTTTGGCTTCAGCATGAAATTGGAGCATCCTACTGGGATTGGGGTTTGAGTGCATATGTGATATGTGGTAAATTGGGATGAGGTTTAATGTTGATTACCCAAGAACTCCTTAGGAAAATATACATTTTTGTTGATGGATAAAACTCATTAAATGAGCATCCTATATTTAACATTAGAGCCACCATAATTCTTGTGGCTGCAGCTACTTAAGAATTACTCCTTGTGCACCAGTTTTCTTGCTGAAATTTCCAGGCATATACAGTTTTGATCTTGTTGCAGTTTCAATATCCAAGTTTTAAACTCTTAACTAGTTTGTATTAAATACTAGAAAGGCACACAGGAGTTTTGTCAATCCTCCTACACCAGCTTCATCATAAACCATAAAAATTGAAATAGTGAGGGCCTCCCTTAAAGCCCTTGCCAATGAGCTTATATGGGTCAAAGCCAAGAAAATGGCTAAAGTACCTTGGGTTCAAAATTTACCCTTTTTACAGGGAAAGAGAAAAAAAAATTATATATATATATATACTAAAAATTAGGAAGAGGCTGAAATTAAAATAAATAAAAAAGACAAAATAAATGGGATGAATATAAGAAAAGAAAAGAACAATAAAATGGAGGGAAACAAGAATGGGATGCATATATTGACAAGAATGTTTGGAGCCAAGTACCTGATTTATTGCTGCTCATCATCTCCTAGTGTAGGGAAAGAGAGCAAATTGGGGTATCTACATTATAGCTTGTCTTTTGTAACCATAGATTTAAGTTGTAAGGGGTTTAACATGTAGTTGCGCATTTTAGAGCTAAAGAAAAATGGAACATTACATATGTGACACTTTATCAATAACATGTTGGGACGTCAATTTAGATGGACCATGTATCATGATATGATGGGTTTAACAACTATTATTAGGTATAACAGTGATGGATTTTCTGTTTGAGTTTGCCATTTATATCAGTTGGGTCAATAGAACTGATTGGGAACTATTCCATCCCATTATTCAGGTATGATTGAAATTATGATCTCAAGAGAACAAGAATATTAGTTATTGCCAACTGGTAAATTTTCTAAAATTTAGATACTCTTAACATTCCCTCTATTTCAAAAAATTTTAATTCAATAACCATACACTTAAACAAAATACAATAGGCTGTTTACACAAAGGACCCCTGTTGCTTGTGGGTTGCCTTCAGGTTTTCCAACAAAAACAGAAAAAGACAGGATGCCTTGGGAGCTTTTGGATCCAATCAAACATAGTCAAACCAGAACCTACTCATGCTCAACTAATTGACAGCCCCCATTCAAACATCCTTCAATCTCAATCAAAGTGGTAGCAATGCTTTTCTGTCATTGCCAGGTTATAATATCTGAAAGTGTCCTTTCATTGATGAGCCTAGAGTGATGATGTTAAACTGTATTTCTATTTGGTTTTAGCTCTTTTGCACTGCCAGTCTGACAGAAGCAAGATATTTTTACCTACATGATTCTTTGAAAGGTCATTAAATTTTTTGCATGTGGTGAAATGAACAAGGTAGAAAACTCTGCTTAGAGTGATTAATGACTATTATATTAGATTGATTTCTGAAATTGTTGGGATTTTCCACAGTTTTGATTTATTTTGATCATGAATGCTCTTTGCAGCATCGAGGTGAGAGGCGTGGACTTGGAGGAATATTTTTTGATGATCTTAATGACTATGACCAGGAGATGCTTCTTTCTTTCGCCACTGGTAATTGCTTGAGAATGAGATCTCTTGCTTCTGTTTGTGCCTCTACCATGGAAGGTTCTCACTATTTTAGTGGGGTATGCATCCTCTTAATGGACATATTGATTGTTGATGTGCAGAATGTGCTAATTCTGTGGTCCCAGCATACTTACCCATTATAGAGAAAAGAAAGGACGTGCCATTTACAGATCACCACAAGGCATGGCAGCAGTTGCGCAGAGGCCGCTATGTAGAATTCAACTTGGTTAGCAAAACCAGAAGATCTGATCCATGTTCATATATTGTTGATGGTTTAAATAGGCTTTACTGATCATTTTTCGTGTCACAACTGCAGGTTTATGATCGGGGTACAACATTTGGACTGAAGACAGGAGGTCGAATTGAGAGCATTCTTGTTTCTCTCCCACTAACTGCACGGTGGGAATATGACCATGTAAGGTTTTGTTGAACTATGCCACTTTTGCTTTGTTATATCATCAGAAATAAAATTGTGATTCCTTGTCTGCTGTGCAGCAACCAGAAGAGGGGAGTGAAGAATGGAAACTATTGGATGCTTGTATCAACCCAAAGGAATGGATCTAATATTCACTTCAAGAATTGTGTACCATTTTAAATTGCTTTTATTGTTTTCTTTGTTCAGTAGGCTTATTTTCAAGCCCAAGTTGGGTGGGGAATTAGTGTCTTCATCAGAAGTAATCTCCAAAAATTTAAGTAGGTAATAGAAAGAGTGAGAGGATCTGGTTGTAAAAATCTTTTGGCTTACTTTGATTGTCATCCTCTAAGGATAATGATGTAACTTACGAGAATAAATGCATTATGGAGAGACCCAGTTGTAAAATTTGGTTCATTCTATTTAATGACTTGGTGCAGCTGAGTTTCTTTCCATTGGGAACTTGGGATGAAAATTCGAGGGTCTAAAGTGGTACCAGTGACTCATCGTCTTACAGTTTAAATCATATATGGGATGGAAATCCATTATAAGAATTCACTTTTGGCAGCTGGAATTTGGTTTTGCAATCAGTGTGCAGCCAAATTTAAGGTTTCAGGTTCTATGAATTTTTTTGGAAAACATGTGAGATGGTATTCTTCATTCCAACACATGGTGTTGGTTAAGAACTTTCCTACTTCCCAGTTATTTCTTGCCAAAGTCCTTTCTCATTTCTATTTATCTAATCATCAAAAACGTCAAATGGCTTGAGAATTAGGATACTAGGACATTATTAGACAGGTCCGCCAGAAGCCAAAATTGAACCTTTCTCCATGTATAGTTTAATAGTACTCACTAGAAGAAGCAGCCAAGAAGGAGATAAAAAGGGTCATATTTTATCCCCTCTCTACAAAATGGTACAAAACTATAGACAAAAAGGGTCATATCTTTCACAGTAAAACACCCAAGAAGGAGGAGATAACAAACAGGGACGAATGCCTACTCACTAAGCACCAAACACTCCCAACTGCAGTCAGAAGACTTTCTCATCCATCATCCCTTCCATTATTTGTTCAATTGAGAAACTTGTAACCTTGAAGTGATGGTGGTAGATAGTTCTGTGTAGAAGAGGAAGGATTGTCAGGTGGGTAGATATAGCCCTTCCCGTATCCAAGTTCCTTCATTAGTTTAGTGGGTGCATTCCTGAGATGAAGAGGCACTCCCTCATTCTGTCCAACAGATTCCCTCACTACCTCCTGTGCAGCCAAGATGGCTCGATACACAGAAACAGATTTGGGAGCCAAAGCCAAGTAAGCCACACATTGTGCAAGATTCACATTGCACTCAGGCATGCCCAAAAAATGGCAAGCTTGGTAGCAAGCAACAGCCTGCACAAGGGCATTGGGGTCAGCCAATCCAACATCCTCACTTGCAAACCTGATGAGTCTCCTGGCAATATACAAAGGTTCTTCACCTCCTTCCAACATTCTTGCCAGCCAATAAATTGAGGCATCCGCATCACTGCCCCTCATCGATTTGTGGAGGGCACTGATGAGATTGTAGTGTTCTTCCCCTGCTTTGTCATAAGCAAGATGCTTAGATTGCAGCGCCTCCTTGGCATCATCCAAAGTGACAGTGGTCACTTGGGATGAACCAACCCAATTATTTTCCACTAAACTCTCTCCATGCTCTTCTTCTTCAAATTTGCAGACTGATTGCTTAATGGGCACTCGAGCAGCTGCAGTCACAGCAGAAATTTCCAAGGCGTTTAATGCCACACGAGCATCGCCATCACAATTTGAGGACAAAAAATCAATGGCATCATCGCTGACTTCAATACTCGCCCCACCCACGCTCCAAGCCAATCCCCTGCCCGTGTCAGCAACAGCTCGATTAAGCAGGCTAGCAACATGACTAGGCTGTAAAGGGTTGAGGGTGAGAACTCGACAACGAGACAACAAGGGCGTTATCAAATGGAATGATGGATTCTCGGTTGTAGCTCCAATAAGCACGATGCTCCCATCTTCAATTACAGGCAAGAAAGAGTCTTGTTGAGACTTGTTGAAACGATGAACCTCATCCACAAACAACAATGTTCTCTTGCTGTTCATGTTCTTTGACACTTTAATCTTTCTAGCCTCCTCCACGACGTCCCTCACGTCCTTGACACCAGCAGTGACAGCCGATAAGGAAACAAATCGATAGGAGGAAGGCTGGGAGGAGGAATTGACAATGGCCTTGGCAATGGAGGTCTTGCCGGTGCCCGGTGGGCCCCATAGGATTATAGAAGGAAGACGATTGGAGTCGATGGCTGAGCGAAGCAGGGATTTGTGAGAGAGAAGATGGTTTTGGCCCACCACATCGTCCACAGTACGAGGTCGCATTCGCTCAGATAAGGGCTGGTGGGGACTGTTTTCTGCCTCTAAACGGAGTCGTTTGGAGGGGGGACTGGGCAGTGAGGGCGTGTCGCAGTGTTGCTTTTGGATTTGGATTTGGATTTGGGGGGGATTGGAGGGCTTGGATTGAAAGTGAAAGAAGCGATCGAGCTTGGGCTGGAATGGGGATGGGGATGGGGATGGTGATGAATTGGGGTTTTCGTCAGGGGTTTGAGAATCGGATTTGTTGCGGCCGAGAATCCATTCGGTGGCTTTGAGGATCGATTTGCCACCTGTGGCAGCGAGAGCTTGGGAGGCCAAATCGTCAGGAAAACCCATGCTCAGCAGCTGCTCCCTCTCCATTTCCCTTCCCTCCTCAACTGCAACTCTGGTTTGCACCTAGCCGACACTATCAGCCAGTGGCGGGACTTCCCAAGTCTAATTTGCTCTGGCACCTAGACCTTTCGTATGTTTTATTCTTTTCACAAAAATATTGAATTTAAAAATAATTATACAGTACGAAGAATGATCGAAAATATAATATTATGATAAAACTTATTTTTGAAAAATATAAAAAGTAGGTTGAGAATATTCTTTTATTTCAAAAAAATAATTACAATATGTTTTTTGAAAACATCTGATTTTAAAATAATTCTCAAAAAACTTATTTCCGGAAAAATTGATAATCAAACATATTTTCATTTTTTTTAAAAACAAAAAATTGTTAGTGAAAGTCTAAATTTCTTGTTTACCATTATTTTTGCTTTTAAATTTTTAGTTTAACATTGTTTTTCTTTTAAGAAAAGGGAAATAAAGAAAAGAAGAGGACCCGTTGATACATATTAATTATTATAATACATGGGTATTGAGTTTATCTTTCCATTAGGATGATCAAGAGTCACTAATGTTTTTTATTTTCACTTCACCTTAAAACCATACATTTAACTTGATACTGAAGTCAACATATTCATGCTTATGTTGTTGATAATAATTATTTGAACATCATTCCTATTTTTTGGGATTTTTAATGAAGATTTTTGAAATAGTTCAATATATTCTTTAAAAAATTAGAAATACTTGATGTTAATTAATAATATTATTGAGTTACAACTTCACAATGCCCTTTCTTAATCTCTATTGATTTTCAAGTTTGCTTTCCATCCCTTGTTCAAAATTTGTATTCTCCATCAATTTCTTCTCTTTCTCCTTCCTCTTTCCCCATAAAGTTGTGTAGAGGGCAAGAATTATCATTATAGCTCCAACAATACTGGAAAAAAAAAAGGAAATTAAAACTATGAAAACCAAGAGGCTAAAGTTTCTTTTTCTTTTTTTCTTTTTTTATCTATCTCTCTTAATTTTTTTTTTGAATATATTATCAATTAAATGATGAAATTGCATACCTTCCCAAGTATAGTGCATCTCTTAAAATAACTAAGCCCATCAATGTTACAAGTATTGTGGATAGTGGTCTAAATGCCGTCACAAAAACCGGATCTTTTTTTTGGATTACCAACATTTGAACAAAAGTTGTAACTCCATAAATCATAATTCCCTGAAACAACATTACCAAGCTATTGTAATTTCATTGCAAACATGCATGTCACACAAACATATTTATAACAAAATAAAAATTATAAGCATGCTCTTTTAATAAAATTGTTAAGTGCTTAAATGTAATTGCATTCTAGGGAAAAATTTATAGCACTAAGATCATTTTCAAAAAGAAAAATGAAAACCTCAGGGACCCATTAAGGAATGGGATCAAAGAGGGATTTGGTTATTTTATCCTTATAATGGATTGACCTTTGCATCCTTTAGAAGGTTTACAGCACAAGGTTTATGGAGTGCCACCTTGATCCATAACAAATACTTAAGAGTATTTTCTCCAAATGGATGTTCATCAAATAGAAAATTAAATTCCTTATGTTAGTTCAAGCACCTTTAGCTTTTCACTTGGGCAGGCATTGAAGACAAGTGTGAAATATCCCCTAGTCACATAATTGTAATGTCATGTGCATTGGGATGCAAGACATTTTGCTATTGGAAAAAGGAATAAGTTGAGGCACGATAAAAACATGTTGGTAGTTAGGGTTGAACCTCATGTTTGGCTTCCACAATGAAAGATATATAAAGTGAAAGTTATAAAAGGTACATAATAAAAAATTTTACCTTAACATATGGCTAATCTAGTTTTTTTTTTTGCAACAAAATAATTGGGAGGAATGAGATTATTACCTAGGTTTGAGCAACTTAAATTCCTTATTCGATGGTTCCTTGTTTTTGGTATAGAACAAATTGTAGTTCCAACATCCACGGTCTTCTAATCAATCCTATAATGGTGTCTCATCAAGTAGGTAAAATTTTCTATGGGCCCAATTGTTAGATTTTGAAGTGGTGACAGTATCAATAAAAGTAAGATTGCCTAAACCTAAAAACTTAATTATTGCAAAGGAGTTAAAGAATTTTCTATGAGGCATGAGGTAGTATTTTAAAGCCAATCATCTCTAAGATTAGGAAAAGGTCCACCATAGCAAGCACTCACAAAAGGTGCAAGATTTTGATGGCACCAACATAAGAAGGATGAAGCAATGACGAATTCTACTTTGATTAAAGCTTGGACAAATTGAAAAAGCAACTAAAGGATTAGTATGTCTTGCTTAATATACTAATATACGTTAAAAGAGAGTCTTTTAAAAAACTAATCAAAAAAATAAATATTATTTGATATCACATAGAGGAATTTAGTTTTTTTATTTCTAAAGATAAAAGAACATTTTAGAATAGGATAAACTATTCAATTTCATGTCTAGCTTGTAAAAGTAGGTGAAAATAGAGTTAAGGTCGTTAGGACATTATGTATTATTTTTTGTTATTAACAATTTTGTTCTTTTTCATTTAGACATAGAATCCTTTAGATAGTGACTTACTCTTTATGGAAGATTCAAGGTTGCTGCTTATTCAACTAAAGCGTTACAGGTAAATCTAAAAGGTTTTAGTAAGGGAAAATTAGTATTTGAAATAATAGGATTGGATGAATCTTTCATTTTGAGTTAAAACTATTTTAATTTTATTTTTAGAAAAACAAGAGTGCTCAAGCGTTGGCCAAAGCGCTCGAGCACTGATGCCAACACTCTCGAGCATTGAAGCCAACACTCAAGCACTTATTTAAGCCCTTGAGGTACTCAAGCAGTAATTAAGTATGCTCCAGCTCTCGTTTTAGAATCTACTAGATTTTGGCAATTTGTTATTTTGGTAATTTAAGAGTTATTTTTTATAAAAATTCCATTTTTGATCCTCTGTGCTCTTAAGCCTATATACACCCTTCTAAAATGCGTTTTAGGTTTAATACTCCCATTGAGAAAAACCTTAACTTGCCCTACCATTCTAAAAAACTCTTAACAATTTATTTAATCAAATTTTGGGTTGTTTGAGAGACTTATATCCCATCATAGGTTGAGGTGAATCTATTGGAGCACTTAAGGTGTTGCATCGTGGATGTAGATGGTGATATACGTGCTAAGAAAGTAAATCTTAGGTGACATCTATCAAGTAAAACTGTGTATCATGATCTCATATAATGGATTTTTGATTAAGATCTTAGGTTCTATGGTTTTTTATCTTCACGGTTAGTGTGGGGGTTTTCCACATAAAATCCTTTGTGTTCATTGCGATTAATTGATTTTGTCTATTATTCTCTCTCAAAGGATTAATTAAAATTGAAATATTCAAATCTGGTATTAAAATATTTAAGATTCACCCATTTCGGGTGTTACCCTATTGGAATATAGCTTTTTCAAAGATAATGACATATTGTTAGATTTTTTTCCTTGATCATTGTAACAGCAGACTGCTTTGTTAATTACAAAAGAGATGTTGCCTCTTTATAAAACCTTAAAACTAAGAAAACAAATGGTAAAAAAAAAAAAAAAAAAAAAAGTGTAAATGATATCTTCTATATAATGACTATCAAGCTCATGGATGCAAACAATGGCACAAGTAAAAATTGATGGATGCACATACATACATATATACATCTATCTATCTATCTATCTATATATATATATATATATACTTGCCAATATATCTACTTACCAAATGATAGATTTGTTTGGTTAGAGAGAAAATAAGAAAGAATATATAAGAAAGGAAGTGACGAACAGTAAATAAGAAAAACTTAATATAAGGTCGTACTATTTAAGATAGATCATTCTTTTGAAATATTTTCTTCCTCAAACTTGTAAATTCTTAGAGCTATATGAAAAAATTTATTAAGTTTAAGACATTAATTTTATTTTTCTTAATTTTTTTTCCTTCTATTTTTCTCCTCTTTTTTTTTTTTCCTTCATCTTTCCATTAAATTTTCGAAGATAAAAAATATAACTGAAATATTTAAAATGAGTGAAACATACTTGGATTCTAGCTATTGATTAATCCACATTAAAACATTGATCGATTGAGCTTCATACCTTCATTATTTCAAAAACTATTTGGTACTTTGGCCTTCGTTATATTTTGCATTTTGAAGATCCTTGTGACATGTTTGGATTGTTGTACATAATTGTTTGTTTGAGTTCTTGTCTATCGTTCTACAACTAAGTTCAAGTATCATGCTTCTATTCTAATAGGAAATATGCTTCTAGTTTTAATACCGCTTTTAAAAATAGAGAATGTAAATGGTTTCAATTATGTTCTTAATTTTTTGAAAATATTAGCCATGTTTGATAATTGTAATTTTATTTTTTGAATAAAAGAAATATATATTTGATAATTATATAACAAATGGAAAACATCTTTTATTATTATATTTTAGTAATTTTTTTACGAGGTTCTACGATTTTTTAATATTCACATATGAGAAGAATGGTATTGGTTAGTAAATAAATTAAGATTTAGGTGTAGTTTTTCAAACATTTTAAAATTTGTTTAAAATTTTTTGATACTTATTTTTTTAAAATTTTGTTATAAAACTTTTTTAAAAAAAGTAAAAACTTGTTATCAAATATGATTTTAAAATTGTTTTCAAATTTTTAATTTTAAAAAATTAAAAAACAAAAATGTAAGTATGTAAACAAACATAACTTAGTACATTGTTTGAATTTTATTTTTGAATTCCGTTTGTGCTTCATGGGCCATAGTGTTGTGCTGTCATGCAATATTAGGCACGTAGTTATATAGCATGAGATTTTTTTAATGATTCATTAATTGTTATCCATGATCTCTTAAATTAATTAAATGCACTGATTTGATACACTGATTATTTGATGAAAACTATATTAATGTTCAGAAAAAAATAAAAAAAAATTGGTTCCAGGGTTTCTTGCACCTCTTAGAAACCCCGCGAAAGGTAAATGTAAATTTTCCAAGAGATCAAAAGTAGGAAGCCAACCAAGGATTAATTGGGAAATTGAAATCAAACTAACTTTAACTTACGCAGTATATGGGAGCGATTAGGGAGATGTCCCATGACAACCTCCATGAAGAGACTTCATGATCGAAAATCAGTGTCATGATTGCTGCCGACAAAGTCCCTGATAAGGATATTAACCACGTTATAGTAAGAGGCGCTGGATACTTCTTAAGTGTTGTAGTCTGCATCAACCCATTACAAAATAAAGTAACATCAAACAAACACCCTCCGGGATCATAACAAAAGATGCATTTAATTTCTTCATGATATATATACATATATAGATTATATTTTCTCAACGACCTGTAGGATGTAGAACGCTGCCAATGAAAGGGATGAAGTTGCAAGCATGAGGGAGCCCTTTATCCACTCCCAATCTAGGAATGCTCTTGAAGAGGTGGCTGCAGGCTCATGTAAATTTCTAGTGTGGGGTGAAATCACCACAATTCCCTTGTATATTGTCATCAGCGTTGCACCAGCGAGGGCCACAAGAGTTCCTCCTATCTTGGCTTGGGAACTCACCTTCCAAATTTCCAATTTCTCCATCCTGCCAAAAGTCTTCAAGAATGAAATTCCTTGCTACTCTTTAATAATTACTTTTATATGTTTCTATATATATGTATTTTGAATAAGACACTTTATCATAACCATACTAAAAAGACATCACTTTCTCGGACCATGCTTAAATGACACCCTATTATAGGTATTTAAAGTGGCACTAAGAAGATTCTAAAAGCTGCTAGGTGTGATAAATGGTCAGCAAAACTACTAGGTGCTACAATATAATTGGTCTTCAGGAAAATACTGAGTGTCATGATATGATTAGCTACTAAAGAGGTTATGAAGTTGCGTGGTGTCGTAGTATGATTAGTTCTTAACAAGGCAAACTACAATTGGTTGGAAGAGTGACTACATTTGATCGAATAGTGAATATGGAGAGGTTGTACATGATTGGACAAAAAAATGGAGTCAAAAGTGTGATTGCTCAAAAAGAAAGCAACTTCTAATTTGTCTGTTTGTGGCATTGCTATTGGTCAAATATTATGGCATCATTTGATTGGTCGGTTAAGAAGGTTACAAAGGAAATGATGTGTCAATGTTCTATTCGTGAGGCTCATGAGGTGCCAAAGTCTACAAGTAAGGTAGAAGTCTTGATTGTATAGTCACCAAGAAGCTATGAAGCTATACAAGAGTGTTAGGATTGTAAAACTTCTTTGCAACCAATGATATTCCTTTCATTACTCTGCTTTAGTTTTCTTGCTCATTGGTGCAAAAGTAGCTAAATTAATTTACTCAACTATACCATTTTACTAGTGGGTTTTGATTGACTTAATCATTTAAGAGGACTATAAGAGTCGCTAAGAGTTATATGAAGGCTTGAAATTTTCAAGGTCAATAAAATATACTACCATGTACACTTATAAAGTCTGTATTTAGGTCTCATTATTACATGATTTTTTATATGATCTTATCGTTTTGTACGTTTGAATATAAAATTTAGAAATCTGTGCTTGACTACAGAATGTTACAAAAAGAAAAATTTAGAGAGAATATGAGTAAATTAATATATTTTCTATATATATAAAATTGAAACTAGTACAACAACTCAGATTAGTTAAAAGTTTGATCTCATTACTCTGTGTTTTCATCCTATTTATTTATATCTTGATCTTATAACTTGTATACTTTTATTCAATGATGTAAATTTCATCAAGTGTTTTGAACCACTCATATCAAAATTTAGATATAGAAGCAAATAAAAAAGTAGAGATGGTTATGAGGAAAAGTATGAATTGCTTGACATCTACTGAAGTAACTAATTTGAGTAAAAGTTTATAAGGAGTTATCCTTGACGGACCACCTAAAAGAATCTTGAATATATACGAATGTAGCGAATTATGGAGGTCATACCGGCACAGAAGTGCCAAGACAAAGGTAAATGATGGAATCGAGTTGCCCATGGCGGATGCAAAAGCTGGTGAAGTATACTCCATTCCCGCATAATATAGCGTCCGTCCTAATACAGCCCTGAGACACATACATATTTATAAAGTTATAAACAATTAATTAAGGAACTGGTAGTGGCCATAATACATAGTAATAGCAGGCAGATAGTTTTTACGTACTGACCCTAGAAGTCCCAGAAAGAAGATGTCCCGCAAGACTGCCATGCTCATTTTGCCTTTATTATTTCTGAGCAGCACAATGGCAATGCATGCAACCAAGTCATTTTGGCCAGAATTTAATTACATTATTATTATTTTGAAAGCAGAAAACAAAATAACCTTTCAAAGAGAAGAACAAGAAGTGCAGTGGCCAAAGTCCCAAAAGCATATCCATAGACAACCAGCACGTAGCGGCTCATGCCTTTGTCCAGGGAGACCTTTGACACAATGTTAAAACCTGCAAAACAGATATTAGAGAACACACACAGTATATATGGTTTCCACTCTTCATACCCCATTTCTCTCTTTCTTTCCCTGCTTTTCTTCTTCCTCTCCACGCTCTCCCTTTTAAACAAATGCTCGGCTCAATTATATATAATATATGCGTGTGCTATATGTAGATACAGAATAAAATTTATGGTACATGTCTGATCCCTACTAAAAATTAAGCCAAATGCTCCATGACTAGATGTTCCCATTTCCAACTTTTATACCGGCACTCGTTATTATCATATTCCTGATCTACTCAAAATGGAGCTTCCATCAAGTTTAGTTCTTGGATATTTTAGGTCACTTCAGCGCACTTTGATGGTGTTTAATTTGTTCAGCTTAGATTGTGGCGATTTAACTAAAAAAGGAATACTACTAAACAGTAAAATAACCTTGAAATCTTTGTTCAATATGTAGGCATGCTTGATTGGTCCCCACAAATGATTAAACACAATTTCTTTCGTACACTCAGTGGTAAACAACAGCAACTTTGGTTATAGTGAGTGGGAAAAAGATGGAAGAAGTTTGTATACACGGCGTCTCATTCAATGATATATATTTTTAAAAATATAAATTATTCTCCCAGTCTACATGGATTGAAACGCGGATAATTCCAAGCTTACCTCAAAATTGCCAAATACAAAATCTTTCCCAGCTCACTTGTAATGCCTCTTTGAATCTCAAACTTCATACTTCACACTCCAAAATAAATAATAATAATAAAAAAGGGTTTGGCTTTTTGCACTTGTAAGTTTTTCTTTTATTTATTTTACCTTGCTAATGCTTTGAAGATCATCAATATATATGGCTTAAAGATAGAACATACAACATCTTGAAGAATTTCATCAAATACTGTAAACACAAAAGATATGATTATTTTTTATTGGGATAATTTTACTTGACTCTCTTGATGTTTTGTTAAATACAAGTAACTCTTACTGGTTTGAAAATTCATCAAACACATTTCTTGTAATGAATTATAGGAGAGGTAACTAAAAATATCAAATGAGAAGGATAAAAAAGGTATGTAATGAAATTTCAAACCAATGAAAATTATATATATTTAGCCTAAACCTCGGGAGAGGCCAATAAAACTAATCTTTTTTTATTAGTATATATATTTTTAGTGATGAAGGGATAAATTAAGGGACAAATTCAAACGTTCTCAGTGATGAAAATACAAACCAATTTTGAAGTAAACTATCCAATCCACACTTTAATATATTTTAGACTGTAAATCTCCTCATAAGTAGCTATGGCTAGTGACTTTGTTTATATATAACATAACCTATATCTTGATTTCTTGACATGATATTAATAATCATAGCTGTTCTGCAAGTACTTTTAGTAACCAAAATTTCAATATTTTCATAAATGCGCCGTCCAATAGCCGATACATTCAGTGGTTAAGTGCAATGTTCCGCAAAATTAAAGATACTTCATGCATTTATCTGTACCGCGAAGCTATTCAAGGAGGCAGTTTGAACAGTAGCACCCCTCAGCTGCAATACTTGGGTACCTTCATTGTTTATATGGCTATGTTTTGAATAAGTTCACCTGCATATCGTTTTTAAGATGGTTAAAATATTGTAACTAAATTCGTAGAATATTGAATTTTATGGAAAATATATTATTTAGATCAAAAAAGTGCAAAAAGATAAAAATTAAAAAATTAAAATTAAAAATAAAAAAAAGGTTAAATTTTTGGCAAATCTTTTGTCCTTGAGTAATTTAAGTGGCCTAGAAAGTTTACGAATGCTCCTATTCTGACAGCACCAGCGCAATCAATTAATGTGGCAAAGTTCCTATGGGGCTTCAAAATGAACATAAATGTGACCCATTTTGATATATGATCGAACTTGGCTTCAAATTAGAATGTTCCAAAGTTTGCACCCACCTCCCCTTTTGGAGGCCTAAAAAAAAATTGGTAAAATCCTCAGCCGATTGTAAAAGACTAATTAAACTTAATGTCACACAAATTACCCAGAAATATTTTGGAAAACTTTGTAACTTTTATTCAAACCAGCATACATAAAGAGTGATGCTTGAGAAAAGAAAATGCCCAAGATATTGTTCTATTAGAAATTAGGGAAAATAATAAAATGAAGTACGTCTTCTAATTCAATGTTCATGTGCTGCTAAGGTTACCATATTCATTTAGAAGCATAAATGAGAAAGTTAGAGAGGGCAAATCATAAATGCAGAACCTCTCAAATACATATATACATTGCTTTAGAAGCATAAAAGAGAGAGTTAAAAGAGGGCAAATCATAAATGGAGTACCTCTGAAATACACACACACGACACATTAATGTAACATATATGTCAAGAGTTGCCTAGGTTTGGAGTGTTTAAACTCCAATTCTATAAATTGAGAGCATTAACAGAAGAGATAAATAACAAGATTGGCTTAGGCATGGAGCTACACTTCAAATGGACTATAGCCTATTCCAAAGGGCTACAGGTTATCTTCGACAGTTGATCTACATCTCTTTACTGAATACAACAGTTGATTGAAGAATGTAAAGAATGTCGAGTTAGACCACAGAAGATGCAACTTTATCTCTGTTCTTAAACACTTTAGTGCAGCCAAATGCTTGAAGCTCTATCTCAAGAAATCATTTGTTAGTGTTAAGAGTTGACAAGCAAGACCATACTACTTTTCATGGAAAAGGCCCACAAGGCCTCCATTGCTCCACATTTGAGCTCAGCCAACCTGGCACAGTAGCAGACCATGATTTCAAATCTGGGAAAGGCCCGGTAAGTGCAAGATAATTTTCACCTTCTCTTTCGGACATTTTCTTCCAATTTAACTGTGCCAATCAAATTTAAAACAGTGAGATCCTTCTGGTTTAGGCTTATCACCAAATAGTTTGACACAAGAGGCACATTAATATCATGATAGATCAGCAAGATACATGACAGAAATAGATAATAAAGACGATGCATACATCAAAGCTGGTGATGAGTACTTGTCTGGTTTGGTAAATATTAGAGACCCAATTAATTCGGTAATTTACATTTATTGATTATACTAACACTATTTATCACTGATACTTAACTTAAAAGTAGTTTAATATAAATACTTTAGAAGTTTGATGCAGACTCCTTCAAGTCTACTACCTTTACATGTAACATGGAAAAGCAAAGAAATACCAAGGCAACTAGTAAGGACTATTACAGGTTCATATTATGTATAAGATTAAAAGCAATGTAGAACTCTTTGAATGTTAGGAGCCTCATATTTACAAGGCCTCTCCATCAGAAATAGGTTCAATGCCCTAAATTTTACATGGCTTTTCAATTAAAAGGAGGTGTCCCAATTTTATAAAGCAGAGTTCAATGGTTCAGAATGTTCACATATATGGCAAATAATTCTTCAATGATAACATATGCCTTTCAGCAAAATGCTACCTTGGAAATGCTACAAATATTCTTCTTCTCTATTCAGCTCCAAGGGGGCCTTCCATCTACAGAATCATAGCCCATAATGGTTTTCTCTCGACACCTTGAACTTACAACCTTCTTAGCCTTCCTCTCTTGTCCACGTAGTGCTTCCTATTTAAACAAAATCACTTCTGCTTGTGCATTTATGAGTCCTTGTTGTACATGAGTCATCTGATTATAGAACCATCTTTAATTTTGGGTCAAGTACCACATTAGATTTTTTTTTTTTTTTGATAAGTAAGGACCACATTAGATTATTGATAGAAGTAAACAGACAAACACTTCACCAAAATTCTGTTCTTTCCACTTATGTCTATTCCTTTTCTGCCAATACATCTTCTTTTCTTTATTTCCCAAATTCAATGAGACCTAAAGTAAATAATTTGTGAATTGCACCTGTTGTTATGCTTGAAACATAGGATCTCCTCCTGAACATTCTCTGCAATGGTATGAACTTTAATACATTTAATTATTTCTAAAGATTAGGGTTTTTATTTCCTATAGTCCATAGAAAAGTTTTTATGAATAAAGAGAAAATCATTTGATGATACAAGAAATCTAAGAAAAACAAATTACATATTGCAAATCTAATGGAAAAATCAATACTGTTAGACTGTCCCTCAAATTCCTAGTTTGTTTCAGTTTCTATTTGTTAAGGATTATAGTTTTAGAGTTATTTTATAGAAGGGGAAATTGTCTTGAGGTTTTCTTATAAGAATATAAGTCTTTATATTGATAGGATTTCTAATTGGACAAGACACTAAGTTTAGGACCTCTACATATATTCTAGGCTTTTAAGAGAAAACTCATGACATGACAAATATGTGAGAAGGAAAACAAATACAGAGCATGAAAACATGAGCTTGTTTCATGGCTAATTAGGCATGGCTCATAGGAGCGAGGAAATATTGATCTGTTCATGGCTCGTGTTGGCGTTTAGAGAGCAAGCCTTAAATTTGAATCTTTTGTAACTTCTCATATGGCTTGTCTTAGAATCCTCATCTCATTTGTGGAGGTAAGCATGATTGGATGAACCATGTATGTGTCTCATTTGTGGAGGTAAATATGATTAGCTGAACCATATAGGTGTCACTTTGTTTCTTGTGCGGTTCATGATTTTATTTTTACTACAACTGCACAACATCTCGCATCAAAACTTCTGCTGCTACACATACTAGCCAGAAAACCAAGCACTTGTTTCTGCTTGTGAATTTTCATAATTAACCTCATCACAGCATCGCATCACTTTAAAAGGGAAAGGTAACTTTGAATAATTCAAATTGTTTTAACATGCGCCCCTGCAGTACTATCCACCAGATATGCAAGAGAGAGGTAACAAAACAACTAATTACACCAGCCATGTGAATAAATAGAAAAAGAATAAGTAAATATCATATAAAATGAGGCAAAAAGCATGCATTATAACCGTGTCAACCCTATATAATCATTGCAAGATCTTTATTTTGACTAATGTTATCAGTCACTTGTGAGCCTTCTACCAGTAAATGCCATTATAAGGAATTATTTGTAAGAAAGCAGTGTCATATAGTAAAAAAATTTAGAAACACTAATAAAATATATATAGAGCTTTGGCATCATAATAATAATAATAATGCAGAAAGTTCCCTACTTGTCCAGGAAATGCTCTGCATAATGCCTTGAGTGTGGAATTTTTTACCCAGACACCATTGATTGATGAAATTTGAGCACTATTATAATCAGCACCACCACAATTCACCATGAGCCGCCCATTTGCCATCAGTTTTTCTTTCAAAATCAACCAAGTTCCATACTGTCAAAATGGTCAGAAAACATGTAAATCTCAAATTCAATTTGGGGAATCAACTGCTATCCTAGGGCCCTTTCCATTGAGGAGCTGCACTTAAGTGGATTCACATTAGGATTCAGTTTGATAAAGTTAATCTATCTCTTGGGTTTAAAATGCCAACCAATTAAGATAAACTGACATAATTATTCCACATCAAGAATGACTCAAGTCTAACCTAGTGTTGAAACTCAAACCTTAAATAGCTCAACCAGCCAATTGAATTTTACACTTGCACTCAATAATTACATTTCTACATAGTAATTTCACTGCCAAGTTGATCAAAGTTCAACCATAAAGCCCAAATCTAGAAACATGAAATATAAGCAGAAACTTTAGCAGGACTTGAGGTTCAAGGACCAAATGTTTGTCTGATCCAGAAGGCCAATGAAGAGAATTTAGAATCCCAGACAAAATAAAATATTGAAGACGTGTCTGGAGAGGCCTGAGACACATTCAACTATACATTAGCCTTGTCCATGTCCAACCCACAAGCTGAGCATGATCACTGTATCTCTAGAGAGGTCCCCAGTGTTTGGCCTTCAACATGAATATTCACTAATATATTGAAATTTTGAAGCTTACGCCAAGGCTCAATTTAATTGACAGGAGTAGAAGGATAGTAAAAATAAAATCAGTTTCTGTCATTTCTTGTGCATTTAGGTGTTGTAGGGAAGTGTAAACCCATAGCTGTCCAACAAAGCAGCTTATCTTATTTTCCTATATTCCACTTTCCTACATAAGTATACAGGCAAGCAAACAAGGACTGATCAGGATATCTCTATTTCTAAGCGGCCATCTATAGCAAGATATCATCACTTGAATTTTGGTGTAAATGAACTAACCATAATGGCATTAACAATGTAAGTTAAAACATAAATTTTTACTACAGCTAAAACTTAAAATAGCATTATGATTTCCATTTAGATGAGAAGTATAGACAATCAACAAAATAACATCACATCTCAACCCTAGATGCAAATGACTTATCCAATAGAGAAGTATATACCTGTTGTAACTGTGGCAAAACCTTTCCCTCTGAAAACAAGTCAATAATTATACCTGAATAATTGATGTGAGTACAATTAATTAATTGAAGGGGTTCCCAAGTAATAGTAAAAAATAAACTCAGTGATAGAATTGAATTTATGATGAGAGGATATGTGTCATAAAAGTTGAAGGTATTAGACAGGGATTAGGGAATCTAAGGTAAACATGGATGGACTTAGTGAGATAAGATTCAAATATCTTATTTTTAAGTTTTAACTTAATTGTTACCATTAACAGGGAAAAAAGGTGAGGTAGGATGGGCCCCAGAAGGGACAAAAGGAAGAAAATGCTAGTTTAAATACAACAAACATTTAGTACAGAAAGCAGCCCTTACCTAAAAGCCAGTCTCAACTACTTATGACAGGGAGATAAATTCTTTCGTCATTCAACTCTATCCAAAGCTATAGCTTCTTGCATATCTTCAATGATCATGTTAAATTATCAATTGACTTAAAAGCTTAAACTTACAGGTAGTAAGCCAACTTTGTATATCAAGCTTATTTAGGCTTTAGCCCTAAGACCCCACCTCATGGGTACCTTCTTTTTTGGCCTTGCAGATTGGCACAACAATTGGAGGAAATAAACATTGGTGAGGTTGGAACTCATGACCTCATATAAAACAAGGCTCTACATCATGTTAAATGCATAAAGGTTAAGATATTAGGTTGTAGGCCAACTATGTATATCAATCTTATTTAGGCTTTAGCAATAACACATGTCGCTTCTCACTGCACCAAGACTAGTGCCTTTTAACCTACCTCTTTTCCTCCTGACACCTTCAATATGAACCAAGCCATCTTCCATACATGCACTTGCAGAAAAAGCTGCATCTAGCTTAATCATCTGGGCCACTTCTCCACATCTTATCTTCAATTAGCATTCCCTCTACCCTCTTAATAATGCGTTCATTTCTTACCATTACTTTTCTAATGTACCCATTTCTTATTTTATCTTTTGTCACATCAACATTCATTGATCTTAACACTTTTACACCTTGTGCAACTCATTTTGTTCTAACGTGTTTCTTCACTGCCTGACACTATGTAGTAAATAGCCTATTTGGTTCTATAGGCATCTTATAAAACTTTCATTACATTCAATTGGTGCCCCCTCTGTGTTTATAGAGAAAATAATTGGAAAAAAAAAAGGTAAATGAATTGTGTCTTCCTACAGAATAAAATGATTAGAATATCTTACCAGCAAATCCTCCAGGAACATTAACTAATGGAGAAAGGGCATCGCCGACATGAACATGAAGAATGCCACCAGCTTGATTATGTTTCTCAAGATCGGAAAGCCCAAGGTATTCTCTTGATTTATGAATCAACTGAATGCATGACAAAAGCATATCATAGTTCCAATGCAGTCACCATAACTAATCAAGTATTTAATTGCAAAGATGTTTCAATTACTAAGAAACACATTTTCACGTCTAGTTATAATGTGTAAGAGCATTGCATTTAGTAGAGATTGTGAAAAGAGAGAAAAGGGAGAATCCCTAATTTTTGTTATTAAAGAAGTATACAATAATACACATTGGGTATATATATATATATACATGCTAGTGGGACCCACAATACAATAAGAAAAAAAGGAAAAGTAAATAACTAAAATAACTGTATACTATCTAACACTCCCCCTCAAGCTAGAGCATATATGTTATATGCACCAAGCTTGTTACAAATGTATTTAATTCTAAGACCTCTGAGAGATTAAGTAAAATATCTGCTAGTTGATTATTTGAATTGACAACTAGTCGCCACACATCCTGATGTGATCTTCTCTCTAATGAAGTGACAGTCAACTTCAATGTGTTTGGTCCTTTCATGGAAGACTGGATTAGATGCAATATGCAAAGCGGCTTGGTTGTCACAGATGAGCTTCATCTGTTCATCCTTTCCAAATCTCAACTCCCGAAGAAGATGTTTCAGCCATATGAGTTCACATGTTGCCAGAGCCATAGCTCGATACTCGGTTTCAGCACTACATCTTGTTTCTTACTCTTCCAAGATATTAGGTTACCTTCAATAAAAACACAATACTCGGAAGTGGAACGTCTATCTGTGGGTGAACTCTGTTCTCGTACAACACACCTTGGCCTGGTGTGCTTTTGATATATCGAAGAATGCAGATTACAACATCCCAATGGCTATCACATGGTGACTATAGGAATTGACTAACAACACTCACATGGCTATCACATGGATGAGTAATGGTGAGGTAGTTCAGTTTACCTATAAGTCGCCAATATCTCCCAGGATCTCCTAAAGGCTCCCCCTATCCTAGTATAAGTTTGACATTTGGATCCATAGGAGTGTCTATCGGTTTACAGTCTAACATACCGGTTTCTTCCAAGATGTCTAAAGCATACTTCCTTTGCGAAAGAACCACACCAGAACTGGATTGAGCTATCTCAATCCCTAAGAAATACTTGAGTTTCCCTAAGTCTTTAGTCTTAAAGTGGGTGAAAAGGTGTTGCTTTAGTTTCTGAATACCATTCTGATCACTGCTTGTAATGATGATGTCATCCACATAAACTACCAGATAAATACACTGCCCCGAAGAGTTATGATGATAGAAAACGGAATGGTCTACTGTACTGCAAAACATGCCAAACTCCTGAACAACAGAACTAAAACGGCTAAACCATGCTCGAGGAGATTGTTTCAAGCCATATGGAGAACGGCGTAACCTGCACACTAAACCAAACTCCCCCTGAGCAACAAAACCAGGTGGTTGCTCCATATAAACTTCCTCAGCAAGATCCCCATGAAGGAAAACATTTTTAATATCTAACTGATAAAGAGGCCAAGAACGCATAGCAGCCATGGAGAGCAATAGACGAACAGAAGCAATCTTGGCAACAGGAGAGAAAGTGTCACCATAATCAAAACCATAAACCTCAGTATAGCCTTTAACAACTAAGCAGGCCTTAAGGCGATCAACCTGACCATCAAGGCCAACCTTAATTGTGTAGACCCAACGACAACCAACTGTAGATTTACTAGAGGGTAAAACAACAAGATCCCAAGTGCCATTGGAGTGTAAAGCAGTCATTTCATCTACCATTGCCTATCGTCAGCCTGAATGGGAAAGAGCCTCAGGGGTGCTCTTGGGAAGAGAAACAGAAGATATAGCAGAAACAAATGCAGAATAGGGTGAAGATAATCGATGGTAACTCAAAAAATTGCAAATGGGATAAGGATTACGAGTAGATCAATTACCTTTCCGAAGAGCAATGGGTAAGTCAACAGAAGGAGGCAAAGCCGGGGCAGGAGAAGCCGAACGGATAGGAAGTGAGTCAGCAGGTACCTCGGCCAAAGAAGGAGGAACAGCGACACGATGACGGCGATGATAAACCTGAAGTGGGCGAGAAGGCACTACATCAAGTGGGGAGATAATGGGAAGGGGTAAGACTTCAGAAACAGGAAGAGACTCAGAGGTGGAGAAGAATGGTGAGTCCTCAAAGAAGGTGACATCAGCGGAGAGAAAGTAACGATGAGTCTCAGAGGAATAACAACAATAACCCTTTTGAAGTCTGGAGTATCCCAAGAAGATGCATTTTGTGGCTTTGGCAGAAAGTTTGTCCTGTCTAGGAGTGAGAATATGAACAAAGCAAGTACAACCAAAAACACGAGGAGGAAGGAAATAAAGTGGTTGGTCAGAGAAAAGAAGGGAATGAGGAATCTGATCATGTAATACAGATGAGGGCATACGATTAATCAAATAACATGCTGTAAGAACAGCGTCCCCCCAAAAATAAAAAGGAACATTACTATGGAGAAGGAGAATACGAGTTGTCTCAACAAGATGTCGATTCTTACGTTCAGCTACCCCATTTTGTTGAGGAGTATGAGCACAAGAAGACTGATGAAGGATCCCATGTTGGGACATAAATGAAGTAAATGGGTGCAGAAAAATATTCCCTGGCATTGTCACTGCTTAACACACGAATAGAAATATTGAACTAGGTTTGGATTTCAGCATAAAATTTTTGGAAAATAGAGAATAACTCAGCTCGATTTTTCATTAAAAATAACCAAGTACATCGAGAATAGTCATCAATGAAAGTGACAAAATACTGAAATCCTAAAGTAGATGCGGTCCGACAGGGACCCCAAACATTAGTGTGGACAAGTTCAAAAGGAGACTTTGCCCATTTATTCAAACGCTTTGGGAACGAGACACGAGTATGTTTCCCAAGTTGACAGGACTCACACGCAAGCGACGACAAAGATGAAAAACGAGGGACTATCTTCTGGAACTTGGATAGACTAGAATGGCCCAAGCGACTGTGGATGAGGAGGGGAGCATCAATGGAAATGCAAACTGCAGGAGTTGAAGACGAGGTAAGGTGATAGAGGCCTTGAGACTCACGTCCTATGCCAATCGTCTTCCCCGTACGCTTGCAAGGTCACAAATTTATCAGAAAAAGTAATAGAGCAATTAAGAGTACGAGTGATTTTGCTGATGGAGATAAGATTAAAGGAACACTCAGGAGTATAAAGGATAGAAGTGAGAGGTAGAGAAGGGAGAGGATGTGCCAAACCAATGCCTTTAGCCACAGTTTGAGAACCATTAGCTAAGGTAACAGTAGGTAAGGCAGAGGTATTGGTAATAGAAGAGAAAAGATCCTTATTACCAAATATGTGATCAGAAGCGCCAAAATCTAGAATCCAAGGTCCAAGAGAAGATGTGTGGGTAAGACAAGCAGAAGCATTACCAGTCTGGGCAACAAAAGCTGACTTGGTGGCCTGATCATACTCACTGTCAGTGAGGGAAATACCCTAAGATGTGGAGGAGCTCCGAGGCTGAGGCGGCTGAGGATCAGATGACTGGGCCACGTGGGCAGTGCAAGGAGGCCGCCCATGTAACTGATAACACCGATCACAAGTGTGGCCAAGCTTATTGCAATAGGTGCAATGAGGACGTTAGCCTCTACCTCGGTTACCACTGCGTCCTCCTCAAGAGTTAGTTTGAGAAACTAACACAGAAGAATCTGAAGTGTTATCAATTGGCAAAGTCTGAGTGGAGGAGATACAGAGGAGGCGAGCAAACACATCATCCAAGGATGGAACGGAGGAACTGCCAAGAATCTGATCGCGAACAGTCTCAAAATCTAGACAGAGGCCAATAAGCGTAAGAACCATGAAGAACTTGTCAATCTGTGTTCGTTGATCCCCAACATCAGTAGTAAGATGCATCACGGTCAAGAATTCCTCCTTAAGAGAGGCAATCTGGCCAATATAAGTAGATAAATCCATGTCTGTTGTCTGACATTGACAATAGAAGAAGCCACCTTATAAAGACGTTGAATATCATTCATGTATAGTCCTTTCACTTGATTCCAAAATTTAAAACATATTTTGTAGGCCCGAAGATGAAACAGAATCTTAGGATCAACTGATTGTCATAACACACTATATAACTGTGCATCTATCTTCCTTCATTGTACTCTGTCAACCTCAGGGATATCCACCTCCTGCGTAACAAGGTGATCCTCATAACCTTGACCCATAAACCAAAGCTCCACAGAGGCAGACCAGGACAAATAATTTTCACTGCTAACCAATTTCTCCGAAGTAATCATAGGAGATCCAGATATAACAGAGGAAAAAATGGAACTTTTAGTACCCATATCTACTTATCTGGAGAACGAAATATGTTTAGATCGAAGAGAGCCTTAATACGGCTTCAGATCGCGGTTCCTAAGACACATGCAGGGCTCGGATGGCACAAGCACAGATGGAGAGTGGCTAGACGACGTTAGGCGAGGCTGGAGGTGGAAGCGCGTTGCCGGAAAGTGCTCCACACGCCCTCACGCGCCGGCGCGTAAGGTTTAGGCCGCCGGAGAAGAAACGCGCGTGGCGGGCGCATGACTGAGATTCTCTCTCCGGTGCTTTGACAAAACTTGAAGATCTCCTCCTTGCGCACTTGATGGTATGGTCGGTGTCAAAAAAGGACTTCGTCGGAAAAAGTCGCCGAAAAAGTCACCGGCGGTGAGGGTTTTCTGACTGCGGTGAGGGTCGACCGGAAAGCTTTAGGAGATGGGGAAGGTGACCGGAATGAAACACGGTCACTGAAAGGTTTCCCAGAATTGATTCACAGATAAACCGGAAATAATTAGGTTTTTCTCCCTAGGCTCTGATACCATGTGAAAAGAGAGAAAAGGGAGAATCCTTAATTTTTGTTATTGAAGAAGTATACAATAATACACATTGGGTATATATATATACATGCTAGTGGGACCCACAATACAATAAGAAAAAAAAAAAAAAGTAAATAACTGAAATAACTGTACACTATCTAACAGAGATGATTACCCAATTTTCTTGCTTGACTTAATATTTTTTTTTTTTGATAAATGCGCAAATATATTAAAAGGCAAACGCCACAAAGCATACAGGGAGTATACGAAGCAACCAGCCCCTCAAAAACAAAAACCCCTCAAAACAAAGGAAAAGCCCCCTCACCAGCCCTTAAGGAGCCGCAAGCCACTCCAAAAAGTCTTAACAACGAGGAAGTCTCCTCTCCCATATACACCCTAGCCCAGCTCCATAAATTACATACAAAAGAATTTTTTAGTTTCTGTATATCTAAATGACCCCCCCTAAAAGCTAGCCTATTTCTTTCCTTCCAGACTGTCCAAAATATACACAGCGGGATGGAATTCCATATCCTTTTCCTTTTTCTTCCCACAAAAGAGCCCCTCCAACTCCACAACACCTCTTTAACCGTCTCTGGAAACACCCATTGAACCCCAACCAGGGCAAGAACAATGTCCCAAAGAGTCCTGACCACTGTACAATAAATAAGAATATGATTTACATTTTCCTCTATACAACCACACAAAAAACAGCAATTAGCTAACTGCCACCCACGTTTTTGGAGCCTATCCAAGGTAAGGATCTTTCCCCAAGAGGCCTCCCAGGCAAAGAAGGCAACTTTGGTGGGAACCTTGTCCACCCAAATGCACTTAATCGGGAAGGCGGTGACATTAGGAGCATCCAGCAACCTAAACGCATCCTTAACCCTAAAAGTGTCATGGTTCCCCTCTTTCCAAAAAACCGAATCCTCTTCTGAGGAGGTCCTGAAATCCCTCAACAAGATGAGCAAATCGCCAATCAGATCCAACTCCCAGTCATTAAAATCTCTGGAGAAAATGAGATTCCAACCCCCTTGTCCAAGGCTAGAGTCCCACACATCTTTAACCGTTGCATTCCTTTGGACCGAAAGGGTGAAAAGTTGAGGGAACATAAGGGATAGCGCTGTGTCCCCACACCAGTGGTCAGTCCAAAAACTGACTCTAGTCCCCTTTCCCACTTTGAACATCAAATTATCCCAGCACCAATTTGCCTCCTTCAGAATCTCCTTCCACACCCCCACTCCATACGTCCCTCTAGTTTCTTTGGTTCGCCAACCAAAGCCCTCTTTACCATATTTCGTCCTAATCACCTTTTTCCAAAGAATATCCCTATCAGAAGCAAACCTCTATATCCACTTCCCCAACAAAGCCTTGTTCAGAGTCTCAATCTTCCTAATGCCAAGGCCCCCCTTAGCCTTTTGGGTGCACACCACCTCCTAATTAATTAAGTGAATCTTCTTTTCCAAACTTCCCCCACCCCAAAGAAAGTCTCTCTGAATTTTTTCAAGCCTTTTCGCCACTAACTTGGGCATACGAAAAAGGGATAATTGGCAGATAGGGCTGCTAGCCAGGGTACTCTTAATGAGAGTTAATCTCCCGCCCTTGGAGATGTATTGTCTTTTCCAGCAGGCTAATTTCTTTCTCATTCTCTCTTCCACCCCGTCCCACATAGAGCTTGCCTTATGGTGGGCTCCAAGGGGCAGCCCGAGATAAACAGAAGGTAAGAACCCCACTTTGCAACCAAGTTCCACAGCCATATCCTCAATATTGTCTATCTCCCCTACAGGAATTAGCTCACTTTTAGCAAGATTTATTCTAAGACCAGAAGCTGCCTCAAACCAGGCTAAAATCCAGCTTAAGGAGGCAAGATACTCAATTTTTGCTTCGCAAAAGATGATAGCATCATCAGCAAATAAAAGATGGGAGACATTCAGCTCTGACCCCCCACTTCCCTGCAGCCTGCATCCTGAAATAAACCCCCCAGCAGCAGCCCTTCTGATCAGTGCACTAAGCACTTCCATGCCCAAAACGAATAGATAGCGGGATATAGGATCCCCTTGACGCAGCCCCTTGGAATTCGAGAAAAAACCTGCAGGCACCCCATTCACCAGGACCGAAAATTTGGCCGTCGAAATGCACCACCAAATCCACTCCCTCCACCAAGAACCAAAACCCATCTTTTGCATGACTTTCATGAGGAAGCTCCAATTTATGCTATCATAGGCTTTTTCAATGTCCAGCTTGCATAACAACCCTTTCTCCTTACGCTTATGCCAATAGTCAATCACCTCGTTGGCAATAAGGGAAGCATCTAGAATCTGCCTTCCCCTAACAAAAGCATTCTGGTCCTCAGACACCACCTTATCTAGGACTTTTTCCAGCCTATTTGCCAGCACCTTGGCCAAAAGTTTGTACAGGCCCCCCACAAGGCTGATAGGCCGGAAGTCACCAAGGTCCTTAGCCCCCCCTTTCTTAGGGATGAGGATCAGGAAAGTGGTGTTTAGACTTTTGGCAAAAGACCTCTGCTCATAAAATTCCTTGAACAGGTCCATAATTTCCTCCTTCACCAGGTCCCAGCACTGCTGCCAAAAGGCCACTGTGAACCCATCCAGACCAAGAGCTTTATCACCATTTAAATCCATCAAGGCCAAGTGGACTTCATCTTCAGAGAAAGGTAATTACAGACCTGCAGCTTCACTGGAGTTCAGACAGTTGACGTGCAGCCCCACTATATCAGTTCTCCAACCTGGCTCTTCAGAGAGCAGAAGCTGGAAAGCATTCACAATCCCCTCCCTCACCTCCTGCTCCTCTGTCTTCCACACCCCATTGATTTTAATTCTGTCCAGAGTATTACATCTTCGATGGGCATTGGCCATCCTATGAAAAAAGCCCGTGTTCTTATCCCCTTCCTTCAGCCACAACTACCTTGACACCTGCCTCCAATGAGTCTCTTCCAGCAGAATCCACTTTTTATAAGAATCCTTCGCTTCCTTTTTCAACTCCGTTTCTCTTTCTGACAGACTCCTTTCGCTTTCCACCCTATCCCAGAAATCCACTTGTTGGAGAGCCAAGTTTTTGTTAACTTCCAGCCTTCCAAACACCTCCCTGTTCCAAACTTTAATTTTTTGCTTCAGCTCCTTCAGTTTAAAGGCCAATCTAAAGCTGGCTCTCCCTCTCCCCCCAACCCCCAACCACCACCCCTGGATAAGGTCCTTAAACCCCTCAACTTTCAGCCCCATGTTTTCAAACCTGAAAGGGGAAGGGCCTCTTCTTAATCCGCCACCCTTCAACAAGATAGGGAAATGATCGGACGTGGGTCTAGGAAGCCTACATTGGACAACCCCACCAAAATGATCAAGCCAGTTCTGAGAGACTAGAAATCTATCTAATCTAGCCCAGGACTGGTTATTCCTACCCCCACTCCAGGTGAACACACCCCCTTGTAAGGGGAGATCAATGAGTTCTAACTCATCGATAACCTGGGCGAATCTTCTCATTGCACCAGAAATCCTCCCCTAACTGCTCCTCTCTCTTAGGGACAGGGTGACGTTAAGGTCGCCCCCTAGACACCAAGGATCATGCCAAATACCTCTAACTGCCCCTAGCTCCTCCCAAAACGTCTCCCTATCTTGACTGGAAAACGGCCCATATACACCTGTGAAGATCCAAACAAGCCCATCATCCACATTCTTGAGCCTGCAGGAAATTGTAAAAAGTCCCACTTCCATCTCAAGCAATTCCAGGGTCCTCTTATCCCAGCATACCAAAATCCCTCCCGCAGAGTCATGGGCGTCCAAGGTAACCCAGTCAAGGAATCTCCCTGATCCCAGACTCCTCACCACTCCCTCAGCCATTGCCTGAATTTTCGTCTCCTGAAGGCAGAATAAGTCCACCTTTTGACTTCTGATCATAGCCTTAATCACCTTTCGTTTGGAGCTATCACTGGCTCCACGCACGTTCCAGCTCAGTAACCTTAAATTCATTGGATAACCGTAACCTGTCCCCCTCTTCCTTGCTTACCACAGTTCTGCTTCTTCCCCCTCTTATAATTGATAGAGCATTCAAGCCTTTTCAATTCCCTATCAAATTTCGACTTCTCCAAAAGAACTTTGTTATGGACTCTTTCCCTTCTTTTTCTTATTTTGCTCAAGAAATCCAAGATATCCCTCTCCAGTCCCTCTGTCGAGAATCCCATAAATTTACTGAATCTAGCTAAGTCGCTATCCTCCCAGTTACCCTCCTCCCAACTGTCTTCTTCTTGCGGCAGGGTCCGGACTAAGCACAGCTCCTTTCCAAGATCGTCGTTGCCTCCTTTATTAACCTCCATCAGCTCCCAGCTAGATGAGGTCTCGTTCCTTGCAGGTCTCGAGCCAATGATGATACTGCGCGAGAAAGCCCCCGGGGCACCCTCCCCAACAACCCCAGAAGAGTCGTAATACCCCCCTATAGGGGTCCGACCAAAAAAAGAAGAAGGAGAAGAAGGGGGAACAAAGGCCAACAATTCAAACGGGTCAGGGGTGGACCCATACCTCTTGGCTTCCTCCAATAATGCGTCGTCAGTCTTCGAACTTTCCTCGCCATGAAACTCCTCCCCAAGCTGCTCGCGCAGGCCGTCCTTCAGCCAGAAAGAGGAAATACCCTGGTCTGGACCCTCCAAAAGACTTGGGCCTGATGGAGACGAGGGTCGGGCCTCGCTGGTCTGAGTTCTTCCCGGGGTACAAAGCCCAGACCCCGTTATCAGCCCTTTGGGCTTGGCCCACCCAGGCCCCTTTGAGGTCGACTGCCCAGATGGAGACAGCCCACCCGCAGTAGAGACAACATGGGCGGGCCCAGAAGGCCCAAGACTCCCAGATCTCCACTGGGCCTCTAAATGGCCCGTCTCAAAGGGCCCACCTATGTGGTCATCAAGGACCCCAAACGGAGGCCCGTCTAAGCATCGAGCCACGAACACCGGCTGCCCCGACCCGCGTAACTGCCCCCACGTCTTGTCTGCAGGCAGTGGCAGGCCCTCGAGCCTCGAGCCTTCTCCCTCAATCAACACGCGCTTGCCCGCGCGTGCATCAGCCTCACCCCCAACCTCGCCCCCTGTGGCTGCTTTCCGCCCTCTCAATCCTGCCGACACCATTCTTAAAACTGGTCTCACCTCCCACCAAAGGGTTAAGGAGTAGCATAGGTCTTCAACCCAGACTTCCACCTCGTTGGGTCTTTCTTCTCCGTTGGTCTTCACCAAAATCCGCGCCCACTGCAACTCCCCCAGCTTTTCCGTTTGGGAATCCACAACGAGAAACCCTCCGCACTCCTCCCCTATTCTTCTCAGGATTTCCCGGTCCCAAAGTGATACTGGTAAGCCCACTATTCTCACCCAAGCCTCGCCTCTTTCTTCCTTTTCCGACAAGCACCCCGATTGAGGGCTCCATCTTTCCATATGGAGGTGGATCCCTCCCACCGAGATGCTCCCAAGGCTCAGAGCTCGGTCCGCTTCTTCCAAAAATTCAAACTCCATAAGGGCCTTACCCCCTCTCCAATTTTGCTAATCCTAAACTGCCCTTTAACCCCCAAATTTCCATCAGCTGGGTCCCCCAGCATTTTAGGTCGTCCCCCCACCCTAGGCTAGGGTTCCAGGATCCCACCAAACAATGAGTCAGCTTATTCAAAATTCGGCCGAGCTCCTTTTCTCTGACTTCCACCCTAGCTGCTGCTCTTCCTTTACGCCCCGACTGTTTGAGCACTTCCGCAAAGGATTTCTTCATAGAAGGCTTCATCGAATTCGTTTCATTTTTCTGGCTCACGGTTCCTTCCGAAGCAATACCCAGTCGCCGTAGCGTCTCCACCATTAATACCCAACCCCGCTTTGCGCCTCTTCCTTTAGGGATGAAGATGCTAAACTTCTTTTTCTCTGGATCCACGACTCCTAACCGAATGTAGCCTCCCCCTTCATTAGCATCGCGCATCAGAGAGTATTTCCTCCCTTTTTCCATCCACGTTCTTTCCCATTTTCCCTCTCTCGTTTCTCTGCTACACTGAACCAGACCTTCGACAAAGATCCTTAACCTCTCTGGTCCCAGTCTTACCCACGACGAGATCCCTCTCTTCCTCTCCTCGATCGTGGCGTGCGGCTTACCTTTCCTCTCCTCAATCACAATCTCAAATTTCTTCGACTCCACCTCGAGGCTTCCTTTCCTTGAGATGTGCCGATCCCCCGAGGAACTGGCTCCCTCAACACTCTCAGTCCAGCACCGAGACCCTCGCTCTCCATCATCGTTTGCAATCTCTTTGCCCTTCTCTTTCCACCGGACTTTCTCTCTCTCCTCTCTCTCTCTCTCTCTCTCTCTCTCCTCCATTACGACTTTTTTTTTCTTGCTTGACTTAATATTTAAATATTAAACAGATTCCATGTGTGCGTGTGTGTGTGGGGAGGGGGGGGGCGGGATGGGGTTCATCAAGGAGAGATTTCTATATTCAGTGCTGGAGCTAACATGCTATATACTTCTTTGAGACAAGTTCTAAAAACCAAAGGGCCTCAAGCTAATTATTTTCATTTTCCTGGTATTTATCAAAACAAAGGGCGAAAAGCTTAGATTAATCTATAATATCATGACCGCCACACAAATTTATTTTTTTGAAATTTATAAGAGAATGTGTGTTAAAAAATTTGTTCAACCAAATCATGGAAGCAAACTTCTACTTCTCTTCCCTGATAAATTTAAATTCATCTTTTCAATTTTTGTTTTTCCTTTTTTGGAATCCCACTTAGAACTATGTATATATCTTCAACTTAACCAAAACACCAATGATTGGATAGAACTAATCTGTTGAGTTCCTCAAAAAATTAAAGGATTCTGTAAACAACCTTCCCGCACCCTTTGCCCTTGATAAGTGTAAGCAATCAAATTATGTTTTTGCCATAGAAACTTCCTCTAATTAGGGATATTACTTCTCTTCTTCATCTTCTACAACACTGTTCCATAAATCAGCCATCCAAACTTTCTTATCCTGAAAAATTTTAGCGTACCTTCCCAGTTGAGTCACCCATACAGGACCTAGGATGACTCCATTCTGCAGTGCTCTCCCTCTAGAACTTGATAATCGAGTTTAAATATACAAGGTACGTTAGCCTTTTCTTTCAGCAAAAATAACCAAGTAACATAAGAACAGTCATTGATGGAACTAACAGAATACCAAAACCCCTGAACATTAGGGATCATGATACATGCTCTAAAACATCTTAATGATTAAATCACAAAGACAAAGACTCCTATTATTAACTCTAGATGCAAAAGATAATTTATGGCATTTGTCAAATTCACAAGATTCACCATCTAAGCTTATTCGAAGACTCTGGAGATGGTCCTAGGGAATGTGACTGGTAAAAAGAAGCATGACCCAATCTATTATGCCACTGGAGAGGTGTAGCAAATGAAGAAAGAGAGCAACGTTTGACATCTTGCTACCATGAGATCAACATATAAACTGACTGTTAAGATAGTAGAACCCATCTTGCTGAAGCCCTCCACCAATCATCCTCTTCGTGTGAAGATCTTAAAAGCACAATGAGAAGGGAAAAAGATAGCAACACAATTAAATATGGGTACAAGAGGAAATTAAGTTTATAAGATGAAGAGAGAATGAGATAAACCACTTCTTGACCAAAGATAGGAGGAAAATCCATTAGCAAAAGAGACCAAGGCTGTATTAAAAGACTTAGTTAACTAGAAAGTTGTGAGGTTTTCCAAGTCATATCATGAGAAGCTCCAAAATCTATAACCCATGGGGAAGAAGACTGAGTAGAAACCAGAAGAGAATGTGTACTTCAAATGTACCAAGATGACAATAACATCACCAACGTTGAATAATGATGAAATCTCTAAAAGACTTCTGAGCTAGTTTGTTATAGTCATTCAAAGTCATGTTAATAAACTCTCTATCACCAGAAGTATGCTCAATTGAGGCAGGGACATAAAGTCTAATGTTTTTTTTTTGATAAATGCGCGCAAAAGATATATTAAAGGCCAAAAAGCCGCAAAGTATACAGGGGGTATACAAGGCAACCAAAAAACAAGAAACACAAAAACATAAAGACCTCACCAGCCCTCATGGAGCCGCTAACCACTCCAAGAAACCTAAAAGCGAAGAGGACTCCTCTCCCATGTACACCTTAGCCCAACTCCACAAATTACAAACAAAAGAATTCTTAAGTCTTTGAATAGCTATAGAGCTCCCCCTAAAAGCTAACCTATTTCTTTCCTTCCAAACCGTCCAAAAAATATACAACGAGATGGAAGTCCAAATTTTTTTCCATTTTTTTCCTTAAAAAGGGCCCCTCCAGCTATCTAACACCTCTTTGACCCTCTCAGGAAACACCCATTGAGCCCCAAATAAGGCTAGGGCGATCTCCCAGAGGACCCTGACCACTGTACAGTGTAAAAGAATGTGATTTACAGATTCCTCCTCACAGCCACACAAAAAGCAACGATTAGGAAGTTGCCACCCTCGTTTTTGGAGCCTATCCAGAGTAAGAATTTTTTCCTAAGTGGCCTCCCAAGCAAAGAAAGCAACTTTGGTTGGGATCTTATCCACCCAAATGCTCTTTTTCGGAAAAATGAGAGGGTTGGGGGCAACCAACATATTATAAGCATCCCGAATCCAAAAAACATCATGGCCCCCTCCTTTCCACAACACTGAGTCATCCACGGGCGAGATCCTTAAGTCCCTTAACAGAAGGAGCAGCTCTCCTATTAGATCCAGCTCCCAATCATTGGAATCTCTAGACAAGCTGAGATTCCACCCGCCTATCATCCCAAGCTTCAAACACTGTTGCGTTTTTCAAGGCCGCCAAAGCATAAATCTGGGGGAAAGATTGGGAGAGCGCTGCATTACCACACCAGTGATCAGTCCAAAACTTGACCCTAGACCCCCTCCCCACCTTGAACTCAATGTTAGCCCAGCACCAGTTAGCCTCCTTCATAATCTCCTTCCAGACCCCCACACCATAACAGCCACGAGCTTCATTAGTCCTCCAACCGAATCCCTCTAGGCCATACTTCACCCCAACCACCTTTTTCCAGAAGAGCTCTTTTTCAGAGGCAAACCTCCAAATCCACTTGCCCAGTAAAGCCTTGTTTAGCAAAACAATCTTTCTAATACCAAGACCCCTTTTCTCCTTCTGAGTGCATACCACCTCCCAATTGATTAGGTGGATTTTCCTTTCTAGGCTACCCCCTCCCCATAAAAAATCTCTCTGAAATTTTTCTAACCTTTTAACAACTGACTTGGGCATGCGAAAGAGAGACAATTGGTAGATAGGTATGCTGGCCAAGGTACTTTTAATGAGGGTAATCCTTCCACCCTTAGACAAGTATTGTCTTTTCCAAAGGGCCAATCTTCTTCTCATTCTTTCCTTCACCCCATCCCACATAGACAAGGCCTTGTGATGGGCTCCAAGGGGCAGCCCCAAGTACTTAGAGGGAAGGACCCCCACTCTGCACCCAAACTCCACTGCCATATCCTCAATATCTGCAACTTCTCCAACAGGAATTAACTCACTCTTGGCTAGATTAATCTTTAGACCAGAAGCCGCCTCAAACCACGCCAAGATCCAACCTAGATAAGTCATATACTCCTTCCTAGCTTCACAAAAAATGATTGTGTCATCAGCAAAAAGCAGATGGGACACATTCATCTCCATCCCCCCGCTGCCACGGAGACAGCAACTAGCAAAAAGCCTACAAGCACACATGCTCCTTTTGGTACATCCATAACCACTACCCACAAAGGGTATTTCCACCCTTATACCAACTACCCAACCACTCACACTACTCCCTTCCCCCATGTACCCTGGTTTAGTTCTTCAAGCCTGACCGTAGCCAATTGAATATTTTCTCTTACTCTCTCCCAAAACTAGGCTACAAAAAGTTCCTTTATATTTTCCCAATTCTAGAGGCTATAGCCAGTGAAATTCTAAGAAAGGATTAGGTAGTTTGCTGAAACATGTACAAGACAAAATTTATTTTTTCCATCCACCCAATCTATTGGACAATTTCTCAACCTAAAATGCATTATTTTAGGTTAGTCTTCAAACTAGATACCACTCTAAAGAATAAGAACATTAAAATGGCATTATTAAAAAACAATATATATATTGTGAACCCAAATCCTATAAGTTTAAGCTTTTAACAAAATTGGTAGTTCAATATAATATTAGAGCCTTGTTTGTGGGAGGTCATATGTTTGAACCTCACTATCATATACTTATATCCCCAATTTATTAAGCCCAAAAGAGGTTGATTGTGGTTGTTTGCCTACTGGGCTATGTGTCTCTCCATGTGCGGGGATGAGGCTACATGTGAGAGAGGGTGCTAAAAAGCATGTTGTATATTGTGAACCCAAATCCTAGAAGTTTAAGCTTTTAAGAAAATTGTTGAGTGCATGATATACATTGTGGGCCCAAATCCTACAAGCTTAAGCTTGTAGGAAAATTGATAGTTAAGCTTGTAGGAAAATTGATAGTTCAATGTGGTATCAAAGCCTCATTTGGTGGAAGGTCGTGTGTTCGAACCTCATTAACATTTATTTATATCCCTAATTTATTTAATAAGCCTAAAAGAGATTGATTGTGGTTGTTTACCTACAGGCTTGTGTGTCTTTTCACATGTAGGTATGAGGTTACATGTAAGAGAGGATGCTAGAGTGCATGATATACATTGTGGGCTTAAATCCTACAAGCTTAAACTTTTAGGAAAATTCATAGTTCAACAGGCTTTATCAATGAATTGTGGATAGGAAATTTGCATTGCATTCTTCCCTAGCTCAAAATGTCCCACTAAGCCGCACTTCTCTTTCATCTTTTTCTCTTCATCTTTTCAATCTTCTATTATCCAAATTTGATATGTTCTTCCATCACACTAATAGACCTCCAATGCGTTTCACATACGCTAGGTGATTCAAAAATAATCAGTGAACAACCTTTATCTTTCTTTTATTGTAATTTTCTTGCTTTTTGTTAGTTGTGCTGAGCTGGATTCGGTTAGACTGCAATGGGGTTTTTGGGGCTGAATTAGTGAGGATTGAGAATAAAAAGAAAGAAAAAGAAAAATAAAGAAGAACATGAAAAAAGTTACTAAGTTGGGTTGTGGGGAGAGTTTGCAAACCTCTTGAATGTCTGCTACCCAATTTTGTAATTTTTTTCTTTTGATCAATGCAATTTTCTTGATTGTTGGCTCTTTCTTCCATTACTAATAGAATTCTATTGTGAGTGTGTGGTGTGAATCCTAATATTTTGGTATCAGAGCTTACAATTATGGGATGGTTGGGAAAAAAGGAGATGGACATATCGATCTAATGGAAAAATGAATGCACTATGTTCCAAATGATATCAACATAGTCAAGGAGAGCATGACGAAGATTCCGTTCTTGGAAAAGACCACGACCGCAATAATGGAGCGATTGGATGCGATGATTGTGGAAATACAAGAGAATTCGAAGCGATTGTCATCGAATGAGAGACAAATACCAAAGAATTCAAATGACAGTTTCAAAGTGGGTTTGTCGGAGCCATCATTGGTAGTAGAGGGAAATAGGGTTAAGGAAGTGTGTGGCAATGGAAATAAAGGAGAAATTTGTGCCTGACGTGTGGAGATGCCGATTTTTTATGACGAAGACCCCAAAGAATGGCTCTATCATGTAGAGTGGTTCTTCTCATTGAATCTGATGAGCAACGCTGAGAAATTAGCAATTGTAGCAATGTGGAGGGCGAAGCTTTCGCGTGGCATCAATGGGAGGATACACCTTGGCCTTTTCGGAGTTGGGAGGATAAGGGGTTGTTGTTGGATCGCTTTGGTCTGGGAGAGGAAGAGGAGATGTCTGAGAGGTTTTTTTCTCTCTAGCAGGGAGGTACTATTTGTGAGTATCGCAGGGACTTCAAACGGGTTACTTCCACCATGGACGACATTCCAAAATGTCTCTTGGAAGGCCAATTCATTAATGGGCTTCGCCCTGACATTCAAGCCGAGTTGAAGGCGCATAGGCCTATAGGTTTGGGCCGAATTATGTTAATGGCCCAAAAATTGGAAAAAAAAAAAAAAAAAAAAACCAATCCCTAAAACAATATAGATACTCTAATTCTGGAGGAAATAAATTTACAAATATCTTTGTTAGGGAAGCACCGAAGACACCATGGATAGCTAACCATCGTAGGACAACTTTGTCGCAAAAGATGACGAACAAAGTCAAAGGTGCCGTTTACATCTTTTCACATATTGTGTTTTTTAATAAGATGTCTTCTCCCATTCCAAATTGAAAAGTCAAAAGTCTAAGATTGTTAACTAAATCTTGTTATTCAGTGTTAAGCCAAAACTTTCAGACAGAAATAACAAGGGAAAGAGACCACACTAGAGGAGATGATTTCTAAGGTTTTAGCTGTGAAGTTGAATACGCATAAAGGGGGAACAACTCAGGCACTCTAGATTGTCATAGAAATACTTCATAGAATGGTCAGATTTTTCGATTTTTTTTTTTTTAAGTTATTTAAGGATGATTAAAACAATCCTATTTTCAGTCTCCCTATTTGATTGGGTTGTTTGATGGCGTTAAGGAATTGTTGGCTGACAAATGGCACTAATTTGGGCTGGTATGGAGAGAAATTGCCTTAGGCATATAGTCCAATATGTTTACTTATAATAGAACAAAAAATAACTTCCCAAGGAGACTTGTTAATCTAACAAGAAAAAAAAAAATTAAAATGACTACTTTACCAAATATAACTTTCTTATAAAGAAAATCTAATAGAGAAAGGCATTTGACATTACAATCTCATCAATCTCCCACCCCTCAAGCTTCAACGAAGGCCATAAGTCAAGCAGCAGATGCGCAGCTGTTCCACCACCCTGTAGGAATTGAACATTTTGAGTTTTCAGAGCATTGTGAACATATTAAATTTGACCAGTGGGTTAACAAATCAAATTTCAAGAAAGTATTTATGCATTGTTCTAAGAATGAATGACTTACCAAACCAAAGATTGCAATGGGACCCTCTGGTACAATAGCTGGCAAACTAGCAAACTCATCCTGTATAAAAAAAATTAAATAAAATAAAAATTAGAGAATCCATGATATGAGGAGCCAAAGTTGCCTTATGTTGTTCATTTATAAATATGCTATGAGAAATAAAAATTAGCAAGAGAACAACACTTCATAGAAGCTTTGAACATTTTTCCCACAGAAAAAATATGGAAAATTCAAATTAGTCTAATCATGAATACATGATATTTCAAAAACTTTGACAGTTTCTTAATCTGAAATCAAATGGACCGCTTAGACTAGTTAATCAGATAATGACAGAATCACTTTAATGCCCCACCTAAAAAGGAAAGAGAAAATTGCAACACCTATTTAGTTGTCAGACTTGGTTAATGTTATATGATGAAGTTGCTAGATCTCAAGCTATCCATTGAGGACACAAGTAGAAGTTAAGAAAGAATTCAAAGGAACCTTTTTTTGCATAATTGAATAAAGATTCAATGTCCTTTTAGCTAGACTTAGAAATTCTAATTAAGTACAGTTAGGAAACAAGGAAGAAGAATAGAATTGATTAAACTGCATGAATGACACTGAAGATTGGCTTTAATACATCAAAAGACTGAAGAAATACGAATAGAGTCATCAAAGATATCAAACCTAGTCTTATGACAGGTTAGATCTAGTCTATCTTCAGGGTAATAAATCTTGCAAAAATAACCCTGAAAAATTCTAAATATCAAACCCAAACCTAAACAAATCTAGCTAGTCAATACCAAAGGGGTGTATGCCAGCATCATACATTTTTTTAAAGATTCAGCACTCATGGAAATCCGGCACCCTAGAACATAATGCAATTCTCCGACATCTCATCATTTTCCAACACTCCCTCTCAAATTGATGTTCCACCAATTTCAACCAAACAAGACTTTTAATGCTTCATTTCTTACATGAAAATAGATCGATTACTTCTTATCAATTTAAAAAACTGAGTCCACCAAGGAAGTGCAGCTCATCTTTACAGTAATGGCTGCAAAACTGATGTCAATAATTGAGAAAAGAGCTTAAGCATGATTACACAATATCAGTCTCTTTGGACATAACCAGCTAAAATAGGTGGTTAAATGCACTACCTAAAATAGTTTTGGATGGGAATTTCATGACCTCTAGCACATGAACCCAAATGTGAGGATCAAATCGCAGGTTGTCAAGCAATGTTAAGATTTCACAGAAGCTAAAGCAGATTTATTGTGTCTCTCTCTCTCTCTCTCGTTTCCTCTTCAAACAGATTTGGAGTCTAAACTTCTCAATCTAACTAATTAGACACCATCAGTTGATAAGAAGTATTAAGAAATGGAATTCTCAGGACACATACAAATCAAATGTTATGAGAAGATAGATAGTGCATCCAATTCCTTATTTTCTGGGATAGGAAACAGTAAGGAATAAAAATATAAGATGCTGCAACCACACATGGCATGACAACAGATTTAATGAATTCTCTTGTTCAAAGGAAAACCTGGAAAAGAATGAACAATTCTAGTGGTTGTTGTTAAAAGAACACTTCTAAGTGAAATCAACACCAAAATCACCAAAGACCTGAAATGTTCAAATTTAACCTAACCACAAGCACCAAATATGTTGAGATAAAAAGAACACAACTTTGTGAAAACAGTCAGGTAAGGGGATTTTCTTAAAGATACAGGAGCTCTAAAAAAATCCACAAGAATAGATATTCTAAAAGCAAAGAAAAAATATGTATGTAAAAACATGAAAGTTAAGGCATTAAAAATATGAGGTTGTTTACTGGGTTGCAGAAGTTATATGGAACTGTCTCTAAGCTCACATATTACTTTGATAATACCCAAGATGAGTTTAGATCGATTACAAGATTAAGCAGATGTAGAAACAATTATCAAAGAGTCAAAGACATCAAAACTAATAATATGATACATCAGACATAATTTACTGCCAATGCAGTAGATCTTACAAATAAACCCTAGTTATTAATATCACATCCTAACCTAATCAAATCCAGCTAGACATCAGTTAATACCAAATGATATGGCTCATGGTAGTACACTATTACAGTTCAATTCTTTTGAGTTTCCTTGTGTTCCAAAACCTAACTTCATTATAAAAGAGATGAGCACCGAATGATGACAGCCTGCCTGGATTCTTTGATCTTCTTCTCTACCAGCCCTTGAACCCTTAACCTGGTAAAGGGAATTGAATGTCAACTCCACGAAGGCCATAACACTAACTGGTATTATTACCTAGATTCTTTTCTTCTTGCACTTTTTGTCATTATTCTTCCTGCTGTTGTCTCAATAATCACTTATTACATGGAACCAGCCACTGTTTTCCTTTATTATTCAAACCAAAAACCTTACTTCCATAATGAAAAGCATCTTTCCTCATTTGGGCCTTTTTTCAGAGCACCCCAAAACCTAAACAAGTTGCTATCCAGAAATTCCAGCAACTATTTACCTTGGAAAGTTTGCCTCATAATCCAACAATTAACTGCCATCTTTAAAACAAACTAAGGCCATAAATTCATCTATATCCTGGACACCAACAGAGAGATTGTGGACATGATTATTCAAGTTTAAGATCTGACCTGCATCAAATGGTATTCAGTAGATGCATTCCTTTTATGTTTTTTTGTAGAGGCTATCCTAAACCCTAACATGTGGTCACCATTATATTGAGTAATCAAGGACCTAAAAGGGTGCTAGATGTAAAAGACTTGCTCAAGTTAGTACACGCTCAATCTTAACTGTTAATATCGTTTAGAATTGGCTTGGACATAAATGATTTCAATTATAAAAAATAAAAAAATAAAATAAAATTTCAGAACATTTTTTGAAAATATTTTGGATGCTTGGCCAAAACCATCCCAATCACGCCCAGAATTCATTAAGGTAAATAAATAAATAAAAAAGATAGAACTCAAAATTTTAAAAGTAGTTGATTATATTTCATTTTCCTTGCATTTCCATGGTAATCCAAACAAGAGAATTTGAGATAATTTTTTTTTTCCTTTTCATTACCTTTCCCTAGACTTTCCCAGATCCACTTCTAAGAACTAATTGGGCGTGGATGAATTGGAGGAAAATACAGAGGGAAGCTAGAGGAAAAGAATCTCCACATACCCAATATGAACCAGTCCGTATCTCTTCCTTATTAAAAATGCTATGCACATTATCTGTATCAATGTAAAAGTTGAGTTAGATGGAATTTGATTTTATTTTATTTTACATGACACTTGAAGGAAGAAACCAAACGCAGGGGTGAGAGATAGCATACGAGTGGAATCCAGGAGCAGTAATCGAGATTTTGGGGTGTCGAGGATCAATATATCGTTGTATTCGCTCTTAATGGCTGTTAAAACTTGAAAATCCTCTTGTTCATCTTGTGCGGTCGAAGCAGAGCCGGTTGGTTCCGGGACAGCACGAGCATTTACGTTTGGGTGAAAGGAAATAGGAGATCCGGCTCTGAATGTAGAAGTTGAGCACGAACATGAACTTGGGTAAGGGAAGGAAGGAATGGTAGCGGAGGAACACCAGATTTGGGGAAACACGCACTTGAACGATATCAAACTCCAACAATGCATGCCTTCTATTTTGCCCTCTTACTTCTCTTATCCACTCTTGCCAGTTGATGCCCGTTTGTGGCTGTTTTGGTGGGCGCCCATTGCGCCAAGTAGAATGAAATGTCTTTAAATTGGTCGATAATATCATGGTATTGTGACAAGATTTTTAATTTTTTTTATTATATCTTTATTTAAAGTAAAATAAAAAAATTATGAATAAATTTTAAAAAAAACTTAAATGACATAAATAAAAATAATTTTTTTTTAAAAAAGCTTATAACAAACATTCCTTTCAAAAAAATGAAAACTTTAAACTATATTAACTGAAAATTTATAAAAAAAAGAAATTGAAGTATATGTTATAAAATATGAAAAATTATCGAATTATGGGAACCTGTGGATGATCATCCATATTGATGTATATCTCTTTATGACTCCCTATAAAAGAGAGATACTTTTAATGAAAATCAATTTTATTCTTTTCCTACATTCTAATTTCTTTCTTGTTTTCTTGTCCTTTCACTTTATAATATTACAACACGTTATCAGCACGACTAGTCTCTACAAAAAAAATTTCTCTTTTCAAGGAAATAAAAAGACTCTTTTCTCTTCTTTCTCACAAAAAGATACATGGATCTTTCTCATACCTTGGTACATCATACGACATCCAATGTAGATGCATGTCTTGCATATTGTGCCACAACACACATAATCCTTCATGATAAAAAACATTTTTCTAACATATCATTGGGTAAGTCTAATGTTAATACAATATCAGGTCCTATAGACTTGATTCAAGGCTCTGGAAGAACAACCATTATTTTACCCAAAAGAACTAAAATCCACATTAATGATGCCCTTTATTATGCTAAATCCAAGTGAAATCTTCTTAGTTTCAAGGATATTTTCCGAAATGGATATCACATTGAAACTATGAATGATGATAGTAATGAATACCTTCTCATTACTTCAATTATTTATGGGGAAAAACACATCTTGGAAAAGCTTCCTTCTTATTCTTGTGGGTTATATCAAACAATCATTAGACTCATTGAGTCATAAGCTATCATGAACTAGAAGTTTTGTGACTTAAAAACTTTTATGATATGGCATGAACGTCTTGGTCATTTAGGATTATCCATGATGCGTCGTATCATCAACAATTCTATAGGGCAACCCTTGAAGAATTAGAAGATTTTGATGCCCAATGATTACAATTGTGTTGCTTGCTCACAAGGCAAATTAATTATTAAACCATCATTTACCAAGGTTGAATATGAATCACCAGCCCTTTTAGAACGTATTCAAGGTGATATTTGTGGACCTATTCATCCACCTAGTGGACCTTTTCGTTATTTTATGGTTTTAATTGATGCATCAACTCGTTGGTCTCATGTTTGTCTTCTTTCAACTAGAAATATTGCCTTCGCCAGGTTACTTGCTCAAATAATTCGACTCAAGGCATAATTCCCTGATCATCCTATTAAGAAAATTCGTCTTGATAATGCTGGTGAATTTTCCTCTCAAACATTTATTGATTATTGTATGTCAGTTGGTATTGATGTTGAATATCTCGTTGCTCATAACCCATACTCATAATGGATTAGCTGAATCTCTAATTAAGAGTTTGCAACTAATTGCAAGACCATTACTCTTGAGAACAAAATTGTCCTTGTCTGCTTAGGGGCATGCTATTCTTCATGTTGCCACTTTAATTCGAATTCGCCTTACAACTAATCATGATTGCTCACCTTTACAACTTGCTTTAGGCTTCCAATCAAATGTTTCACATTTTCGAATTTTTGGTTGTGTTGTTTATATTCCCATAGCTCCACGTCAACATTCCAAGTTAGGACCTCAACGTCGACTTGGTATATATGTTGGTTTTAATTTTCCCTCCATTATTCATTATCTTGAACCTATCACAGGTGATGTCTTTACTGCCCGCTTTGCAAATTATCATTTTGATGAAAATGTTTTCCCGCCATTAGGGGGAGACAAGTCAAAAGAATGATGAGACATTACATGGTATGTGCCCTCCTTGTCTCATCTTGATCCTTGCACAGGACAATGTGAGTTAGAAGTTCAAAGGATTGTTCATTTATAAGGACTTGCAAATCAATTACCTGATGCTTTCATAGATATAAAGAAAGTAACAAAGTCACTTGTGTCAGCTGTGAACGCCCCAGCACATATTGATGTCCTTGAAGGACAATTGGAGAATGTCATAGCAAATGAATCTAAGACACGCCTGAAACATCGTAGACCTATTGGTTCAAAGGATTTAATTTCTAAAAAAAGAAAAGGTACAACATATGAAAATTTAGTACTCCTGAAGAGTTCACAAATATGAAAGGGTCAAATGGTGAAACCCAACTTGACAAACAATTAACTCCTGAAAAGGCACAAATTTATCAAATACTGGTATCTAGAACTAAAGAGATCTTAATGAGTCACGCGCGAGAAACAAAGGACCGTAGTGACATTATCATAGATAATATATTCGCATTCCAAGTGGCTATGGACATCATGAGAAATGATGAATATCAAAAACCACAAACTGTGAATGAATGTCGAAAAATGAATGATTGGCCAAAATGGAAAGAAGCAATCCAAACAGAGCTAAACTCGTTAACAAAACGAGAGGTATTTAGACCCGTAGTTCAAACACCTGGAAACATAAAGCCTGTTAGATATAAATGGGTCTTTGTGAAAAAACGAAATGAGAATTATGAAATCATAAGATATAAAGCACGACTTGTTGCTCAAGGTTTCTCTCAAAGACCTGGTATAGACTATGAGGAAATTTATTTTCCTGTAATGGATGTAATCACATTTCAATACTTAATAAGTTCAATAGTCTCTGAAGGACTAGATATGCGTCTTATAGATGTTGTTATAGCCTATTTATATGGGTCTATAGATACTGACATATATATGAAAATCCTTGAAGGGTTCAAATTGCTTGAAGCCACTAATCCAAAGCCTCGAAACATGTACTCAATCAAACTACAAAGGTCTTTGTACGGATTAAAGCAATCTGGACATATGTGGTATAATCATTTGAGTGAGTATTTGTTAAAAGAAGGATATGTGAATAATTTAATTTGCCCATGTGTTTTTATCAAAAAATCAAAATTTGGGCTTACAATAATTACAGTGTATGTGGATAATTTAAACCTTATAGAAGCTCCTGAAGAGCTCACAAAAGCATCCAATTATTTAAAGAAGGAATTTGAAATGAAAGACTTGGGAAAAATAAGATATTGTCTCGGCCTGCAGATTGAGCATTATTCAAATGACATATTAGTCCATCAATCGACATATATAGAGAAAGTATTAAAACGATTTTATATGGACAAATCACATCTAGTCAATTCCTCTATGGTTGTTCGTTCACTTGAAGTGAACAAAAACCCATTTCGTCCAAAAGAAGAAATGAAGAATTGCTTGGTCCAGAAGTATCATATCTCAGTGCAATCGATGCACTAATATATCTTACAAATTGTACTAGACCAGACATAACATTCCTGTCAACTTACTAGCAAGATACAGTTCTGCCCCAGCTAAAAGGCATTGGAATGGGGTTTAACATATATTGCGATACCTTCGTGGAACAAGCGACATGAGTTTATATTATTCAAAAGAATTAAAATCACAATTGATTAGGTATGCAGATGTAGGATATCTTTCAGATTCTCATAAAGCTCGATCTCAAACGAGATATGTTTTTACTTATGATGGAACGACAATATCTTGGAGATCAGTCGAGCAAACAATGGTAGTCACATCTTCAAATCATTCAGAAATTCTTGTAATTCACAAAGCAAGCCGTGAATGTGCATGGTTAAGGTCAATGATCCAACATATACAAGAAACATGTGGACTACCTTCTATCAGAGGCAATGCAACAGTGTTACATGAAGATAATGTTGCTTGTATTGCACAAATTAAAGGAGGATTCATAAAAGGTGACAGAACTAAGTATATCTCCCCTAAATTCTTCTATACTCACGAGCTCCAAAAGAAATGTGAGATTGATGTTCAACAAATTCGGTCATGCAATAATCTAGCAGATCTATTCACAAAGGCGTTACCTTCAACCACATTGAAAAAGTTAAGGTATGACATTGGAATGCGAAGATTGGGAGATCTACCATTTGAAATGTTGAAAAAATCATAATCATGTTTACGTGAGGGGGAGAATGATGATATGGATATATTGCATTTTTTTTCCTTCGTCCAGGTTTTGTCCCATTGGATTTTACTAGTAAGGTTTTTAACGAGGTAATTATAGTAATCCAAGAGAATATTGTACTTTTTTTCCTTCACTAGGATTTTTTTCCATAGGGTTTTTCTTAGTAAGGTTTTAATGAGACATATTCTTATGATCATCCAAGGGGGAGTATTGTAAAATATGAGAATTTATCGGATTATGAGAACTTGTGGATGATCATCTATATTGATGTATATCTCTTTATAACTTCTTATAAAAAGGGAGATACCTCTAATGAAAATTAATTTTATTCTCTTCCTATGTTCTAATTTTTTTTTTCTCCTTTCACTTTATGATATTACAACAGTATAAAAGTAATATGAGAAAGGTAAAAAAAAAAAATGAAAAAAATAATTAGGAATTAAATGCTTATATTTATTGTGCTGTCTTTTTAAAATAAAAAATAATAATAATTTTTGTACAAAATATAAAAACTTTCAAAGGGTTATATTGGATACATAATGATTTTTTTAAAAAATATTATTATCTCAAATTTAAAAATTTTAAAAATAAATTTGAACATATAAAATAAATATATATTTTTATATAAGATATTTTATTTTTAGAAAAAGGTGATTCTTCGTATATCGGTAAGGGACGATTTTAGTTTTTGCAAACAGGGATTCTTTCGACCCAATTAATCAAATATCCCACGTCTTAAACCCTTTGTAAGCCCTTCTACACACTGAGACGAGTTTCCCACAGCAGCAGCCATGGCGCTTCTTGGCCACCGCTGCGCCTCCTTCACGCGTCGCATGTCCACCAGTGTGAGCGCTCCCCTATTATGGAAAGCAGAAAACGATGCCGTAACGACAGTCCAACTGCTGTCGTGGGGCAGAGGGGCCTCCGGTCAACTGGGCGGTGGGATAGAAGAAATGAGGCTGTACCCCTCCCCTGTTGCCACTCTCCACCTCCCTCCCTCCTTCAACCTCTGCCCGATCCCAGGTCGCCTCTGCCTTCCTTCGGTTGAGAATGCAAATGGACTGACGGAGGTGGGCATATCATGTGGCCTTTTCCACTCCTCATTGCTGGTTGATGGCAAGTTGTGGATTTGGGGCAAAGGCGATGGTGGACGCTTGGGCTTTGGTCACGAGTACCCTGCTTTTCTGCCTACGCTTAATCCCAATTTGGATTCAATTCGTTCTACTGCTCTTGGTGGCGTTCATTCGGCGGCTCTCAGCTCGCTTGGCCAAGTTTTCACATGGTCTCTTCTTTATTCTCTGTTCACACAAATTTTAGGTAGTCTGGAATTGTGGTAATTCATTGTTGAGATGTAGTATCGTTAAAATGAAGTTTGCAGGGGCTATGGTGGATTTGGCGCTCTTGGGCATTCTGTTTATCATAGGGAACTTCTCCCTAGAATGGTGGAAGGCTCTTGGAATGGTAAAATACGGCATATTGCAACTGCTGGGACACATACTGCTGCTATCACTGAATCAGGTTTGATGAATTCAATGAATTTGAAGTATTTTGAATGTTTTTCTGATACCTATGACCTTATCTTGTCTAAAGCTTCCATGCATTCTGTTTTGTCCTTTTTCCTTCTTTTTTTTTTCTTTTCTTTTACCGTTTTTGTGACGCAACTTGTTCCTAGGGCTGCCACAATCATATTTTGATTCCCAAGTTGGGGGATTTTAGGATTGAACTAAGCATTGAGTCATGAAAGGTAGACTTGGAACCAAAACTATGATGAAGCAACTATTATTGGTCTCTTATGGTTTGTACGTTACTATGAGGATTAAGTCAAAGCTTTGTCCTATTTAAAACTGAATAATTGGCACTTATTCAAATTATTTTCCCTATTTTGAACCTTAAACTGAACATTGGAACCAATGTTATAGTAGATGGAAGCACAATGGATCTGGCTTACAAACTGAAACCTTCTTGAAGTCATGCCTTATGTTTTGAACAATTTAAAACCATTGTCACTTACTTGCTTTAAAAATCCAAATTGTTAGTTGAAAATTGGCAAACTAAACTATCCAATTAGATATTGTTTCCCTTATTCAACTTCTAATTGTTTGGTGAAATTAGGCAATGTCTTTTCAGTTGCCTCCAGAAGCATGGATCCTCTTTGTTAATGGTCTCTCTTGTCCATTAGGTTTCTTACTGTATTTACAGCATGCTATATCAGAGCATGAGTGGTATCCTAAATGTGCAAAAAGGAATAGTTTTGTAATTCCCTTCTTTTCTTTTTAGGTGAAACAGCTACTTACTCATTTCTTAATATGATGTGCTCTGGTGGGAAATGTAACAAACTAGACAGGCTTGGAAGGGAATAGGCCTTCACCCTCAATAGATGAGCAAAAATGAGTGATAAGAAAATCCATTGCATGTTTATATTAAGCTACAGAATGTTATGTTGTAACTCTGTATAATTTGAAGTTCATCTTTTCTCGGTGTGTACTTATTTATAGTAGTTTTCATAAGAAAAGGGATCTAGTGGGTTTTGATATTTTCTTAAATTTTTAATTTTCTATGGTCTATTATTTGTCTGTTGTAGGTGAACTTTATACTTGGGGTCGAGATCAAGGGGATGGTAGACTGGGCCTTGGTCCTAATTGTGGTCCGAATGAGGGAGGTGGACTTAGTATCCCTTCCAAAGTGAAAGCATTACCTGTGCCTGTAGCTGCTGTTTCCTGTGGTGGTTTTTTCACAATGGTGCTGACTCAGGAGGGCCAACTTTGGAATTGGGGAGGTAAGGATTTCATTTGTTTTTTGTTTACAATCCTTTACAATTCCATTTATTTATGGATTTCTTTTTCTAAAAATAAGTGATAAAGTAGAGGGCTTTTGAAATTAGCAATCTTACGTCTCATAGACATGACTTTAACAGGCTAGAACTGCAGAACTTCATGCTCCCAGTCCCTAGTAGCTGTGATCAAATGTGTAACAAACAACAGCATTGCTATCATAAAGAAGCTGATAAATCTGAATGTTTTTGGGCAAAGAGGTAAAAGATTTTGTTTGATTACCTCTCTCATGGTGTATATTGACTTTTGAGAACCCAAAGTACACTTCAAAATCTACATTGAGGAGATCCCTTCCTAATGTAGGACAACATAAGCACGTTTTTTTTATATAGAAAAGCAGTTGGCAAAGAAAGGAATTAGATGAGAAGAAAAGAAGGGTGGTTAAAGGTTTTTTGCGACATGAGAACCCAAATATTGTGATGCTTTAGAAAACAAAAAGGGAGGTTTGCGATAGGTGGTTTGTGGGTAGCATTTGGACAGTTAGGAATGAGGCTTGGGCTTCTCTTTCAGCTTGTGGGGCTTTGGGAGGGGTCTTGGTTATTTAGGATTCAAATAAGCTTAGCACTGAAGGGTGGTAATAGATTCCTTTTCTGTCTCAACCAAGTTTTTGATGGATGGAATTGGGTTCCTTTGGCTGTCATTTGTTTGTGGTCCTAACAATACCATTCTTAGGAAGGGTTTTTGTTGAAGCTCTTGGATCTTTTTGGTTTAACCTTCCCCAATTGGTGTGTGTGGGGAGATTTTAATGTCAGAAGGAGAATTTTTGAAAAATTGGGTAGTTCTAGATTAACACCTTGCATAAGGGACTTTGACGGTTTTATAAGAGAGTGTGAATAAATCGATCCCCCTTTATGGAATGCTCCGTTTACTTGGTCAAATATGCAAGACTCCTTAATATGTAAGAGATATGATAGATTTTTGTACTCAAATGAGTGGGAGCAAAATTTTCCTCAAAATCTCTAGGAAGTTCTTCCTAGACAGGCCTCTGATCATTGCCCGATTATGTTAGACACCAATCCATTTAAGTGAGGACCAACTCCTTTTAGATTTGAGAATATGTGGTTGCATTATCCAAATTTCAAAGATAGTTTTAGTAGTTGGTGGAGAGATTTGCAGAGTGATGGGTGGGAAGGGCATAAGTTCATAAGGAAGCTACAATTGTTAAATCCAAATTGAAATAATGGAATAAGGAGTCTTTTGGAGAGTTAAAGGAAAGGAAGAAGAGTATCCTTATTGATATTACTAGCAGTGATGCTATTGAGCAAGGGGAAATCTGTCTCCTAAACTTTCAATGCAGAGGGCTTTGAGAAAAGGGGAGTTGGAGAAACTATTGTTAAGGGAATAGGTGCATTGGAGACAAAAAGCCAGGGTGAGGTGGGTAAAAAAAAAGGGTTGTAATTCAAAGGTTTTTCATAGGGTGGCTAATGGTAGGCGAAACAAAAAGTATATCAAGATCTTGGAAAATGAAGGAGTAGTGTTGGATAACATTGATGGTATTTCAAAGGAGACATTGCATTTTTTCAAAAGCTTTATACGAGCCCCCCTGGATAGTCTTAGAGGTTAAAAGGGTTAGATAGGTCACCCACCTCAATAGATAGTGCTTCTTGATTGGAACATCTCTTTATCAAAAAAGAGATCTGTTAAGCCATTTTTTCAGTTATACATGGACAAGGCGCCTAGGCTTGACAGTTTTGTCATTGCCATGTTTCAAGAGTGTTGGGATGTGATCAAGGAGGATTTAGTGAGGGAGTTCTCAAAATTCCACAAGAGCAAGGTGATTAATAAAAGTACCAATGCCACTTTCATAACTCTAGTGCCCAAAAAGAGTCAAAGCAAAAAGATTTTCAACTTTAGTGCACTTTTTTAATTAATCAGAGTACCAATGCCTCTCTTGGACTTCTTTAGTGCACCACTAACCTTCTTCTTGCCCATACTTACCTACAATTACTTGTTTCCTAAGAGGGTACCCATCACTCATAAATCTCCAAGATCATGTCCCTAAAAGAGCCTTGTTAAGATTTGCAAACTCTTAGGATTATTTTGTTAGTGATTGGGCAAATATTTGGATTTAAGATCAATCTTTATAAGAGTACCCTCTCTAACATCAATATTGATCAAGTTTAGCTCACTAGATTGACATTGTTGCTTGATTGGAAGGCTTCCAACTAACTTTTTCTCTATTTGGGGCAAACCAAAAGGCTTGTGTTTTTTGTGATTCGGTGGTTTTGAGAATTTCGCGAATATTAGATGGGTGGAAAAAGGCCTATTTGTCATTGGGTAGAAGGATAACTTTTATCCAATCATGTTTATCCCATATTCTTAACTATTTCCTTTCTCTATTTAAGATCCCTCTTCAATTGTTGGAAAAATTGAGAAATTGTAAAGAGATTTTCTTTGGTCAATGGCTGGGGAGAGCAAGAGAGACTATCTTATTAGCCGAGATTTAGTGTGTAAGTCCAAGGTGGAAGGGGGTCTAGGGTTTGGGAAGATTTCCTTAAGGAATCATGCTCTATTAGGGAAATGACTATGGAGGTTTTCTAGGAAAAGTTTTGCTATGTGGCATCAGATTATTCTAAGTATTTATGGGACACACACTAATGGATGAGATGCCAACACTATAGTTAGGTGGTCACATTATTGACCATGGAAGACCATTGCACAGGTCTTTTAGGATTTTACTAGGTACACTCAGTTTGTGGTGGGACATAGAGCGAGAATCAGTTTTTAAGAAGACTTTTGGTGGGAGGATTAACCTTTAGGTTCTCAATTTCTAGGTCTATTCAGAATTGTTATATTAAAAAAAATCTTCTCATCTTATCAATTCTTGAGTCCTCTTATTATTTCTCTTGGAACTTTAATTTCCGTTGTAACCTCTTTGAATTTGAGATAGAAGATCAAGAAATATTAATGTTCTCTCTAACTTGTTTGCACTTATCTCTATCCACTTCAGATGTGAGAGCTTGGTCTTTATCTTTTTGAGTTTTATTTAGAGTAAAGTCTTTCTTTGTAGCCTTGTCCAATCATTTTGACCTAGTTCCTTCCTTCCTATAAGTTTTGTTTGGAAATTTCACATCCCTCTTAAGGTTAAGTCCTTTACTTGGTTATTGGCACATAAGAAGGTAAACATCAATGACATGCTATATCTGAGAAGATCCTACAAAGCCTTCAATTATGTTGTTTGTATGTTGTGTATGGAGTGTGGAGAGTCGGTAGATCATCTTTTTTTATATTGTCCATTACCTTTGGGACGGTGGCACAAATTATTTATATTGGCTAAGCTAGATTGGGTTTCTCCTAGGAGCAAGGTTCAAAATCTCGACCAAAATCGGTATAACTCGATCGAGTTGTATCCGCCTTGGCCATGCCTAGTACCGGATTGATAACTGAGTCAAAATCAGTGGAGAAAATAAAAACCGGGAAAATGAAGAACTTTGGAAGGAAATTCCAGAGCCTCAATCTCAATTTGCATCTTCATCCTTCAAAACTAAGCCTTTGCATCCTCATATAACTGATTTATCTTCGATTTAATGTCTTCAAACCTCAAGATTATGTGAGAAGTTATCGTGGAAAGGTAAAATGGTTATTTTTCAAAGAAATGAGAGAGAGAGGGTTTCGATGGAAATGGGTATTTTACACAGGAATTAGTGTTACAAAGAAATGGGATAGAGAGGTTTTTGATGGAAAGGGGCATTTTGCAAATGAATTGGTGTGTTGTAGAGAAACAGGAGAGGTTTTTGATCAGTATTTTGGGATTATCTATTTAGGCTTATATGAAATAAATAGATTATAAGTATTAATACAAAAATTTTAAATTGATGGATAGAAGTACTAAAAATATATTTATTTTTAAAATTTATTTATTAAAATGAAAATAAAATTAATAAAAAATCTTGTTGTTTTTTTATAATGGTTTTATTTAGAATATATTTGATAGAAAAAATGATATTTATATTTTTAAATGTGATTCATGGTTATTTTAATGGTTGAAAATATTATTTAATTTTTTAAAAATATTTAACTTAAGCAAATTTAAGATAAAAATGAATTCTTTTTTTTTTTTTTAATTAATTTTATCTAATATTTAGTATAAGGTGATAAATAAAAAAGTTTTTAATCAATTCTAGTATGCTTCTATCACTATATGGATAATGTTCTTTCAATATATTTATTAATTTTTTTAGTCCATGTAATTGTATTTATTTTTGTGATAATTTTAACAATTCTTTCAAAAATTTTAGAGGTCTTAAATTAATATATTTTGCGTATTTGTTTGATACCAATTCGAGATACCGATACTGAGATCAATGTGGCTCAAGACTCTTTGAGTCAATGATTGATACCATGACTTTGAACCATGCCTAGGAGCATTTGTGACATGATGACCATTGATATAAGGGATTGGGAAGCTCCAGTAGGGGCTTAGTATTATGGAAAATTGCTTGTTTGGCTTTGATTTGGGTTGTGTGGTAGGAAAGATATGTTAAGATTTTTGAGGATAAGGCAAGGACTTTAGAGGTTCTTTGGGATACCATTCATTGCCTTGCTTCCTTTTGGGCCTCTTGCACCACAACTTTTAAGGGCATTCCCCCTAATGTGGTTCAACTCGATTGGTTGTTAATGTGTGGGTCCAAAGGTGTGGGCTAGCAAGGAGAAGTTGTTATGTGAACTTTTTATATGGTTTATGGTACACCACAAGTGTATAGGTTAGTATTTTGGAGGTTCCAATTGTTTGGTTCTTTGTTTTTGGGAGGATTTCTCATCCTTCTTTTGTACTTTTTAAATCCTTATTTAATATATTACATTGTTGTTTCTCATAAAAAAGAAAAGAAAATTTGATGAGAAATTATGAGAGAATAAAAAGAGAGAAATTACACAAATTTTGTGATCCACATCACTTCCATTGCCTCGTACAACTAGCTTCTTTTTAAGGCTCTTGAGAAGGCAAAAGCCTCCAACTTGAGATTATTCACATACCTTTAAAAGCATCCTAATTTTCATTTGTTCCAGATTACCTAAGAAATCTTGATTTTTAGAACTCCATTAATAGTTGGAATGCAGGAGACCTCAACCAGTCTAGTGCTTCTATCCAGTCCTCTAAAGTTCCCAAAAGAGTATGTCCCTTGGATCCTATTGTCATCAAAGCCCAAAAGAGAAGTGAAAAGTTAATTTTCTCTAATCCATAATCCATGGCTATGACAATCTTTGAAGGTTCTGTTCACTGATGGTTAAGTTCTATGTACTGTTTGGTTCAGCTATATATCAGGAATATGAGGAATCAGCCTTGGTTTTCTTGGGTTGAATCCAATCCAACTGAGGTGCACTCCAGTGGTTGCAACCTTGCCACTTATAAATTATTTTTAATTTACTGACACAGGAAATCACAGAAAGCTCTGCCTAAAATTTGATGCTCTTGTTTTGAGGCTCAGCTAACTAATCAATTATTGACTGTCTCTTCTTTGACAAATGTTGAATTCTCCACTTTGCAATGCTAACATGATTTCAGCTTAATAGCATCCTCTTGGTGTTTTATGCAGCAAACTCCAACTATGAGCTTGGAAGAGGTGATAAGGTTGGAGGTTGGAAACCACAACCAATTCCTAGCCTGCAGGATGTTCGTATCATCCAGATAGCTAGTGGTGGATATCACTCTCTTGCATTAACAGGTAAATGATTACAGAATCTTAATTGCAGCAGCTACCATGTTTTTATTTTTTAATTGAAATTACTATGTTACTATTTGTTGAATAAGAGAAAAACATGAAGAAGAGAAGAAAAGAAAAGAATGTGGGAGGGCCCACCACATGATTTCTAGATGTTTCTTTGATGTAGGACAACCTTAGGATGGTTCTTCAATTTCTTTAGAATTTAATGAGAGGAATGGTGAAGTAAAATTATGGCTGCTGGGAAAGAAAATAAATTATAGAACAACAAAAAAATAAAGAAAAAAAGATAGGAAACTTTAGAGTCTCACTAAAGCCTTCTAAGAGTCCCACCTAAAAGAAAAGCAATGAAATTTCACCATTTTAAATTGGAAGTTGGTCATGTGTTTGAACCTCACCACCGCAAGTTTATTTCCTCAATTTATTAAGCCCACATGTAAGCCTAAAAAATGAGACTACACATGATCCCCAATTTATTAAGCCCACATGTAAGCCCAAAAGAGGCTATACATGAGGGAAGGCATGGAAAACTTAAAGATGTGGATGCCTTCCTTCAAAGATTACAACCAATTTGTATCAAAAAGGAAGCAAAGCTAAAATGAGTAGGAAGGTCTCTAAAGGAGGCATTTTCTTTGTTAAGCTGTGTTGAACAACCAATTTTTTTAAAAGCTTAAGCTTGTAGAATTTTTTTAAATAGAATTTAGGTTCACAATGTATATCATGCTCTTCAACACAGCTTAACAAAGAAAATGTCTCCTTTGGAGACCTTCCTACTCATTTTATTCTTTGCTTCCCTTCTAATACAAATTGGTTGTAATCTTTGAAGGAAGGCAACCGCACTTTCAAGTTTTCAATCATGGAACTGCCTAGAGAAGTAAGGACTCTACCTACCTCCCTCTCCTGCCTGCTCCCATGTCTCCACCACCCAGAAGTCCTTAGCAGATGCTATAGAAAACAAATTCAAGAATGAATCCTTAGGTAAAAGTCTCTGTACCATCAATCCTTTGAAAACTTAACCTTTCTCCCATTGCCAGTTATTAGGCAAGATCTGCTTTTAAAATCCTTCCAACTACTTGTAGTAGCTTTCCATAAGCCCATGCCATAACCATCCCTCACACCCTTAGAGCACTATCCTTCCTTTTCTTCCCCAAAATTTCCTACTACCACTCGGTTCCAAAGGGACTCTCTTTCTATGTTGCGAATTGCCAACTATAAACTAAGATCTGCTTTTAAAATCCTTCCTACAACTTAGTAATTGTTTTCCACAAGCCCATGCCATAACCATCCCTGACACCCTTGGAGCACCATCCTTCCTTTTCTTCTGCAAACTTTCCCACTATCACTTGCTTCCAAAGGGGCTCTTTATGTGTTGCAAATCTCAAATTCTACTTACCAATGAGGCCTTATTGAGGGGGGACGAATTTCTGATGTCAAGGCGCCATTCTTTTTATCCGAGCAAATGATAACAATTTGAGTTATGTTATCATTGGAATCAATTTTCACTTCACACCATTTTTTTCAACCTAAGGCATTGGAAAAACATGACTCTTTTAAGTAACACACAAACACTCTTAGTACATAGAGATCATCCACATTACAAACAACATAGGGACTGATCACAAGCAGATCAGCCTCTTAACACGTATTAAAAGACAATGAAGATTAGTGCTTTCAAGGGTGGCAACTACAAGGGTTAGAACATTTAGGATTGGCAGTTCTAGGGTTAGGTTTCTAGAGTTGGCTGCTAGTGTTTCTTAAAAACAGCAGCTAGGTTTCAAACCTGCTTTCATACCATGTTGAAAAAATAGAAAAACACTAATGGCCTGTTTACTTGATTCTACTGGAATCAAAGGAAATGGATTTTTTCTCTTTCCTACCCATTCTTCATATTACTTGAATTTAGAATGAAAAGTGTGTGTGAGCTTCACCACAATTTGAGGAACCATTCTTCAAAATCTAGAAAACCCATTCTCCCACCCTCCTTCGTGAATGGGATTACTCAAATTTGGGGAATCAAATTTTGTGAATGGATTGGCTAATTTGCCCTTGTGCCTTTAATATGCAATAATTGTTATACTTCCGATGTAATAGTGTATTATTCATGTTATAGTTATTTGTTATGCAACTAATAATTTTTATTAATAAAAAGAGAGAATATGTTAACTAAATGTCAATTTTATAAATAAGGGGATATTTTCTTATCCAAAAAATTTTTCATTCCAATTACATATTCTCTTGCTTTACAATCATTGATCTAAAATAAAAAAGGTATGGTCATTAAGGTACAATTATACAAATTAAAAAATAAGTAGAAAAGCTTTTCTCATCCAAAATCAATTTAATAAAATAATATTGTAAAAGAAAATTGCAGTAAGTGTAAAAAATGAGTTTTGTTTCTTTTTTACATCCATTTATTTAACATGTCTTTTTATTTCTACAAAGATAAATGTGAAATTTTTTTATATAAGGACATTATAGTAAGATTACATATTTTATTCTGTTTCCTTCACTGCTAATCAACACTTAAGGAATCAGTTTCTTTCTCATTCCCTTTCCTAATAGTTTTGTAAATATTTCAATAAAATTTCTGATTCTGATTCTGATTCCTGTTATTCTCTTTTCTTCCCATTCCGATTTTCTTTTCTGATAAGGGAAGGAAAAATATTAGGGAAAAGTTATGTAAGTCCCAATCCTATTGCTAGATGAGACTCTCTTTTTATATAAATAAAATATGATGTAGAATTACAAAGTTACTCTTGTAGCTGGTATAGACAGATACCCTTAATACATTATTAATGTACCATTCTTAAATCTGTAATTCCAGATGATGGCAAAGTACTTTCATGGGGTTATGGTCAACATGGTCAGCTGGGTCATTCCTCCATCGAAAATCAGAAAATACCTGCAGTGATTGAGGCTTTAGCTGATGAGCATGTCATCTATATTGCTTGTGGAGGTTCATCTTCAGCAGCTATAACAGGTAAATTAAAGATATGGTCTCTGGTAGCATGTACTAATGGGATTTTGAAGTTTTTTGTGTAATCAAGTTATGTTTCACGTCTTTCAGTCCCACAGTCTAAGGAAATCCCTAAAGTATGTCTACGTCTTCTCATTGTAACCCATGGGCATCTATTCTATTTTAATAGATAAACATCCCTATCTTACTCTTCCACATTGGGGGGCCAACTTCTGATTGGCTTAAAAATTCCTGGCTTTATCACAAGTAGGGTGGAAAGTGAATACTGAAAACAACCTATTCTCTATCTTGTTAACCAACCAAGCCACTCATATATTTAAAAATGAACTAATAATTGGTTAATTCATTACTGTTATTTGCTTTGGAGGTCTCGAATTCAATACCTAAGAAATCTCCACAAAATCCATTTACTTTGAGCCGGTTGGCAGATTTGGGTCAGAATTTTCCTGTCTAAGCCTCTAAATGAATTCTTCAGAATAAGGAATAAGGATTACCTTATCAAAAGTATTTTCTTTGTGCTAATCTTAATCTTATTTTATCTTTAGATTTTGATGAATTTTTAAAATACAAAATTGGTAAACAGCAGTTAATGTAATGAACAGATAATGGGAAGCTGTACATGTGGGGAAATGCCAAGGACTCTCAATTAGGTGTTCCTGGGCTGCCAGAGACACAGCCATTGCCTGTTGAAGTAAAGTTTCTTATGGAGGATGATGGATTGGGACCACACAATGTGCTATCTGTTGCAGTTGGTGCATCTCATGCCATGTGCTTGGTTTCAAGGTCAGGTTGTTAAAGATCAGCTTGTGGTTTAAGCTCTATCACAACAAGAGTCAGCAGACATGGGTGAACCTTGTAAGTTTGAAACGACATTAAAATGGATGCATAGCAGACGGAGGGTGAGCTGATTCAGGAATTCTATGCAGATAGAAAAAGCACTGCAACAACAGTTAGTGTCACACAAGGATTCCTAGCAGGTAGCAAGTTACTGTTGCCGCTCATGGTGCGACTTATGCAGCTTGTGATCATCATACTTTTTATCTTTGTATCTTAACACAGCAAATATTTTTGGCAATCAGATGTCATTTAACAAGAATTATTATTATAGTTCATGACTCATGAGAGTTCCCAATGCTGTAAAACTGTTGCAACAAGTAGAGGGTATATCCATGTCCTCCATTAATGCCTGATTTCCTAACTCGATTCATACTTGGTGAATCAATAATAGCTTTTAGTTACTCTACTTCTATACATAGCAGTTTTAGTTGAGGTGATCATTTTCTGATTTCCCAGCTGCAGATAAGCTTTATGTTGTATTTGTAGCTTATGCCTATTTCATCTTCTTCCTAATCTAAACCTTCACATGGATGAATCAAGAGCGTCAGCTGCAATTAGGTTCACTTTGTTGTATGGTGGAACACTGATAAAGGGGCTCCTGCTGCAGATATACTTGGGCTCAAAATCCAAATGATGGGATTATTTGGGTCAGCTGCTTATTGCGTTGAACTATTGTCTATTTATAGCCCGTGATAGCAGTTGATCTTAGGCGAGTCAGAAGCACTTCTTAATGCTTAATATTTTCTTACAAAAAAACAATTGTCAAAGTTTTGAGGTAATGGGAAAAAAATGGAAAAGAAAAAAGAGGAAAAATATTTAAATATTTTCACTTTATTTTCCTTAAAGTAAGATGGAATTTTTTTTTTTTAAAAAAGAAAGGTATATTCTTTAAAAATTTATTTTTGTTTTTCCAAATTTGATGAATAATCATCAGGGGAAAAAAGTACTTATTATTTTTTATTTTTGTTTGTGTGTTTTTTTTTTTTTTAATTTTTTGAAAACCAAATAATTTTTAAGTTTGCTTAGGGTGATTTTAATTAAAGTACTTGCCCTTCCATTAATATATGTATATATATATATATAAACAACGATGAAGTGTTTGACCATAAACTAAAAATGTATTTTGACAATGTTTTCAATAATATTATATATATACTAAAAAAAATCACCTATTCTTTAAATTTTTAAAATTTGTCAAAACACCTTATTTATTTATTTAGGAGAACGCTTATTCGTACAAAGCACCAATTCATCATTGTGTTTCTCACATAAATACTGCTTTTAGTTTGTATTTGATATTAATTTCTAATTTTTATGTTTTAATTGTCATTTTAATTTTTTCTTCATATAACGTTTATATTAATATTTTGATACTTTCTGGGTAATAAAATATTATTTAATATTTCATATATCATGTTTCATATTATGCCCGAAAATCATACTCACATCCACAATTATGCTTTTTCATGTAAGTTAATTGCACTCTATGCATGGAGTTTTTGCTACTTTACCCACGTAAACTCTTTAGACTTGTCTACTAATGGAGTGAAATGTTTTGAAACAAATTAAAAATAAATTTTTTTGAATATGAATGAAAAATCATTTTTAAGAATTTAGAAAAGTGACTTGAAATCTCTCGAATTATGAGATCTATCAAGGATTCAAGGAGGACTCTATTGCAATTAATCTTTGAGACAATTTTTATTTATTTATTGGTTAATTTATTACTTATTTCTTAAATTTTTAACAGAATAGAAAAAAATTCAAAATATCCAAAATATTTAATTTTTTTTGAAAGATAAAGATAATATTTTGATTTTTTTATTTATTTTTCAATGCTTAATAAAAATAAAATATTAAAAAAAAAAACTAACTTGACACTTTATATTATTAAATATTATTTAGTTTTAAGTTCTATTTAAAATTAACTCACAAAATTAAAAAAAAAAAAAAAAACAAACACCACCTAAATATTCTTATAAAATATTCGTCATATCAACTCTCAAGTATCTTATTTTTATTTTGCTTTTTGTTTTATTAAGCATAAAAGTTAAAAAAACAAAATCCATGATAATTGATAATGGTTTTAATGTAAAAATCATAATACCACACAATCAGCTGATAATATTTTAGAAAGATATGCATAGGAATGTCAACATTAGAATAAAATACTAATCTGATGAATATTGCGGGAAGACATCTAGATTCAATTCTCTTCCTTTTTTGTTTCCTTTTGTTTTTTTGGCAAAAATTGTTGCCTTTGTGCCAAAAACTCCAATATCATTATCCAAGTGGAGGACACTTACAAGTTGTTTGTTGAACCTTGCCTATACAAGCACAAATTGCGTATTTGTGCAAGAACCACTTAGAAAAGAGCCATTCTCTGGACAAGCTTTGGCTACGTGCCCAGGATGCATCAGAAAATGCTCATGTACGCTACGCAAACTTGCTTGGCTGCACAAATGCACACCTTCATATGCAATATTATTTTGAGCCTCTGTTTAGTCCATATACAATAACAATTACTCCTAGTTAATGTGATTCTAAACCATCACATTAACTTTATTATTCTCTCTCTCTCTCTCTCTCTCTCTCTCTTTTACACGTGATAATTTAGTAAAATTATAGATATGTAATGTTTTTGTATAGAAGGATCCAAGAACATGTGTATATATATAGTTAGCTTTTGTCTAGGTTCTGAAAACATAATAATAACAATGATAAAGGGAAAAAGTGAGGAAAAGAAAAATAAGATTAAGCTATTTTTTTTTCCTTGCAATCATTAATTTGCAATAGCCAGGAGCTGGCCCATTGCCCTGAACACACCTGTTAAATCTAGTAATAGAAAATTTGTTTGCCCAACTTACCTCCTGCCAACGACCAGGTGAAATGAGACTTCTGTAATCATTCTTTGAGAATAAAGTTACAAAAGAGAAAGTGATCAACGTGTCTATCTATGTATATATATATATATACTTAGATGATGATTAAACACATATGTTGGAGATGTGGATTCCCAGGACCTGTGTTATTCATAAAGACTTTTGATCTCCAGGATATATGTCTTTTTGAGCTTAACTATCACTATAGGATTGGTCCAAGGTATCAATGTTGCTAAACAGGACATGCATTAACATATGATCGATCCTGGGCATCTGGATTGAACTTGTCCGACCTGGCATTAATTTCCCATGTGTACTCCACTTTCTACTCTTCAAATTCCACCCTATGAATGCTTTCTAGTGTCCAATGTCCGTAATTGATTCCAAGTTACATCACCTCACTTTTCTGCCTCAATAGTCTTCCTATATATATTATATACTTTCGCTGGAAAAGAAGCTTCTCAAATCTCATTTGTACTTTTCTTGTGTAGAGATATATACTTTACTAGAAAGTAAGGAATGAGTGAGTAAATCGAATCCAATGTCTGCTTGGTTTTCACGCAAAAATCATTTGCTTCGAACAAAAAATAGTGACCTTTAATTGTTTCCCAAATCCATCATAGATCATCCATTAATCATGAGCCGGTCCAGCTTTGGTTTCTAAAAAGTTGCACGGAACCTTCCTTGGTAACTGCACTCATGGGAGTGCCGACTCTCTCTCTCTTTTTCTTTTTCTCTTTCTCTCTTTTTTTGTTGGGGTGAGCTAGTTACATATATATATATATATCTTCACTGAGACCAATAAAGGTAACTGTGTTCTTTAATTTTTCTTGGTGGGTGAAATGAAATTATCTTCTTCACCAATTTCATCATGCACAGCTTAAGAAAATTATGAAAGCAGATATGGATGGAAGGGTCCACTGAAAAATCCTTGGCCGGCCTAATCCATAATTGACAGTTCACTTCCTTCCAATCCATGCTTCATGTATTTTTCCAGAGGTTGGAATCTTTATAAAAGAATTAAAGTGAATGAAAGACTATTCATGCTCTAGCTCGCTAGACTCGCCTTTAGATCTATCGATCCTTGATGGATATGATTTGAATGCGATAGGAATATATATAGCCCTATCATTGCCTGCCTGCTCTGCTGTGTGGAGAGTGGAATATTGCCCTTTTTATGAACACAGATTTTAAGGGTGTTGATAAAGGGAAGAAAAAAAAAAAAAGAAGGCAGTATTATTAGAAGATTGAAGCAAACAAGTATGCTTTCCATTGTTCAGATTTGATTCTTGCATCATGCTCCAGGCATATATGGAGTGTTTACGTTTAACTGTCCCCAAACCCAGGAGATTTTGCATCATTGGAAATTATGGTTGAAAATAATATATACAAGAAAAAGGGGAAAAAGAAACCAGCAAGCTCAACATTGAACTGACTTAATCAACAAGTTTCCAAGAACTATTCTAAAACTTGATGAACTCAACCTGCTATTATTTCCATCGAATATTAAACAGAACTAGACTTGGATTGAGCTGATATTCAACATCACCTTGAAGGGTGTGTTAACCTGCATTTTTCTCTATGAACAGATGTTTTGAATATTAAGAATTACATTAGCAATGCGATATATCAAAATATAAAATGTTGGTGCTTAGTTGTATAGGGTATTAAGTTTTAAAGTTGTGGAAGTAAACTGAAGTTCCAACAATGCCAAGTAATTTCGTAACCACAGCAAATTAACAACAGTACTTGAGCGGCATTACATGCAACATGTGGGCTAGCTAGTAATTCTTATTATTCTCACATGGGGCTCTCCAAATTATATGTTACGACCCTTTTATATGAAAAAAAATTGACGCAAAACTTAAATCACCGTAAGCAATAACATCCTGGCAAATTTATCAACTAGCTAGGAGAGAATTCTCCTACTTGAATGGAGCCCTAGTGCATGTGTTCTTATATTTATGATATTTCATCTGACACATACATAAATCGATATATATAATGACACTTCTTATAGTTGCATACTCTCAGTGATTTAAGATCACTACTTCAGTCTGCTGAAGTGGGTTCCCTTCGGTATGCTGGTTGCTCAAGCTTCACCAGAGCCTGAACTTTCTTCTTCATGATGCTGCTTTAAGTAGCTGGAGAAAAGACACTAGTTCATAAACTTTCTTGACATAGGAATTCATAGTTGTGGCACTATCAATTTTCAAAAGTGTCATTGAGGCTGATCACCTTTTGAAAGCATCCTCTTGAGAGGGAATACATGCCGCTGCTGTTCCCACTTCTTGTAGCAGTTGCATATCATTGGACCAAATTATCGGGGCTTTGCTGCTATCGTATGGGTTAGGCCTCTCTCCATATATGTGCAAATCTTCTAGACATGGGAAGTTCACAGAAGAAGAAAAATCTTTCATGGATCCAACCTCGGTGTATCCTTGATTACCAACACCATGGTAGCTTTGACAGTCTCCGTTTTTGCCTGTGAGTGTTTGACAAGCTTTCTCCAATATAGTTTGCATATACTTTCCTTGAGCATCAATCCTCATTTGGAGGTGTCTCTGAACCTGGTATCTCATGCAAGAAACAAGGAAGAAAAGCCGAAAAAATAAAGTCAGATTATTTCCCTTTTTTCAATCAATGTGCAAGCACAAAATTAACAAGGTAGGCTTAATATACATTTTCTGTTCTTACCTCTAATTGCTCATTCAATCTCCTTCGTACTTCCATTTGCATCCTAAGTGCTTCATTAAAGTGCATGTTCCTGCTACAAGTAACCCCATTCCAATGTTTATGGATACTAAACAAAGAGAATGCCTTCAATGCATGGTCCAATTCACATAAATGAGTCCCAAATATACTATCTATTTATCAGGGACACGAAGATTAAGGGGTTGCCGGCACTTACTCATTTATGTTGCGACCCATTAAGACAGGCGTGGGGGTAGCATTTCTTTGATTACCTAATGCTGAAGCTGCTGCAAGAGAAATGTATAAGAAGTTATGAACTGATGCCAATTAAAGTAATCTATATGGTGTGAAAGCATATATGATGAACTCCAAACTGATCAATATCCAAAATGATAATACTAGTTATAAAAATAAAGAGAGGAGCCAAATTGGAGCCCTAAGAAGAATAGTCACCTTTCTCGCCATCCTTAACTGCTTGATCATTGAAATCCTTATGCGGTTGCTTCCCAAGTCTGAATTTCTAGTTTGTTGAGAAGAGGACCAGAAGAGGAAAAGAAACAAAAGATTAGAGGACCCGGCCCAGGTACTTTTGAATTCCATTAAAGCAAAAACTAAACACTTTCACTGTACCTGAAGATGGCTCTTGAGATGGTAAAGAGTGAGACCCTTAACACCCATAACTCTCATGATGGTCTTTGGCGTGGCCTCTAGAGATTCAATCCAGGAAAAGAAAAACATTGGAACACAAGGAAAACATAATTAAAGAGAAAGTGCATGTACATATTATTGCTTTATGCTAACAATAATGAATCAGATATTAATATTTAGTCATTTTCTTCTTTGAGCATCCGTATAATGATCAATGGTGAGTGGAAGAGAACGTACTATCTGGTCCTCCAAGCTGGGCAACGGCATCGACGAACCGCTCATGAAGCTCAGTGGTCCAACGGAGCCGGGGTTTTGGATCTGTTGTGAGGACAAGCCCAGAGTCCCCTTGAACAGATAGAGGTCTATCGTGCGAATGCATGGTAGGATATTTCTTGAGACACAGCACTCGCTCGGGAGCTCTGGAATATGAAGAGATTCAAGAACAAATGTGATTTAAATAGCAGGATTGAGATGGCATTTCTTAAGAAGAGGGTGGTTTATTATTTGGTTTCTCTAGTGGAAAGTATGGGTGGTCATTCTCTACCACCAGAAAAATAAAAGCAACATGGAAAAAAACAAAGACTACCGACTATGCTTGCCTCCTTTTTCAAAAGTCTCTCTCTCTCTCTCTCTCCTATATCATTAAATGAATAAACGAAAATGGATGAAAATACCAGCCTTAATGGTCGTATATTTTGGGACAAAACTAGTCTAAATAGTCAGCAGACTGTCTCCTAATTGTCTTTTTTCTTTTACTTTTGTCATTACCTAATAATTGAAGTATTGAAACCACCCGATCCACTCATCTGTCAAAAGTTGCCGGTAGGCCAAAACCCCCATGCCTTCAAGTACATAATGAAAAGAAGAAATTCAGGAATCATTCCTTTCTTGTACTTAAATTAATTGATCCCCAGACATGGAGAATACTATAAGGAATTTGGTGTCCCTTTAATCAAGTTTGTGGATGATAAGGACTGTATCACACCTGATCAACAAATATCATTTTATGCCTCGTTAGAAAATCATTTAAGTCAACTAAACTTCACGTGATTTATTTGTAAGTGTGCAGGTTCAAAGCAGGACGCAGAATGATCTCTCAAATCTTTATTACTTTTCATGTAGGAAAATTGAATCCCCCATCTCTAATTAGATCATCAATTAGTTTTCATGAAACTGTATTTTGTAAACTTAATTATGGGACGGCATAACGATTTGAAACGGAAAGAAAAATTCCCATTCATGAAGTCATTCGAGAAATGGGGTTGTCGAGCATTGCTCTTTCTTATATCATGTAAGTGTGTTTACTCTGTATTTTTATAAAATCAACCATGTGTTAAGCACAGTGGGGTTGCCTATAACTATTTGATTGTCTCAGAAAAGAAGGTTGGATCCATTCAAATATGCTGTAAATTTCCTGCCCAAAATGGAAAGAATTTGATTCTGCAATTGAACCCCATCTTTTGTAATAGATTTTGGTGGTTAATAACTCGACGGAAGCAAACATCATGGTGTGGAGAAGGCAATTACTGTGCATGGATTGGAGGATAAATTAATATTGAAATAATATTGGAGAAATAAAAGTGAGAGCAGTTTGGATGGTGGGGACCTATCTTTTTGTAAAGCATGCATGCATGAGTTATGTGGCTTTTGTGGAATAGAAGCTTGTCTCTCTGCAGTGCCCATCCCCACAAAAACAAACAAAATATTAAAGAGTCAAACCCAATCATCTTCACACTTTGGTCCCTACACATGGCTAAGGAAAAGGTGTGAGAGGATGAGTGAGAACATTATAAAGCTCTTGTATTATACAAAAAGCTCTCTCCATCCCTCTCAACACACCCACCTTTAAGTTACAGGAAAAAGCTATCAAGACCCACTCTTTGTAGTAAGCTACTCAATACCGGCCGGTTCTTTCTAATTTAGTCTTTACAAATTTCAAAGAACTTAACACATTTTTTGAGAAATTTTGTGAATCCATTTTCGTTCAAAACACACAAGTGGTCTTACACACTGCGAACTTTGTCCAACCGACTGAGCTAAGTGGGCTCCATGAAAGATATATATTATTGATCTTACATGAAAGATAATTGGAGTGGGAGATTGTTAGAATAAAGCTTTTAATAGTATTACATAATATAACAAATTTGAAATTTATTATTAATTTAATATATTTCAATTTCACTTTATATATCTTTATTTTATGTATTATACTTTATGAGTATTCTCATCTAATATCTTTTATATTGTACATGTTAAATATATTAAGGATTATATAGAAGATTTAAGTTATAAGTTTCTTACAAATAAATGACTTATTTACAATCGATTCATGAACTTGGACAATCTATTTGAGGATATAGTACACCACCTCCTAATTAAAGAGGGATGATTGATCTTGGTCATCGAGATGGAGTTTACATGGTGAATGTACTAATGTGTATGGTTACACATTAAATAAGACCTATAGTTAGTCATGACATAAGGCTATTTGATAGTCATGACTTCATCAAGCTACTATACTGTATTGTCTTTCAACTTTAAGAGAAAATTAAGCTTGTGTTAAAGTTAACAGTAACTTTGACCCACGAGTGAGATTCTAAAGTGGTCACGTATTCATATGGATTGAGTCACTATTAATGGAAGAAGTCAATAGCAATAGGTATTCTCAACAAAGGGTCCATGATATCTTATGGATTTTGAGACAGTATGTTCCATTGGATGATCCTAAGGACATGTGATCATGAAATATGTAGACTTACAGTAATTCTTTTGGTAGAATTTGACATATGCTTTTAGCGAGGTAAAATATATTATTTGATCACATAATAGGAGAATTTATAATTGAAGGATGGTAGAGGTAATCTTGAAAGGATGATAACTTTCACCATATTAGACCACAAATGATCAGTTTATGAAAGATTTCTACTCTGATGACATCTAGACCTTTCTTCACAATCAAGGTCAAGACATGTGCTGCACATTGCATATGAAAGATTTTTCCATTTAATAAAAGTGAAACACTTGAAGATAATTTCTCTAAGAGGACATCAATCATGCCATCATTATTTGAGCAATTATCCATGGTGATTGTAGATATTTTTCTATCTATATTCCAATCCAATAAAAAATCCAATAACACATCAGAAAGAACTTCTTTTGTATGTGGAGGAGCACATAAACAAACCTACATTAAACAATATATAAAAATATATTATTAATATAAGTAATATCATTAAACAACAATAAAATAAAATAAAAAGTGAAAACTTGAACAAATAATATATCTAACCTTACAATATGATGTTGTAGTAACCAAGACTCATCAATGTAATGCACAGTGATAGCCATGTAACCTTTCTTTTGATTAGATGTTCACATATCAGTTGTGATAGTCATTCTAGTTTCAAGCTTTTCCAGGTAGCTATTCATTTTTCCTTTCTCAAATTCATAAATCTTCATTATGTCATCCTTAATTGTATTTCGGGAAACCATCTTAAACAAAGGTTGAAGACTACTAGAAAAATCTCTAAAGCCTGCATGGTCAACAATTGAAAGAGGGTACTCATGCAATATAATTGCACATGCAAGCTCTCTCTTAAGATATTTTGATCAAATGTGAAACCACCAATTTGCACTTTTCCATAGCCTTTTCTCTCTACTGCTAATAATTGTTGCTTAATATCAACATTTCTCTGTTTGATGCACCTATCTAAATGTACATGCAAATGTTTAGTCCCATTCTTACTATCAGCCTTGAGTTTTGATTTACAATGCTTACAAATAGCATAATCTTGTCCATCTACTATGACTTTCTCAAAATCATTCCAAACAATCAAAGTCAGCTTTCTTTTTTTTACATGTCAATGATCCATCAATAGTTGAAGTACTACCTATGGCTGGATTAGAACCAGTACTTGGCATTGGAAAATTTTCCTCTCCTTCTGATGTCATTTTGCTGAATCCTTAGGATATTCTGAAATAGTTTGAAACCAATTCAGTCATAATAAAATTCTATTTGTATGTTTCCAAAAGCATGAATAATATGTTTCTAGAAGCTGTTTAGAAAAAAAAAATTAGGGTTTTCATTCATGAAAAAACAACATGAAATTAGATCGTTATCTTATAACAACTTGTTTCTGCAAAAACATGAATACCAAATTTGAACCCTAAAATAATGAAAATCCTATAAATCATCATTCTTATTCTTATAAACCCCAAAAATCAATTTATATGTGAATGAAATTGATTTGGATAGGGTGAAAATTGATGTCAGAAACATGAACAATAAGAACCAAAGACAAAAATTAATTCAACTGATATTTATGATAAAATGCATATAAGACGAAGACCAAGAATGCATATAAATAACAAATCTACTGATAAACAATTGAAAAAACCTCAAACCTATAAACTAAAACAAAAAAAATTTGAAAAACAAGCTAGATTTTTAACAAAACTTCAAAAGTTAGGGTTTTCTTACCTGGAAGGAAGGGATCCATAAGAACTCCAATAATTTGTTGTCTACGAGACTACAAATCTAATTTTTAGAGCAAAAGGTTTTGCTTTTAGGGCAAAAGAACTAAGAAAACGAAACCTTTCTTTCGAGAGAAAAAAACCATAAAAATCTAGGAAGAATAAATTATATATATGGAGTTTTTGGGTATTTTGTAATATTTAAGGGTAAATTGGTAATTATATATCTGGGGCGGGGCGGGGCGGGGCAGGTAACTACAAACCCATTCCCGCCCCAAACCCGATTCGGGTTTCACAAAACTTTCCCATACCCGATTAATTTATTCCATACCCGTCCCCATAGGGGCGAGGTGGGGTGGGTGACCCGATTGACCCGCGAAGTTGCCATTCCTAGTACTCATAACAACATTGATTGGAGGGTGGACAATTCGGAAACTAAACATCAATAATGCCTTCCTTGATGGTGACTTGTAAGAGGAGGTTTATGTGGAACAACCAGCTAGTTTTAAAGATCCAAAAGCACCTTAATCAGTAGGTAAGTTTCATAGGTCTCTCTATGGTCTTAAACAAGCCTCAAAGGCTTGGTTTGAGAAGTTGCACAATGCTCTTATTATTTTTGGTTTCCAATCAACCAAGTCAAATCAATCACTCTTCATTAGGATAACTTCACAACATTCTAAATTCATTTCGGTGTATGTAGATGATATTCTCATTTTTAGAAGCAATTCTAAAGTAGTGCAAGAATTGATAACTAGCCTAAATCATAAGTTTGCCTTAAAGGATCTTGGTATCATGGATTACTTCTTGGGAGTGGGATGGATTTAATTTGAATGATCAAAGTCTCACCATGTTTATAAAGGTAGCTTTCTTGATCCAAACAATTAATCATGTAAATTATACAACTTTTGATTAGATTCATAAAGATCTTATCTCATTTAACTACATGTAAGTTCTAGACTCTAAAGTGCTTAAAGTAGAAATTCATTCAACTACAAATTCTCTTTCCTCATCAAGTATAGGGCTACAAAATGAGCTGAATCTAGTTTCACATGGTTTGTAAATATCCCACACCGCTAAATAGATGGATGCATGGAAGGTAAACTATGAAGAATGTCAAGTTAAAAGTTTATGACTTGCATCTAAATTCAAGGGTTTTTGTAAGAAGAGTAATTTTAAAATAAAATGTGTGATACCTAGCCAAAAAAAAAAAAAACAATATGCATCCAAATTCAAGGGATTGTTTCAAAAACACATGCTTCGTCCAACCATAAAGGACTACTATCATGTTGTATTAATATGTCTAAAACACAAAGGAAGAAATGTAACTTTAAAATGAAATATGCAATACCTAGAAAAAAAAAAAAAAACAATATCCATAATTTTGGAGTACATATGTGGCAGTGTTTTCACTTACTGAATATGGAAGTGGCACTGTGGAAAGTTCATAGATATACAGAAGTGTAGTTGAGGCCTTGCAGTATGTTATGCTTACAAGACTTGAAATTGCTTTCAGTGTTAATAACGTATGTCAATTCATTCAAAACCCTTTGGAAGCTCATTGGAAAATAGTTAAAAGAATCTTAAGATATCTAAGTAGAACATTGAAATTTGGATTGATACTAAGAAAGGCATCTACTGCTGCTACTCTATAGACCTAGTTAGCTTTTGTGATGTAGATTCGGCATCAAATCAGGATGATAGAAAGTCTATCTTTGGCTATTGTGTCTATTTGGGATCAAACTTAATAACTTGGTAGTGTAAGAAACAACATACAGTTTCTAGATTCGCCATTAAAGCTAAGTATAGAAGCTTAGCAAACATGGTTGTAGAAATGTCTTGGCTACAATCATTGCTTGGTGAATTACAAGTCAAATGTACCAAAATACCAATTATATACTGTGATAATTTAAGCACAGTGATGCTTGTTGCTAATCATATTCTTCATGCAATGACTAATCATATATAGTTTGATTTATATTTTGTGCAAGAACAAACAGATAAATGTGAGTCATGTGCCTTCTATCGGTCAAATTGTTGATATCTTAACCAAGGCAATTTCAAGTTATAAGTTTCCAGCTTTGAGATACAAACTCAGAGTAGACAACTTAACTACTCTAAGTTTGAGGAGGCTTGTGACCGCTAGTAGTTAACTTGTATTAAGTTGTTAAAATAGTCAGGACACTTGTTGCTTCTATATTGGAGATGCTAGGAATTTATTAGAAGATTGATTAGCATTCTGTTAGAAGATTAGTTAGTAATTGGTCCTATTTAAGTCATCTAATATACAACTAATGAAAATTACTTCTTTAGAGAAGAAGCTTCCTCATTTTCTTTAGATTCTAGAGAAGGACCAAATTGATCCTTATGAATAGCTTATGATACACCCAAGGGTGCCTTTGGCATCAAAAGGCCACAGATGGACCATAGAATCTTGTTAGATACATGACATGTATCAGTCGTTCAGTTTTACATTTGGCAATAAGGGTTAAAGAAGGGAATCACTTATTCTTAAGATCAAAGAGTTAAAACAGCAAAGGGAGTGGATACTTTTAAGCACATATTACTGTAGTCTGAAGAAGAAACGAGTCTTGGTTTAAACATTAAAAATCCAAAACAGCAAAGGGTTAAAGAAGAATCCAGATTTATTTGCCAAAATGGTGTGTTGGACCTTTGAGTTGGGGGAATCGGATGCTTGATTTAAACATAAACGAGCTACTAAAAAACAAGTGTTGGTAGACTTCACATTAAAAATTAGAGAAGCGCCCAACGTAGATTTGGAAGAATAGTTTTGGCAGCTTTCGTTTGACAGATCGATCTTCTAACCAACAAAGGAGCTGGAGTAGGGATAGTGTTGACTAATCCAGAGGGATTTAATTTAGAACAAGTCATCAAGATCAGTTTTTGGCTTCTCATAATGAAGTCGAGTAAGCGACCTTTTACCTTTAGGATTAGAGATGGCGACAGGCTTACTTATAAAGAAGAAGTGAGTTAAGAGTGATTCTCAACTACTTGTGTAGCAGGTTTTGGGCCATTATAAAGCTAAGGATGAAAGAATGCCCAAACATCAACTCATTACTCGGAAACTAAGTAGATTTTCCACCATGGAACTAGAACATGCTCAATTGGGATCTACTTGCAACCAGAATGTCGATTCTTTAGCCCAGTTTACTTCTTCCATGTAGCTCCATTTGAATCCACGTTTACTTGTGGATTAGAGGCGATGGCAAATTAATTTGGTGAAGTCCAATACTGCGGAGTTGGCTGAAATCCATGATGAGATCTAGTAATGCTCTAGATTAGAGGCAGTTCATTTTGGAGTATTTTATGGAATGGTGCATCTCCTTCTAACAATCAGGGCTACACGGTATTTGATTGTCAATGATAATCCCATCGATGATAATTCTTGGGCCTATATCTGAAATTGTTTTCTCATAGTCAACCTCGAGAAATGATGCACCACGGGAGAGTTTATGGCAGCCATGCTGGAGGAAGGAGTATAGCTCGTAAGGATATGTCACAAGGGAATTTTTGGTCATATGCAGAAAGATGCTCTCCAATATGGTGACAATTCTGATGCATTCCAAGGGAATGCACCCATAATTTACCCGGCTAAGGAAAACTTAAGAACTCTGACTAGCCCATGTCCATTTACTCAATCAAGTATAAACATTTAGTTGGGCCACTTCCTCTGGTGCCGGGGCAAAGGAGGTACTTACTGGTGGCTACTGATTACTTCACAAAGTGGATTGAAGCGGAGCCTTTTGCAAGGAGCCGAGAAAGAGACTCACAATTTTATTTTATTTTTTTCTTTTTAAAGAAAAATATGATATAATGACTTGGCAGCCTTAAAGTGACGGTGTCTGATAATGGCTTACAATTCAACAATGAAGAATTCAAATCTTTTTTTAGCAAATTATATCCGGTACCAAAAGTAGGTTTTCTTCCCCTCGATATCCTCAAAGTAACTGGCAGGCATAAATCCCAAATTGAAGGCTTTTGGATTGTTTGAAAAAATGGTTGACCCAATCTAAAGGAAGATACTTACAAGACTGACTTGGGAATTTCGGCTTTTAGTATAGAAGTGGTTATCCTAATTGAAGCCCACCATGTTCCCACTTTGAGAACAGATATGGCTAGTTCAACCAAACCCTCTAACCTAGTCACTCTTAAAGTTTTGTTTGGTAAAGTAAACCAATATAGAGATCATGACTAAAGTTATTATTTTCATTATTATATAATTTCAAAACCACAATGATTTATGATAAAATCGTTTATTTACAACGAATTCAATGAATACAACAGGATTTATAATTATAAAAACCATTATGAATAGTTTTAAATCCCTTCAAAAAAACTAATTATTATAGGGGAGTTATTAAAATTGTTGAATTTGGAATACGATAAAATAGCTCTTGGATGGGGAACTACTTTAACGAGGGTCGCAATAGCTAGAATAATTATTTTTAAAAATAATTTTACAAGAAATTTTTAAAAATAATTTTTGAAAAAACACCTACTAATCAATATAATACCGCAAGAACAACTCTCTTATTTTCACAATGACTCCTTTTGTTTTCCTTTTCAAACTTGGCCAACATATCTACCGTCAATTTCTTGTAACGTATATATATTAATAGATTTATCTTGCAAGTCTTGATATTTCTTTTTCAAAATTCCCCATCTTCTCGTGAATCTTACCATATTCTCTTCAACTTAATTGACGCTTCTCGTAAACCTAAACATAACAAGTCTTTTTTATGGACGCAGGCACCCAGTATAAAAGAAAAAGGAAATAGAAAGGTAGGTACCATACCTTTTTTTTATGTCTCTCCTACAATTGTGTTTGGATGATTTATTAAAATAAAATTATTCAAATTAAGATTTTGATTCCCCTTTTTCAGGTGATATTATGTTCACTTTTATTTCCACGATTTTCTCCGATATTGTGCTTCAGCAAGTCCAAAGACAAAACTCCACTATTTTAAGACTACTAAATTAATTTTGTACTACTTTGTCTCTCTTTAGTGATATGATACCAACAAGGGCTTCACATAATCTTCAAAACAGACACGGCAAATTGGGCCTTCACAGGCTTATTATCATTGGGCCCATTTTTATATTATATCTTCGTATCTTGGACCCTTGTTAGTCTTTCCGACCACGGCGTTTCATTTTTATACAAGAAGGGAAAATTCTAAGTTACGAAACTTTTAATTAGAATCTTAAAACAAAAATACGAAGAAGTTGATAGAATGCAAGATCAAGAAACCAGCTGCTGTAATTAGGTAGTAACAGATTAGGACAGTTAGCTTATTGTTAGGGATAGTTAGCTTATTGTTAGGGTTAGTTACACCCAGTGGTGAAGCTGATGTTCAAAATTACCTAATACTATAAATGAAAGATTTGAACTTAGTGTGAATTAGTTCACTACATAACCATTTTTATTAGTTAACATTTTCAAATATAATGTTAAAAGACGACTTTTTTTTTTTTTTTTTTTACAAAAAAATAAAAATTTAAATTACTTGAAAGAAGAATTTTTGAGAAAAATACCAACAAATTATTTCTAAATTATTATTTAAAGAAAGAGTAAAGTTAAAAAGAATATGCGAAAAAGATATTAATTTTCTGTTCTTTCCCATATTATTATTATATTATTCTGTCCAACACATGTCTACATGGTTCAAATCAAACCTAAATTTAGTAATAAAATTCTGAGATCCACTTGGTGTGGGACTTGGATTTCACAGGCTGTACGTTTGTCTTCTTTAAAATCAATATTTATTTATTAATTTAATTTTAAAAAGCCCAATTAGAATATGTTGGCCCCCTTTGTCCTATTTGCACATCTAGTTTAGAATCCATGTGCATCCCAATAATTCACCACAGAATACTACATTCCCTAAAAAATTATGTAACATGAAAACTATTAGTGGAAAAATAAGTTAATAAATAAACCAAACTAATTTATCATGGAGAATGTAATATAAAGAGAGAAATTCAGTAGAAAAATTCTCGAGTGAAATTATAAAATGATTCTAAATTGAGTGATTGAACAGAATATTTTTGCTTATTATTTTCATCCATATTTACTTTATGTTTGATTTACGATATTATCAATTAAAAATAACAATAAGATAGGTTTGAAACATATCATCACAATCCCAACTCAATCCTATTTATTTAAATCAATTCTCATCTTTACTAACAAAAGATGACGCTGTTGGGCTAGTGTAGGGATTTCCCATTACCTATCCCATTTTATTTTTTTAATTTTTTACTTTTAAAATATTAAATTATATTAAAATAAACATAATTTATAATTAATTAAAATAATTTTTTTATTTAATTTTATGATGGTATGGTGGGATTGGGACAAAGTTATATTTGAACCTAATTTGAATTGATGTTAAGTTTCTAAAAAAATTTTAAACTTATCCCAAATCTATTTATATTTATCCCAACCTCATATCATTAGAAGATGGGGCAGGGTGGTGAAAAACTCGCCCTATTGTCATTCTTAGTAAATTATTTTTACATCTTCTAAGTTTATTTTACATTTTTTTTTTCTTATATATAAAGATTAAATATTTAAAAATTGCATAAATTTTTAACGAGTTGTTATAATATTTAATTTTCTTTCATATCTCCATAAGTTGAACATAAAAAATAAAATAAAATCATTTTTCATTCTTTAAACTTATGCATTTTCAAATTATGTAATTTTTATATACAAAAGAAGAAAAAAAAATGTAAAATAAAATTTAAAAACGTATGAAATTAATTTAATAGCTTTAAACCTATTTTTTATTTTATTTTTATGGTTTTATATCTGTTAATTTTTTAAATATTTATTTATTTATATTTTTCCTCAAATTTTAAGTAACTCAGGGTAATATTTTAATTTTTCAAAAAAGTAAAAATAAATATTTTTTTAGAGCATACAAGAACATGATACGCTGTTTTTTGTTTTTTAAAATATAAGAATCCTAGTGTACTATCTAAGCAGTAGTAGAGAAACTCATCATAAATGTATTTAGGTTTCAATCTTCTTCTCATATCATGATCTCATTTATCTTGTATTTATCCAAAGATATACCGTACACTTTGAACAACTCGATTTTATCTTAGGCAGTTACCAAATAGTTACCCTGTACCTGGAGGCTGGGGCCTGGGAACTGGGAATGGAGGTAGACTTAAATTCTCACGGAGAAACACGCATCCCTGTCTATCATCAGTCATATGAAGATGCATAGTGGTACTGCTACATCAGCGCAATACCCAACTCCATTCACTTGCTTCTGCTTGTGACCTCCATCAATATCACTTCCTCCCTCTCTCTCTACCCCCACTTCTATTTTGTATTTTCTCATCAAAATTGACATATATGAAAATCCATCAATCTATGTACGTACTGAAATATATACATATATGAAATGCTAATACCAATACCGTTGATCCATTGATCCATCATCCAAACTTTATTTTAATTTATCATCATTGTACGTATCTCTATAACTCGCTTTGTAAGTAATTAAATTACAAACGTACACAAAATAATATTACAAATTCACCCTCTTTTTAATTTCATTCTTACCCTTCATCAATTCAGTAATATAATATAATCAACCTATAAGCCAAAACCTCTTCTATGGGGCGGTGCCATTGTTGTACACCGAGCACTGGTACGCCGGCCGTGAGAGCTGCCCGCCGGCGCTGGCCGGACACGCTGCAAGGCCTACCGGAGGGACCATGCAGTTATAGGAGAGGCACAAGGACACTGAGTCCGGCAAGGCCAGTCCCGATTGCATCGGAAAATCGGAAATGTAATTGTGCTGTAAATACAGTGTCTTGGTGTCACCTCTGGAAATGCTGTTGACATACTCATCTGGGACTCTTCCAATCAGACGGTTGTTGTTCAGGAAGAGCGTCTCGACGCCTGCCAGAATTGGAGAGAGTTCTCCCGTGAGGAGATTATGGCTGAGATCGACGATGGACCCCTGGGCGTAGGATGTGGAGGAGGCAGCAGTGGGGACCCCACCGGAGAAATTGTTCCGTTGCAACAGCATTGAATTAAGCCTTGAATGAAACAGTGCCTTGGGGATGGGCCCACTAAATTGGTTCATGCTTAAGTCGAGGTACACTAACTCAGAGAGTGATTCCAAGCCGTTGATAGGGGCCCCACATCCTGTTCTCGGAAACCGACAAGTAACGGAGCGACACCGGCATTGACGACGGCAGCCGCCCCCATAACTTGTTTCTCTTCACATCAATGTGGAACAGTTCCTGAATCGCCGGGAACTTGGGCAACTCACCGGACAAAATGTTGGAGGCCAAGATGAGCACCTTCAGCTGATCCAGATGAGCGATGCCGGGAGGGATAGAGCCGCTGAGTTGGTTGAAACTCAGATCCAGAGTATGCAAATTATGCAGGGATGACAAGGAGGCGGGAATTGGACCGGTGAGACGGTTGTTGGTGAGGGAGAGGACTCGGAGGTTGATGAGGTTTCCGAGCTGGGGAGGGATGGGGCCGGTGACGAGGCCGGCGTAGAGGACGAGCTGAGTGAGTTGGGTGAGGTTGGAGAGGGATGCGGACAGTGAGCCGGCGAGTCCGGGGGAGTCGGAGAGGCCGGTGCCAAGTGTAAGAGAGGTGACCCGGAGGGTGGGATTTGGAGAGGAGTTGTCGAGAGAGCAGATGACACCGGCGAAGGTGGAGCAGGGGCGGGGAGAGGCGAAATCCCATGAGGAGAAGAAGTGAGTGCCGGGAACGTCGGTGAGGGTGTTCTTGATTGCGAGCAATGCAGAGATATCCAGGGAGTTGAGCTGTAATTGGAATGAAGGAGCAGCATGGAATAATACAAAAAATATGGAGAAAATGAGAAGGAAAGAGGGAGAGGAAGAGGGAGAGGGAGCCATAGAGTTTAGAGAGAATTGAGGCGGCAACAGAGGAGAGGAGAGAAGAGAAGAGAGTAGTAGAAAGGCTCAGAGTAGGGGGTTGGTAGGGTGGTGGGGAGGGAGCATTAGATTAAGCATAAATGGATATGGGGACATAGTATTATCAATATATTGTCTTTATGTCTCGCCTCCCTGTTAGATCTCAAAATGTGATGAATTTGGCCTTCTCTGCTCTCTTTTGAGAGAAAGGCATGAAAATAATAGAACCACTTGTTGAGTATATATATATATTTATATGGAGAGAGAGAGAGAGAAGGAGAGAGAGAGAGAGAGAGAGAGAGAGAGAGAGAGAGAGAGAGAGAGAGAGAGAGAGAGAGAGAGCGAGGGGAGGGAAGCCACTTCCGCTTGCAATTTCAAAATAAATCAAGATTCCTAGAGTTTTTTTGCTTGTTTTATTGGTAGGCAGAGAGTTGCTCCGTTTAAATCTGGTTAATGGTAGTAACAACCCACGTTCCCAACCAACCCATCTGTACAATGGGGATACCCAATGTCAGAATCTTAAACAAGGGTTGGAGGAACTCTCAAATCTCAATTTATGGCACAATATATATATATATAGGAGACAAAAAATAATATTAAAAGTTTTTTTTCTCCTTCTCAAAGTATATTCTCTAATAATTTAACTTATTCATTATCAATCAAATATAAAAAACTTTACTTAAAGATTTTTTTTTTTTAATTTCTTTTCTTCAAAATTTTCAGGAATCAAACCCTTTGTAGTGAACTAATTACTTTTATTCACTGTATTTTTTAAATAACGAAGAAAGTGCCATCAAGTTTGGCCAAAATCCCACAGGAAAACCAGCGGTCACATTGCATGTCATGACACACGACATAATCAAAAGTTTCCAAAGTAATGTCCCTGAAATTCACAACTCTGTCTTTCAATAAAAGAATACAGTCGGGTCAAAATTAAAGCAGAGTGTGTGGCGCACATTTTGATGGGGGGTGTGTTTTTATTTTTTATTATTTTTATTTTTTTAAAAAGGAAATCAAATAGAGGGATGGACTAGGGGGCGCACATGGATGAGTGCGGGCAGTGGGCATAGAGATAGAGGAGAAGAAGAAGAGGAATATGGAGCACTAGATGTGATATAAAAAGTACAGGCAGAGGACAAAAGGGGATTCATATTATAAGAGCTGCCCACTGCCCACTGCGCATGCAGATGGATTGAAGCTTGGTGAGAGAGTATGATGGGTAAAAACTATAAATAAAGAAGAAAGAAAATATGTCACTTTCTTCAGAATTCTGGTAGGGCTGGTGCAGGCTGCAGAAAAGAAAGTCTCTCTCTCTCTCTCTCTCAAGCTCTCCTTAGTCCTTGCATCATCATTCATTCAATTTCAGGCTTTCAGGCTTTTAGGCTTTTAGGCTTGCCTGCCTCAGTAAGAGAGTGTTACAAGGTAAAAAGCATATGCCAAATGGGAGATGCCTACTCTCTCTCTCTCTCTCTCTCTCTCTCTCTCTCGCTCTATCATTGCAGGGAAACTGCTTCCCCAACCAAACAGCCTTGTCTATTTGCTTACCAAAATACTCTATCATCGTATCTATTATTCTCCACAAAACGTGGGCCTAACCGTATTCACTACTCACAGTGACCACAATGCTAATAATTTTCCACCAAACATGGCCCTTTTTGTGCCTTGATGCTCTCCCTTCGATCATGGAAAAAAAAAAAAGTTCACAATAAAGATTTCTTTTAATTTGCCATAAAAAAATGAAAATAAAAATGATTTATTTTTATATGTTTGCAAATTATTCATTTATTTGGAATGATTAAGGCTTTAGGGTTCAATTCGACTCCGTGCTGTCACCGTACAAATGTTTTTAGTTTAAGGCTATGGCCTAAATATTTCTAAAGTGAATCAGTTAGTATTTGGATACAAATAAAAGAAAGTTTTTTGACAAGTATTTTTAAAATATCTCAACATGCACTTGTGTGAATCCTGCTGGAACCGGCTTGTCCTCCGGATGAGAGCAACACACTTGCTCATGTTTCATACTTCACGTTTAATTTTGTTGAGAAATCACCATCTTTCCATTCTTTTACCCTTCTTTATTTTATTTGTTATCATCTTTTCACTTATTTTATTCATTATTTCCCTTGAACACATTTATCTCTTTAATTCACTTCTTTTTTATAACTATTTCATTTATCAAACAATTCATTCTCATTTGATATATTTATCTTAATTAAATTTCATTCATTACAAATTTAATGAAGACTATTTTTTTATTAAGAATATTCAGTTAAATTACATTAGAATTAAGTTTGATTTTTATAAAAAACTTAGGTGGTGTTTGTTTTTTGGTTGAATAGAAAAAACAAAATATTTTAGCTTTTTCTATTCAGCCAAAAGTGACCTGTTGACATCATCCAACATAACTAGACTGAACTTGTTATCAATAAGTTCAGTTTAGTTATGTTGGATGATGTCAATAGGTCACTTTTGTCTGAATAGAAAAAGCTAAAATATTTGGCTTTTTCTATTAAGCCAAAAAACAAACACAAACTTAGTTAGAATTAAGTTTTCAATTGTAATAATATCCTAAACTATATCATAGTTAAGTTTTATTTACAAATAATTTACTTTGAGTGTAAATTATAATGACTTTAACTATTGACTTTTATTTAAAAAGAATTTAATCGAGGTTAAGTTTCTATTTTACCTATAAAAAACTTGGTTAAGATTAAGTTTTTAATTTGAATATTCATCTTACCTACATAATCCCAATAGAAAGTAACAACGAAAACTTCAAACAAAAAAACCATTGTAAAAAACAATTACTAAAACTCTAATGAAAAATAAAGAGAAAGATGAAGAATCTTAAAGAAGAATGAGAGATGAGAGAGCTGTGATAGATCTTAATCATTGATTTTTGTTATAGGCTTGAACTTCATTGAAAAATCCATGAAGAAGAGAGAGCATGAAGAGAACTATGAATCATAAATGGGAGAGAAATGATTCCTATATAAGAAGAAAATGTCATTTTTTTAGGAAATAAAGAAGGGTGATAATTCAAAATTTGTCATTTTTTTTTAAAAAAGGAAGTTTAATCTCAAAACTATGTGAAATCTTCTAACCAAATATATCTAAATGAAATTGCATCAGTTATCACAGTGCTTGATGAATTACCTCATTAAATAACCACAGTTGCCTTTCAAAGGAAAAGGCGAAAAAAGCCCCATCATGACAAGGAATCAGGAAAGCAGGTTTCAATTGCAAGCACTTTTGACACTAGAAAATGGACTCCAAAAGGCAAACCATATCAAGCATCATCAACAGCCAACAGTATCGTCCTTATGATTGATGAGAGACTGATCATCTTATATAGTTTTGCTCTTCCATTCCCAATTAAGAATTTGAAGAGGGCAGAGTTGATCTGAAATGCCGGAACAAGTCACTCCAAACTTCACCAGCGACTCCATACTTCAATGGGTCCCCTTGTTGGCTTGATCGATAGATGTAGTAAATTGCTTTTCAATCAGTCAAGGGGAAGCTTCACTGGTCTGAGTGAGAAAATTGCCCTTCAATTGATTGAGCCTTTCCCTTACCAATAAGCTTGTGTCATCCAGCTAAATGATGAGCTACAACATTTTCCTAGAGGCTATGTTTGTATTTTTGGAAAGTTTGAGAGAAAATACGAGGGAAAAATAATTAAAAAAAAAACGTGAAGGAAAATAAAAAAGTAAATTTAATATTAATAAATTATTTTTATATCTTATTTTAAACTTATTTAATTTATTTAAATATTTTATATAAAGATTAAATAATTTATCATGAGATACCATGCTTCTGAAGGATTTCATGAAATGGACTTGTGGCATGACATGAATTCACAAGCGTGAAGAATTTGGAAAATTGAGAGCCATGGACCATGAATGGAAGCCATCTATGCAAGCTTTATCGATCATTATTCCTTAACTTCGACCCCACTGTCTCTCGCTTCCCATTCCCATCCCAACCCCCTCCCACCCAGCCCAGCTGGAAAGTAATCTGTTATCAATTATTAATGGTAATTAATAGGTCAATAAACACTTCTCCTTGACTCTTTTCAACCATTTAAAGCCAATAAACATCCTAATTTTGCAGCAACCCTGAAAGTGTTCTCTAGCCATATCTACTGGATCTAGCACAGGGCTTCCTCATCTCCTTGCTGTACTTTGAAAACCTCCTTCAATTCTAATTTTGTTAGAAATTCTGGGGATCGAACCTGAGACATGATAGTATATCACGAAAAGCTTGAAGTCCAAATCCGAAAATGGGTAAAAAGAGTATTGTCAGAGTGGTCTAAATCACGGTTGGGCTCATCTGGGTAATCTCCAGTAGAAAATGGTTAAGCAAAAGGTGAAGTTGTTTGAACTTCTGCGCATCCTTGAATCCAAATTAATCCAAATGAATGAGAATGCCAAAAATTTCAAGTTAAATTTTCCACTTAGTGATTGCAAATGGATTAGACTGAGAACTTTGCTCAAATTTTGAACTAGCTAGTGACTTCTATCTCTATCTAAATGATCTACCAGGAATAATTCTGTCAGTCTATCTGCTTCCCAAAACCTTCCATACCCATCAAGTGTGTTAGGCACATGGTCACAATAATTGAAAGCGAGCAACCATATTGAGGCACATGTGTTTTCATAAAGTAAAAGTACTATGAATGAATAAGAGAATTATTCAGAGAAGAAAAGCTAACATTCAAAGCATATGCAGTTAAACCTTCTGTAAAGTTTCCCAACAATTTCCAACTAGAAAAGCATAACGTGGCAGCAAGAGCTGACCCCTAGGAAGAAGACATATCCATATGCTCTCGCTGTGCTGGCATGTTCCTGCTCATATGTACAGAGAAGGTGAGAACCATTCAGGACAGATACCCTGATTCTAATCCTATATCACAACTTTCACTATATTGATCAGAAATTGTAAGCAATCATGTACATACATCTTAGTATTGTAAACATCAGCATTACCCCATGAGGTAGACATGAGAACCACTCAAGGAACAGAAAACTAGAAGTGGGCATCAAGCAGGAAGAGGTAGATGTTGAAAGAACATACAAGGATGTCCCCATGAAGATGATTGATTTCATTTCTTTAACAATCGAGATCAGCTTCTGTTACTTTCACTAAAACATTTCCTACTATGCAAACTAAATTAAACTGCTCAAGACACGGAACAGAGCGAATGCAAATAACAGACTCTACAAGAGAATTAAACTTTGCTCCAAATATTTGATATATAACTGCTCTTTTAAGGTTTGATGTTGCCAAACTAAGCACATACTCCATTTCCATTCCCTCCATGCACTAAAAAGAGAAAAAAATTGAAAAGAAAAAAGACAATGATCCAAATAGAATTGGTTAAAATATCATATCCCACAATCAAAATGGAAACCACAAGACCATATTGTAAGCCAAAGAGAAAGTAAAGGAACTTTTAATGAAAGGGAAGGAACCTGAAAATGGTCCAGGCTGAGTACCTTTTGCTTGCCATTTCAGAGCTTTGTCAAGAAATCTGAGGCCAAATGCACATGTCCGGGGCCTTTAGTCATCAAAGCCACATAGGTGTGTGCTGCAGCATCATCTGAATGAGATGGACCACAGCTGAGATGCAAAAGATACAATGCATGCTTTACATACCTAATGGATGAGAAATCTAAATTTGATCAGGAGGAAATCAAACAAGAAGCTAAAAGAAATTCATGGATATTCAGGCTATAACAAGAGGAACTGTCTTCATTCCCACAGACGCCTTACAACTAAACTTAAAAATTCAGTGGTAAAGCATGATTGAACTTGACATTAGAAACACACCCCTTCGAATTTAGTCTTGAGACAATATGAAGTTCAAGCATTTTTCTGAAATCCAGTGGAACGGCCAAAGACAAGGCAATCTCCATGGTTTGAAGCCGCATATTAAAATGTAACAATTTGAAAGAGTGAATATGAGGACATTTTGCCCCATTCAATTCCAAGAATTCTCAGCTCTGTGGCAATCTCTCTCCCACCTACAATTTAATGGTCTACCCCCAACCATTTAGATATTTTATGATTTTAAAAATCATCCACACAACAAACACCTTTTATGAGACCGAACTAATAAAAGCGTATATCGCGGTATAGCTCTTAACCATGTAAATATTATCCGGTCTCAACATAGTTCTCACAACTTTAAAATACATGAATGTAATTAAAACTTAGATACCCGAACTTGACAATCCCATCTTTTACAGCCTCAGAACTCCACAAAAATTTCATTATCGTTCTCGTTTGGCTTTTATGGTGACTTAGATGAGGACGGGTAAGCAAATAAATTTAAAGTTAACTCCTAATGCTTAAATTGATGAATCATATACTTGTATTTGATCAAAATTCATTACAAAAACCTTTTCAAATTATTAAGAGACATGCCAAGGAATAAAATGCTTGTCATCTCGAATATACTTTAAATAGACGAAGAAACACTAGTTACCATGTATGGAATAGATATCACTATGGGTCTGCTTAGCCCAAGTCCACACTCAATTTACTTGGGCCCAATATGTAACTGCAAGACCAAGCCTATGTTTTGTTTTTTAAGCGTGCAAAATTCTTCCGAAGTCCTCTTCCAGCGACTAATCTTCACACATGAAATTACTTTCTTTCACCATATTTTTCTTTTTTTTATAGGGATAACAATAAGGTGAGTTTAAGATCTTTTTTTAAAACCTAGGATAAGTTCAAGATAGACTTGAGTAATACTTGTCTGACCGCATCCTCCTGCCCACTCTCAAATATATATATAATTAATTTCAAAAAATAATTTAATTAAATGTTTTCATATTTCCATTTTTAACATATATAAAATAATTTAAAAATTATTTTTCAATAAAATAAATTATAATAAATTATAATATTATATTTATTTATAAGATATATTGGGGTGAGATGGGATAAATATGAGAAATTTTCATTATCATCTTATCTCATCCTGTTTAAATTTGTTATGAGATTGGGGATGAGAACTACTTTAATAAATGGGACTAAATCGAGATTAGGAGGACCCACTTGAACCCACACTTTTATCATCCGTAATACATATCTTACTTTTAAATATAATTTCTAATTCATTCGTAAATAGCTTCAATCATATTAATATATTATGTTCATCTATTTAAAATTTTAATGGGGCTCTCTCAAATTTTAATTAAAAATTATTTATTTATCATTATTTAAAAACCATTTTTTGTACAGGATGTTCTTGAATCACATATAAGACCAAATCATAAACACAAGTACAAGCACAGATATTCCTCAACTTTCTTTTATTTGACGACCATCAATGGAAAAAGTCACCCACTCATTTTCTAATGGACGTTGCCTCCTTGTTGATTGGACAATTCAATTGAGGCATTACAATCCCATAATTAATTAATCAAATTTTCGTCGTAAAATTATATTTATAAAATAAATTTTACAAATTTTAAACATTATTATTATTCATTACTCTCATTAAAGAAAAGGCTGCTTATTCTCATATTTACATATGAAAAATGATAATTTATTTTGTCTTATTTTATTTTTACTTTCCATCATAAATAATTCTTCCCTTGTGTTTAATTTCTCTCTTTTTCTTAATCTTTTAAATATTTTGTGACAGCATATAACAGCATATTCTTGAAGCAAATACTTTCCCTAGAAAATTCCTTTCGCCCTTGTCTCTTATTTATCTGTCAATCAGTGCTGCTTGTCGTGTTTCTGCTGTATAGCAGACATTTGTTTGGCTGTCCGGAAACTTGAGGAAAGGGAAAGAAAGAAAAAATGGAACATTCATAATTTTCTCTGGATTTAGCTCCCGGGAAAATAAGGAAAAATTGAAATCCTCTATTTTTTTAATAGCTGTCCAACTCAATTTTTTTTTTTTTCCGTGACTTCGATTATTTTTGGTTTTGATAACCGAATGACTTTTTTCGCACATTTTCTCGACTACCAGACAGACTTTCTGTCGGTGGGTGCATATTGTTAGAATCCGTATCACGATTGTCTCCATGCACCGATCGTCTGATGTTAGTAAATCAGACAAACGTTATGCTTTGCTTGGTGGACGGGGAAAGTGTACAAAACATCACGGAGCTTAGTGGATGCGGTTACATCAGTCACTCTCTTATCAAATGTAGAATAAGCAGTCTTTATCAGAATATTATAAGGAAAGTTCTACGTTACATTTATCATCACTTCATTAGCTCTTGACCTTAAATGAATACTTATCTCTACAAAATAAAAAATATTTTTTAATTACTTAAAATTTGGATTAAAGTAATTTTTTAAAAATTCATCCGTATTTGAAAAATGTTTTTTTAAAAAAAATTTTAAAATATAATTTTTTAAAATAGTTTTAGGTTATATCTAATTCGAGAAAAATATTAAAAAAAAAAAAGTTAAAGAAAATGATTTTCACATATTTGATTTCCCTCTACAAAATTTATAAAAGAAAATAAAATATAATTAAAATTTATATATTTTAAAATTATTCAATTTTACTATAATAGAGAGAAGTAAGTAATATAGGTTTGAAGACACGTATACAAATTAATTTATTAAAATTAAATTTAAATTTAATTTTTATTTTCCTTCATTTTTTCTTTTTTCATGTTTTTCCTCTTTATTTTATTTTCTTCGTATTTTTCCCCTGGGAACCAAACACAACCTTAGGATATAATTTATGTTTGGTTATTGAAAAATATTTAAGGAACAAAAAAATTATTTTATTGTTGGATGCCATGAAAAAAGAAAAGAAAACAAATGCTAAAAGATTTTCATTTTTTAGAGACAAGAAAAGTTTGTTAAAATACATTACCTGATTTTGGTTTAGATGCACTTCATGTTAGTTTTTTATTTTTGAAATCATAAAATTTTAATAATATTTATGTTGAAAACGTAAGTCTTTAAAGCTTGTTATTTCTGAATTTTAAAGATATAAAATAAATTTATATCTAGTTTTATATAAAAATTTATAATTTTAAAAATAAAAATAGAAAATATATTTGACTATCTAATTTTCTTTCCTTTTTAACTTTTTTATGGTTATTTGAAAAAAACAAAATGTGAATTTTACTTATTTTTGTTTCCTTATATATTTTTCTTTTTTATTTTATTTTCCTTAAGCTTTTCTTGAAACAAGCATAACTCCTTAATCCTTTTTTTTTTTTTTTTTTTGTTCTCTCAAATTTTCTACTTACGAAACAAAACATTGGGAATGCTTCCAGAGCTATGGTTAACTAATTGTTTGTTTCCTGAATTTTTTTTTTTGGTTAAAAATAACTTATTTTAATATTTTAGATAATTTGTTTGTTTGTTTTTTTTACTCTTTATTGATTTATTACTTATTTCTTTTTTTTTTTTACTTAATAAAAAAAAATTAAATTTTTTTAATGTTAAAAGTAAATCACCATGGTTAAAAACTTAAAGTGATTTTTTTTTTTAAATTTTATTTCTTAACACTTAATAAAAATAAAATATTAGAAAAAAAAAAAAAACAAATACCTTAATGATTAACCCTATCAAGCATTATTTAGTCTTTAAGTTCTATTTAAAAGAAACTCAAAAAAAAAAAAAAAAAAAAAAAAAGTTTTGAGTTAAACAACTGATCCACTAAATAGGAATGATGAGAGCATAAGTTGGGTAAATGGGATTGAAGCTGATGACTTGTTGAGATTAATGAAAGTGGAAAACAAGACAAATTGAGAAAGAAGCATCCACTTCAAAGGTATGAAGTATGTTTAAGTTTTAACTGATAACACCTGCAGAACGGAAAAACATGCATGGGATGATGCATTTATGCATATATGATACAACCCATTTGATATGCGTACAACAGAGAGATTACAAAAACACATAAAGACACATTTTCTACTATAATGGCTTTCTTCAACCTCTCACACGTCACGTGTTATTCTCTTCCACTTTCCAAACTACGTCATCCGCTGCAATCATTAACGAGGAAAAGTACTTGTCAACTTCTTCGTATATGGGAAGACATGGGCGAATTATGTGAAATTAATGACAAAATGGAAGGATGGATCACCTTAGGCAGGGCATTGGAATCCTCGAGGTGGAGTCTTCCCACAGTCAACAAGGACTTGAAGAGCAATGGGTATGATGATATTGATATTAAGAAGCTTGACCTTGATGGTGGTGCAAAGACAGATGGCAGCGTCCAAGTCCACAAGCCCTTGCAGCACTGGACAGCATGTCTCCTTAGCACTACTTCCCACCCCAACATGCACAAGCCCTCCCAACAAATCCACACATGCACCCAGCTTCAGAGTGTCAATGGGGCATGTCTTTTGTGGTGGGTGCCCCTTGGGTGGTGGTGGTGGGCACGGTGGTGGTGGCGGTGGGGGAGGCGGGCATGGCTTCTGAACTGGGGGTGGCTTTCGAATCACTGGTGGCTTAACAACCGGAGGAGGCTTTGGCACCACAGTTGGTGGCGGTGGGGGCTGAAACACTGGTGGCTTGGGCACATAAGGTGGTTTTACGACCGGAGGTGGAGGTACAACAGGCGGCCTTACAATAGGAGGTTTAGGTACATATGGTGGAAAACCAACAGGAGGCTTGGGCACATTAGGCGGCTCCACAACAGGAGGTTGTACATATGGTGGTTTTACAACAGGAGGCTTGGGCACATAAGGCGGCTCCACAACTGGAGGTTTAGGCACATAAGGAGGCTGGGGCACGTAGGGTGGTTTGACCACCGGAGGCTTGGGTGGCATAGGTGTATGCGGTGGCTTGACATGTGGAGGATGTTTAGGTGGAAGAGGCGGAAGGGGGTGCTTTACCTTGGGTGGTTTAGGAGGAGTTGGGGATGAGCAGTAGGGACAAGCAAGAGAAGTAAGAAGTGTAGCGAAGTTGAGAAGGATGACCAACCAGGTAGCCAGACCATGCTTCCCCATAATGCAAAACCCAGCAAGTGCCTGTGGATGAAAATCCATGTTAGTCACTAGCCTTCTTTATAGTGTATCCAACTGTGTGGGGAAGAGACATTACCCCACAAATCGCCCTATTTTCTCCGTAGTTGATTGGATCATTTGTCATGACCCAACTGACTTAAGGAGCACCACAAATCACTCTGACTATGTAGCATCGAACTTCAATGCCTCTAGCTTCAAGTTGGGCTGCGGATAAGTACTTTTGCTTCGAATTTCAACTCTTCAGGACAAGAGAATCGGGGAGACGCGGTTTCTGAATGAGGATGTTTTAACTTGTAGCGACTGTTGAGCCCGTGATTGAGCCAATGGACCAAAAAACCACATGTGACTCTCTCACTAACTTGATTTTCCTACATTTAAAACTCCATGAGACGACAAACCTCACATAGATTTTTTGTAGGGGAGGTTCATCCCTTGAATAGACTAGTAATCCGCATCTAGTTCACACTTCACAGGACATCCACGATGTCGGCCGCGTATAAATCTGCAGAGACTTGGTACCATATTTCTCGCATAAGTATATGTACAGATGCCAGTATAGATTTCCCTGGTTACAGATGTATTTCTAGAATTGAATTATTATATGTGGTTGTGTTAACATGATTTCTTCAAGGACCACATGCAATGGCATGTAGCTCAAACCATGTACCTTCCAGCGCCCGACACATGCATATCTCAGATGAAAGGTTTGCTTCCTCTTCGATTGTATATGGTCTTGGAGCCATCCTCCTTCAACAATGGAACTTAATTCATTTATACAAGTCCTGTACAACCAAAGGGCTAACTGTACTCTTCCTTGCAAATTAAACTTACTTTGTGTTTGTTAGTTTCCAGCATCATCTTCCATTAATTAAGTTTAATTCAATTGAATTTAAAGTCTGTATGAGACCGATTTCATATGTGATATTTTTATTAATATTATTTTTGTCATAAACGTTTTTAACTTGTTTGGATTGTACTTCACATTTTATATATTTAAAATAAAAATGAATTTAAAGTAATAATTTTTTTTTTAACATCTCAATTTTTATAAACCGTTTTTTTTTTTTTTAAAAAACTATTATCTTTTTTAGAGTAAGTTTCAAAAAGCTTTTACATTAATATAAAAATTCATTATATCCAAACATTACAAAAAAATTAAAAGAACTATAAACCTACATAAATAGGCTAATTAATTACTTGTATGAAATTTTGCAACAGTGTAATTACGTTCGTCCTTTCTTGTATAGGGTTAGTGCCAAAGTGTCTCTATTATTTTGTGTACTATATTCCGCGATATCGGTTGCTTTTTGTTGACAGCTTCACACCGCGATATTAAAGCCAATTTTGAGGGAAAAAGTTAGGACCAAATGAATTGGGTAGAAGCACACCGGCCTACCAGAAAAATCCATAAAGAAAGCAACACTCACAATTCAAGAAAGTTAAATTAATCCGAGAAATATGACCACCATCCAATCAAGTTGATGATTAATAATGCATGACAGCACAACACCCCCATTATCTACTCTAAACTCACTCGTCCTTACTATTTAAGAACACGTTTATTAATACTAAAACAATCCTTAGTAAGAAATATTTCTTCACGTGAAGTTGAATGCAACGCAAATATGGGTTTTGGATGCCAAATTTGACAGACCAGGTTACATCTTGGAATGTGGGATTTAACTTTTAGCATAACTTCAAAACCCACTTGCCTTCCTTCTGAGGATCAACAGGAAAGATGAAAATGAATGGATTTATTAGGTCGATCCATCTCCGGCTATCAGGTTAATTATAAAACGAAATGAAAGGACATCAAATAAAGAAGAGTTGTTTTTGATATCTTATTTGATCATTCTGTAATTAATGGGTGGATCATCTGTTATACAAAGTCATTATGATAATGGTGATCAATCCTTGGATGGTTGTATGATGATCGGTAGTGTTTAATCACATTTATTATACTATAGTGGCATGTGATCTATCTAGGCAGGACACCATTCTTATGATTTTATTACATGATGCCTCTAGGCTAACCATCCTTTCTCTTTATTCTTTTTTTCACTTTTAATTATTTTATTATTAATTTTTTTAAAAAACTTAAATTTTTAAAAAAATTAATAGTTCAATATGATATCAAACATTGATTTAACGAAAATTCCTGAATTTGTGTCATCTCTCCTTAATTTATATATTTATTTTTTTAATTTATTTATGTCTTTCCCTTTACAATGCTTTGGTTTCTCTCTCCCCTAGTTTTAAATTTTAACCTTTGGTGATTATTTTTATCAAAAAAAATAAAAGTAAGGGTAAACGAAAAAAGATTTAAACGAATGTGGATAAAACTTGTCTACCTTTCAACCACCTCTTATTTACATTTTCTTGTACATTTGACATATTTTAGGCCCAGTCAAGCTTCAGCAAATTCTCCTTTTCCTCGGTTCGTACCCTAGTAGGAAGGGAAGCCTGAATCTCGAGGCAAAGAGAACAACAAAGAAAGAAATATCTCGACCTTTTTGCGCCATCGGCTGAGTACCACTGCGACAAACTACGTCTGAATCAGTCAAAGATCCTCTAGTTTGCAAACAAAAACCAGATCTCGCAGCACTCAGATTTGGAAATTTGGAACAACTGACTAAAATGAAAGATTGTAGGATACGGCCAAGCTTGAGACACATAGTAAAATGGTCATGTCTCCCTCTGCAAGACTCCAATCAAACGTCTTTAGAAAAAAATGGTAACATCCCATCCCCACCTGCTGAGCATATTTGTTTGGTTCGGCTTGATTCTCTGGACCTGCACTAAAAATTAATATCATGAGCTGTAGTAGGACTAAGTTCAATGGGCTCATGATGCACCTATGAAAAATTTAAAAAATTTATTTGACTAAATTATCAAGTTAGCAAATGGGTGTATTTTCTTAAAAAGTTCATGGAAAGAAAAGATTTCTATTAAATTTGTGGGACAAGAAATATTGTATTGCGGCTTTTTATATCATATTCAACGTCTTTAATTCAATTTCTTAACGTGCATAACTAATTAATCTAAATTATTAAATAACAAAAAAAAAAAAAAAGGAATTTAGATGCCACAAAATGGGATCATGATATGAGGAATCTAATTTCTTGTACAAAGATATAGTGCCTATACAATCACATGATTATTTCCCAAAATAATAATAATTATGACAAATAGTTAATTTGATTAAGTAAATCACCCCAACGTATAAATTGGGTGTTAATTTTTTGTTTTTCAAAACAATCAATATATATATATATATATAAATTGAGAAGCAGTGCAATCATAAATTAAAAATATTAAGAGAAGGAATATGCAAACTCATTTATAATCGAAGGCTTTGAATTAAAACAAAGATTTATTCATTTTTTTAATAAAATCAACTTTTTAAGCCTAAGTACATGAAAAAATAATTTAAGTCTAAGTGTACCAACAAATACTATATCACAAATTGTTATAAAAAAACTTAATTTGATTTAAATCATTAGCACCTTAATCTTGTTTTATAATAACTAAAATTTGATTAAAAGAACCCTTTGACTATTAATAATAATAATTATAATTATAAATCCAATAATAAATGTAAATTGTCAAACTTAGGTATGCAAAAGAATTATTTTTATATATTATCTCAAATTCATTTAATTTATTTTATCTTTTTTATGTGAAAAATGAATAATAATGCATAAATTTATAATTAATTTTAATTATATTTATATTTATTTTATTTTTTACTATTTTTCATAATAAAATTGAACCGTTTCTTTAATATATATTTTTCCTTTTTTAACAACCAAACAGGTGAGCAAAATGGGTGAAAGAGAGCGTTATTTATTATTTTAGTTCATTTCATGAAGTTTAGAAAGGTTAATTGAGGAGAATTTGTTTTTAATTTTTCTAATATTAAAAGTAATGTGAAATGACCTTCTTGCCCTCTTCCCAAACCTTCTGGAGGGGAAAGAAACTAAAAGTGAAAATAAGGTTAGAATTTTGGGTAGTTGTAGGCACGTTGAACAAACTGGTAAGAGGGTAATTTCACCAATATATTCCTTTATATTTAAAAAAAAAAAAAAAGATAAAATAAGGTGATGGGATATAACATAGGTCCAAATAAATTCTCAAAAAATAAAAATAAAAATATATTATTGTATTAAGATCCAGCTTAACCATCAACATCATGTATTATGTATTAATTTAGATTACAAAATTAAGGTAAGAGAATAAGAAGTAGATGTGTCGGGATCCTATATTCCAAAACCCAAAATGAATCCATTTAACAAAATACTTTTACATGTATGGCTGCAAAAACCATGACAGCTTGAGGGTGCGATACATCCACCCACACACCCATTTTATTGTATTATTCATATACCCTCTGGAATCAGGCATTCTCTTCACCACTACTCATCAATTGTAGACAAAATGGCATTCATCAAAACCTGCAACAAGGCAATATATATCAAATATCAGACTCAAATCAGACTACCTACTTAAAATTGTATGAGCTGCGCTTGTGCTTCCGAAAAAAAAAAAGTTACCCGAATGTAACTATCAATTTTTATCATTAAAAGTAAGTAAAATAATTTAGATTATTAAATAAAGGTACAAATAATGAGATTAAGACATAATGAGATCCAGATACATAACAATAAGATCTAAATGCACGTGTGATATGATATGATTGGTTATGCTTTTGGATGGGTGCCTCTTTGATGTTACAGTTGGACCCTCAAGTTTTACTTGCTAATCCACAAAAGCCAAAAAAAAAAAAAAAAAAAAAAATTTATGTTATTGATTCATTATCATTCTAGCTTTTTATTTGGGTCGTTTAAAGTGTATAGTGAAATTTGATCCATTAAATAATGGTACAAAATATAGACCAAATTAAGTTAATTAGAAATAAATAAGATTAAAGTAAAATAATAATAATAATAATAATTAAGGCACATATATGTATAGGACTACTTGATTGATCTTGTGTTTTTGGTGTGACACAGAGGAGACGCCTTTTGGTTCCATAGCTGACCCAACTTAGAATCATGTCTACCCAAGAAAATGAATATTGAATGGAATTGTTGGGACTTACTTGGATTAACTGTAACAAGCATTGCAGTTCCTCCAAAGTCGCAGGTGCCACCAGCCACCTTAGTCCTCTGCCAGTAACTATTGAAAGCATATGAAGCATGCGCAAACAATGTATTGGGTTGGAAGCATAACCCCTCGGGCTTAATTGCTTCACAGTCTGCACCTTTTCCGCAGGCATAGTCCATGGCCTCCTGAATTATGGGATCAGGCACCGTCGGCTTTGCGACACACCAAACAGCATACTGGGGTGCCTTATGTAGTGGAGGCGGTGTAGTGGGCGGTGGTAGAACCACCGGAGGCTTAAAGATTGGCGGGCTCGGAGCGCGCTTCGGTGAGCTTGGCACATGCTTGGGGGGACTAGGCAGCTCAGATTCAGGAGGATTTGGAACTGGGGAATGTGTAGGAGGGCCTTGGAATATGGGTGGAGTAGTGGGTGTGGAAGGTGGCTGTGGGGAAAATGGTGGGCAAACACAAAAGGGAGGGGCTGTCTGTGGTGAGGGAAGTGGTGACAATGAATCAAAAGGTGGTAGAGAAAATGGAGAGCTTATGTATGAGTCAGTATTCTCCAAGTTTACTGCTGCTTGTTGCATCTTCCTCCCCTCAATGACTGAACTTTCACCAAACTCCTCACCTTCAACCTCCAACATTTGTGCTGAACTTCTTGCATCTGCACCAGAAGAAACAAAACTTATAACATACTCATCAACATTAACTAGTAAATTGAAAGGAAAATATGTTTAATTACCACATGGAGTACTTATAATCAGGGTGGCGACTGAAATGAAGATGAACACAACTATATTAAACATTCTAGTAGAGTGTTTGCTTGGGTCCATAGCATCAAAGCAGCACCAACTTCAACTGAGAATGTTGTCTGCTTCAGCGACCCTCCATAAATACACTTGGAGATGGCCATAAAAGCAGCTGCTTGAGACAGTAGAGGCCATAATAGGGAAAAGGAAAACGGGGCAAAAGTGGGGTGGCCATAAAGTGGGTACTGCAAACAGTTGGATACGAGTTAAAGATGATTCCTTGGCCTCTAGTTTATAATAAATTGTTGCATTTCAACTGACGAATGAAGAGATTTTAGAGAGGTGTGTAGGGGTTGTTTTTGCTGGGAATATATGCTTGCTTGGCAGAAGAGAAAAATGAAGAAATGGAGTTTCCTGTACTTTGTTTAATTTGCTTGCTTTCTACTCAAAGAAGGCTATACTTGTGCATGAATCTCTGCTGAAAGTCAGGTCCCATGTATCTTTATGCATCCAAATCCTACTATAGAACTTCCTCAGAAGAATGATAGTGCAAAAATATTCCTTACCCTAGCCTGGTGTAAAGGCCATTATTCTAAAACAGCATCAGACAAAAAAAAGAAAAAAAAAAAAAAATGAACTAATATTTTAGCTACTCCCTTTAAGTTACTTGTGGGAAAGGGTTCCAAGAAATTAATGAAACATTTCTCTCCATATTGAAGAAGACCCGTACGTGGTTTACTTCACTACTTGCTCATGTTTCCAAACATGCCAATCCTATCGGAATTAGGAACTCAGTGTGGCTGCAAGTTGAAGGATTGTTTTAATCTCAGTCAAAGATTGAGCTGTACTCCTAAGAATCATTGTTCCAAGAAAATTTAATTAAAGCAGACTGTGCTTCCCAATATAAAATATCACAGACACTCCTGCTTTTTAATAATCATCAATTCAACTTGATTTCGGGTTCGAAGGAGAGGATTTGGTGATAATTAAAATAATGGTGAGAAAATTAGTTTTTCTTTCAAATTAAATATGAATTTAGAACATGCATATATAGCAATGTTTCTGAGGAGAATACATTTCTTTTTAGAATAGTTGTTATAAATTATTTTCGATCAAAATGAAATTTTGTTTAGAAACTTAGGTATAAAAAATAGTTTTTAGACTTACTTTTTACGAAAATAATTTACAAAGTATTCTCATCTTCAATTATGTTTAGGATATTTTATAAAAAGAAAAAAAAAATTGAAACTTGTTCAAATAATTTTTTTTTTTTTTAAATATTTTCTATTGAGTTAGAATACTATTTTGATGCTCTAAAAAAAATAAAACCATTTTCTATAAGTGGACAATGGATCTAAAAACTGATTACAAGTGTAACACTTGGCACATATAACCTACACTTCTCCAAAAATCTGATTAGGCTTAGACATGTTATACTTTAATTATGATTAACATTATATATAGGATGGAAAAATTAAAAATTGTGAGGGCTTGTTTAGCAATATTTTAAAAATAATTATCAAATAATAGTTTTCGAGAATGATTCTTAAAAACAATTTTTTTTTTTTAGAAACAAAAATATATTTGGAACTCAAATATGAAAAATAGTTTCTCACTTTATTTTAGGTGAAAGTATTTATTTAAATTATTTTTTTTATTTTTAATTATTAATTAAAATCTTTTTTAAAAACAATAAAAAAAATAATCTCAAATTCGTTCTGAAAAACAATTCATTTTCAAAACAAATTATCACGAAAATTTTCTTTATCAAAAGTTTATTTAACATGTCTTATAGGTTAAAAAAAACTATTTCTTTTTTTTTTTTAAGCTTCAATGGATAATAAATTATTTATTTATTAAAAAATAATCTAATACATAAGGCCATAAATCTTCCTCCACCTAGTTTAGCAAAACTATAAGTTTATGTGTTGAAACGAGGATGAAGTGGGTTTTTTAGGTACTTACCCACCTTACCCCTATTAGAACTGTTTGAGATTTATTATTTTTTATTTATAAAGGAAAAAGAAAACTCGGTTCAATATTGCCTTATTCTTATCCCTATTCTTTATATAATTAATTTTTTAAAAAATATTTTATTTTTCATATTTTCCTTTTATTTTTTATATCTTATGCCTATTATTTTTTATTTTTAATACAATTAATATTTAATTTTTTTAGAAATAATAATAATAGTACGAGACAGAAAAAAATATGAGAAATTCTCATAATTATTTTGTTGTGGTCCATCCAATTTTGTATAAATTTTTATTAGAATAAAGATAAGAATGTGAGATTTGATCTATTTTGAACTCCTCCGTTTTCTATCCATATATTTTCTGTGAAACACTCTAATCAATTACTAAAAGGGAAAATTGATTACATTGTTTTTCAAAATAATCATTTCTTTTATCAAATAATTATTTTGTAAGGCGCCTGCCTTATGTATGAAATAAGGAATATATATAAACATATTTTACTATCATCAAGTTTTCTATCAAATAAAAAATAATTTATTTCAGATTTTTATTTCATATCAAATTATCTTTTCTTAATTTTGTTCTTGAAATAATGTTCTAAACAAACTAATTTAAGAAAAAATTGCAATATTTGTGTCAAGTGGAAAACGGAAAATAACTAAAAATATACAATTAATATTTGTTTATTCCTAAATTATACTTTATCATTTGCAATTATTAAACAAATTGTTGGAATTTCCAAATTGACACATCCTCAAATTAAGAGCCGAATATTCTTCTTAATTAATATCAATGATCATTACAATATAAAGTAACTGTTTTTAATTCCACCCAAATATGATTGCAAGTGAGATAATTATCTTTTTCAATATAACTGCATCTTGTTTGATTGATGAACTAAGAAAAATAATTATAGAGATTTTTTTCTATATTAGTAACATCAACTCAGTTAACTTCTAGTCTTCTTAAGTTTTATACATAGATGTGGATGTAACTAGAGAATTCTGGAAGCATAGAGAACTTTCTATAATAGAAAGTGGTTAGCCTTGCCAACTAATTACAGAGTTAGTTGAAACTAATTAATCACGTGCTTCAACTCGCCTCCTCAAGCAATGTTATGCCTTGGCAAAGATGAGTTTGTCATGAAGTAGTTCAAACCGAGTAGTGGATAAGGGCTTAGTCAATAGATCTACAATTCGTTCTTCAGTTGACACATACCTTACATGTAGCTCTTTTGCAATAACTTTTTCTCTCACAAAATGAATGTCAATCTCTATGTGTTTTGTTTTTGCATGAAACACAAGATTTGAAACTAAGGATCCTACTTCAACGTTGTTACACCACAATATAGGACTATGCATAGTTTTGAGTCTAAGTTCAGCAAACAAGCTTAATTTGTAGCCAAACTATTTTAGAAGCAACTTGAGCTAAAACTCGATACTCACTTTCAATACTTAACCAGCTTGCTACAACCTTTTTCTTTCAAGAACTCCATTTAATCAAATTTCCTCCAAGAAAAATACAATAACCACTTGTAAACTCTTGTCATCAATGTTACTAGCCTAACTTGCATCAGTGAATCCTTCAAGGACCAAATCTTTTACTAGTTGAAACTTCAAGCCATGTCCAATTGTGCCTCTTAAATACCTTAGTGCTCTTTTATAGGCTTGCCATTGTTGAATTGTAGGTGCATAAAGAAATTGACTAAGTTTGTTTACAGTAAAGAATGTATCAGGTCGAGTCATAGTCAAATATTAAAGCCTCCCAATGATACTTCAATATAGGAAGGGTTGCTCAAATAATTTGTTATCATTTAAGTGTAACTTAACCCCAACCTAAAAAAGGTGTTGAATTTGGATTAACTCTTGTCATCTTAGTTTTCTCCAAAATATCCAAAGTATACTTTGTTTGGGTTAAGTAAAGACCAGATTGATCTCTGTATGTCTCAACACTAAGAAAATAATTCATGGAACTTAAAGTCTTTAATGCAAACTTCTCATTTAAATCATTCATTACTTGTTAAATCAAATCAATATCATCATCGGTTGTCAAAATGTCATCTACATAGACCAACAAGAGTAGTAATTTGCTTGCAGATAAGTATGAAGAGACGACCGGTATCAAATTTTGAATTTTCAAAACCCTAATGCAATATAACAGTTTTAAGCTTGTCAAATTAACCCCTTGGCACTTGTTTTAAACCATATAAGGCCTTGTGTAGCTTGCAAACATGGTGTGAAGCATGTTGATTAATAAAACCAATTGGTTGAGTCATATGTATACAATTTCTCGTAGGTTTCCATTTAAAAATGCATTGCTGATATCAATCTGTTGAATATCCCAACTTTTTGTAACAACAATAGTAAGCACTACACGAATGGTTGATGACTTGATAACAAGACTAAAAGTATCAAAGTAATCAAGCCCTGCTATTTGCTGAAAAACCTTAGCAATAAGTTGGGCCTTATATCTTTGTATAGAACCATTAGGATTATATTTTACTTGAAAAATCCATTTGTTGTCCACAAGTTTTATGTCATCTGTATAAGATATTAAGCTCTATGTGTTATTTGACAAAAGGGCATTATACTCATCACCCATTGTTTTTTTCCAATTTGGATCTAATGGAGCTTATTCCACACTTGTAGGTCTAATAACTAGAGTATTTATTTTCTATTTGGCAAAGAAGACCCTTTGTTTGAAAATTCTAGACTTGGATCTAGTTTGCATAGGATGAGTATTCTGAATAGATGAAGAATGAGACTTAATAGTTTGATTCTCATTATTGACCTGATTATCATATTGTAATATATTGGGATCCTTAATAGTATTAGTTTCAGCAGGTTGTAATGCTCTATTTTCAACAGGTGCACTACTTAAAGATGATGATGAAACTATTGTTTAAGGTAAAATAGATGTAGTAGAAGTTAAAAAATCATTTGGTGAGGGAACATGCCACATACCAAAGATATTGGTTTCATTAGTGGCGACAAAAAAGAAATTAGTAGCATTAGACCTTTTAACTTGAAAACCAACAACAAATTGATGAATAGTGGTTTTTTATTCATACTTTCATTCGTTCACGTACAGAGTATATATAGAGGATATACATGACTCAATATCCTATAATCAAGCTATATAGCTATACAATCATATCTGTTAATTGTGTTAACCACCTATAATCAAGCGTAATCACCTAAGAATGGGAAAGAATGATTACAAGGATTTGTACAACTAATATCCTAATATCTCAACACTCCCCCTCAAGTTGGTGCATAGATGTCACACATGCCCAACTTGTCTAAAAATTTTGAGAACACTCGACTTGAGACTACAGGTTTGGTGAGGATATCGGCCAATTGATCTTCTGATCGAATCTTAAGCAATTTCACAATCTTATCATCCAACTTCTCCTTAATGAAGAATCTGTCCACCTCGACATGCTTTGTACGATCATATTGTACTGGATTATGAGCAATGTCACATGCGGCTTTATTGTCACAAAACAATCGGATTGGTTGCCTAGATGGGTAACCTAAATCCTGTAAGAGGAGTCTTAGCCATAATACTTCACAAAGTCCTAGAGCCATACCCCTAAATTCCGCTTCTGCACTTGAACGAGTAACAACATTCTGTTTCTTACTTTTCCATGTCACAAGATTACCACCTACAAAGGTAAAGTAACTAGATGTAGATCGTCTATCATCCACTACATCGGCCCAATCAGCATCAGTATATACTTCTATACTCTGATGATCAACATTTTTAGCGAACAAAATTCCCTTCCCAGGAGCATTCTTCAAATACCTCAAAATGTGCATGACTGCATTCATATGTTGCTCTCTAAGATTATGCATATATTGACTCACTACACTCAATGCATAAGCAAGATTTGGTCTTGTATGAGCTAAGTACATTAATATCCCCACAAGTCTTTGGTATCTTCCCTTATCGGGTTGATACTTGATTAGGCTCAACACGCACTTTTAGACCTTCTTTTATTGGTGTATCAATAAGTTGACATCCCGATATTCTTGTCTCTTATAAAAGATCTAAGGCATACTTTCTTTGAGACAGAAAAATTCCTTCACTTGATCGAGAAACTTCAATCTCAAGAAAGTATTTAAGAGGACCTAGATCTTTCATTTCGAATTCTCTAGACAAATAAAATAAAAAACAGTTTTTTTATAAAAAAAAAAAAAGAAAAAAAAAGAAAAGAAAAAATAAACATTTTTTAGAATAAAATTGAAAAGGAAAAGAATATATATTTTTATTTAATAAAATCAAATTTTCCTTTTAAATAAATTGAGATTTTTAAAAAATATTTTTTTATTATTTTATTTTATTTTTTTAATAAATTTGAACTTTTTTTTTTCTCTTCTCATTTTTTTTATATAATTAATTTAAAATATTTTTTTAGAATAAAATGTGGATAACTTTTTTTTTGAAAAAAAAAATAATAAATAAATAAATTGTAAAGTTTTTCTAAATAAATCTGGGAGTTTTTTTGTAAAGTATTTTTTTTAAAAATTATTTTCTAATTCAAGTAGAAATTGGTTTTTGTCAATAATTTTTTTTTTTTTTTGTAAATATTTGAAAAAAAACTATTAAAATTTGTTCTGAATAGAATTCTTTTGTAAATAAAATTGTGAAAAAGGTCTCTATTTTGAAATAAAAGATAAATTAAATTTTATTTTTAGATAAATTTATATAAATAAAAAATCTTTATTTTTCTTTTCTTAATAAAAGTTAAACAAATTCCCTTATCTAAACTAAAATTTTGAAAAATCATCTCTTTTAAATCAAATTTGCAAAAGACTTTATTATTATTATTATTCATAAATAAAATTGTTAATGGACATTTTTAAATAAAATTGAATTAACATTTTTTTTATGGTAAAAATCAAGTAAAATTCTTTCCTTTTAAATAAAACAGTGAAAATGTAAATTTATTTCTTTGAAACAAATATAAAATTTTGAAGTTTTTTTTAAATCTAAAATCGAATTGAAATACTTTTGTAAATAAAATTATAAAAATTCATTCATTTTTTAAAAAGCAAGTAAAATAATTTTGTTGCCAAATTGAGATTTTGTAATAAATTCTTTTGATACAATAAGTGTAAATAACTTTTTTTGAAAATTAAACACGAATAAAATTGAATTAAATCACTTGAAGAAAATATTTCGTGAATAAATAAATTGAAATCGCTCATTCAAAATTGTTTTTAATAAAATCCTTTGAAATTTCTTGAAAACTAATTCTTTTAATATATTTTTTTTATTAGTTCAATAAATCAATTTGCATAATTCTATTTTGTACATTCTTGTAATTTTATTTTGTTATCACTTTTGTGTATATTGATTTATGTTATTAATTTTGGTATCCATGATTAATTAGTTAATTGTCATAATTCCTTCAATTCATTTAGTAGAGACCATATGTATACGGGCATAAAAAGGGTGCTATGGCTCACCATCGTACCTTCCCAATAGGCAACTTGACCCCTGAACCCAAACTTAGTTTTTCACAAACCTGTTTTTCCTTTTGGAGTTAAATTAGGGTTTTTCTTTCTAATTTTAATTTTTCCCTTTAAAAAAAAATTAAAATAAGTAGCGACTCCAAGTCTTTTTTTTTTTTTTAATTAAATTTTCACCAAGTAAAATAAAAAATGAATTTCACAATCGAGTGGGAACACATCGAGCAAAATACAAGATCTACACATACCATGTAACAAATCAAAATGCGAAAATATTTGAAGCATAATTATTTTCTTACATAATTCTTAATTAAAGTTAAGTGCATATTTTTGAACTTAAGTACAAGATATTAAATAATCTTACTTTATGTTTGGAAAGAAGATTTAACTCTATGCATGGATTTTGAAAATTAGAGAAAAAAAAAATGAGAAAACATTTTTTTTTAAGAAAAATAGAAATATAAGATTTTATTTTTTTTAAATTATACTTAGTAGTTGGAAAATTTGTGGAAAATGTTAAAGAAACAAAATAGAAATGGAAAAGAAAAGAAAATGAAAGGAAAAAAAAAAGATTTAAAGTTGATAAATTATTCTTATGTAATTCTTTAAACTGGTTTTATTTATTTATTTTCTTCAATATAAAGATTAAATAATATAAAGTTAATAAACTATTTTTTTTTATATTTCTTTGAAATAAGAAAATTATTTTTCTTAAGAATTTATCTCTTTTGTTGGAATCAAACAAATTAATAAATTATTTTTTATATATTTTTTCAAACTTAATTGATTTATTTTTCATTTTATACAAATTTTCATAATATATCATATACAAAAACATTATTTTTCTTAATAATATTTTTCCTTTCCTCAATATTTTTCTAACTAAAACAAAGTATAAAATTTGGGAATGTTAAGGCCCTAAGTATCAACCCATCTAATTTCATATCTTAATTATCGAATACGTATATAAAGAAAAAGCTAGAATCCGAGTGGTGGTGATTTTGGGATATGGTACCTATAAATTATCGTTTGGTACTACAAAAGTATCCATGAATTTTGTTCTTTGTTATCTTTGTTCTAATTCTAATCAAACGATCATTAATTTGAACAATTGTACCACGGCAACGGATGTCACGTTAACAGTAGGACAATCTGAACCGGACCGTTACCTTGAAATTACCTTTGAAGCCCTTGGGCCATATCTGACCACCAAGACAGAGCAACGAAAACAAGTAAAGGGCAAAACGGGAAGAGGAAAAGACAAGGTCTTTTGGAAGCAATGGACTCTTGCAACGGTAACTTTTCCCAACATTCATTTTATACGATCATCTTCGCCACTTTTCTTTACAGAAATCGAAGCAACTGAAAAGAAAAAAACGGCAAAGTGATTGAGCTTCTTCATTCACAGAAAACAATTCCTCAATGTCTTCAGCATTAGCAGTAGCAGTAGCAGTAGCAGTACCAGAAGAAGAAGAGGAAGAAGAAGGGAGGCTGATAAAAGTGGTGGAGTATGTGGAATCATCCCTGTGCGAAGAGCTTCTCTGCAAATTCCCAGACACCTCTCCCTTTGATTTTGACTACTCACAGAGCTCAATCTGGTCTCCATTGGTGCCTCGCCCTCAAAAATCTCTTGCTTTGAACTGGGATTTGGGAACGCCACCTCCGAAGTTGTCTTACAGGTTGGGTTTGGATAAAACCAGTCTCAAGAAGGTCACCGCTAATCTTAAGAACAACATCTTCACTATGTTTAAGAAGAAGCAGAAGAAGAGGAGGAGGAGTTTCATCAAGCCCTCTGATCACTTCTCTCCCACTCCTCCTTCCACAAAGGTAACCACTCTTTTATTTTCCATTTCTTGTTTTATTTTTTTGAAAAATTTTCCAGCCATTTTTGGGTTGTTGAAGCTCAAATGGATATGCCCATTTGAGGAAACTTGGGAAACCAAGAGGGAAAATTGGCCCCCGTCTTGGATCTGTTTGGATAAGAAGAAAAGGGGGAAAGAAAATGTCGAAAGAGGGCCCTTTCCTCATTCTTTGTCACATGGAAAAAGCTTGGAATTTATGGGAAAATTTTGGGAAAAGAAGCCACCTCTAAAGAGGAATCTATAATGTGATCAACAATTTTTTCTTTTTCTTTTTTTGGATTTTATTAAATTATTGTAACAGGGATGGAGCAGGGTGCTGAAAGCAGCCTCAAAACATTTCAAGAAGAAGAAGAAGAAAGATCCAACAAACCTTCATGTCAAACTCTCCAATTATTTGAGACAATCAGACTCTTAAGTCACTTGTTCATCCATGTATTTTTTTTTTTTTTTTTGTTAAATGCTTATTCTATTAGAAAATTATTTTTTGTATTTTTATATCCATTGGATGGTCAAGTTAAAAAAAAAAGTAATGATGATTGTCATTAATTGATTTGGATGGATGCCATTATTGTTTCTTTATCACCCTCAAATTTTCGTATATTTCTATTAAGGCCAAACTCATAAGTAAACTCGTCTGGGTAGAAGTTGAAATCATTCCATAAGAAATCTGACTTCTTTTTTGGGAAAGATCCTATTTGAAATTACAAAACTAGCCGTTGGTTGAGATTTTTGGGTTGGCATAAGGTTGTTTCTTGGGCTGGGCCCAAAAGATTAATGGACTAATTCAGTTGACGATATGGCCGGTTCCTAATATCCCAACTCTTTTAGGTTTTATTATATTCAACTACTATTAAAGAAAAAAAACGTTCATTCCATTTTTATCCAATATCATTTATAAATCTACAATCTGATTTGTTCAAAAAAAAAATGTTATAAATGATTATAATTTTCAATTTGGAAAATAATCCCTTTTTTTTTTTTTTAAAGATATCAATCTTTTGAAGAAAAATATTTGTGAATTTTAGATTTATAATGAACACTTATCTTATTTTGAAATTTACATTTCTAGAATAATCTAAAAATTGATTTATTGAAAGAATATTTTAATTTATAATAAAATTGCAAGTATAATAATAATGTAAATGATTTTAAAAATAATATCTTATGAAATTTTAAAATTAACTTGGAGAAAAGTATTTTATGGATTTAAACTTTAGGTTTCAATTTTCATCTTAATTTAGAGATTGATTTTGAAAAAATTATATATACACACTAAAATAAATATTTCAATTTAAGATATATTATAGATCCCTCCTCATTTTTTTTTTTTTTAAATATCCTAGTGAAGAAATATCCAAAAAGAGATACTTGAAATTTTGAAAAAAGAAATTAATAAACCATATATTTAAAAAAATCCTTATCCTATAAAGACCCTTTCAATTTTTTTAATAAATCAATTTGTGGACCCCATATTTTGATGCATGCGTTCCCCACTCAATTGGCCCAACTCGGCTTTTTATTATAATTTTTTTAATTTTTAAAAAAAAAATTGATTTTTTTTTAATTTTTTTTTTAGTCGTCACTTATTTTTGTTTTATTTTTAAAGGGAAAAACTCTAAATGAGACTCTTGAAGGAAAAATAGGTCTATAAAAAACTAATTTTAGGTTCGAGGTTGGGTTACCTATTGGAAAGGTACGGTGATAGATCGTAACACCCCTCTAAGCCTTAAGAATTACGTATCTACTAATTAAATTAAAGCAAGTGTGACAATTGATAGATTAAACATGGATACCAAAATAATATCAATCTAGAAATAATCGGATAAACAAGAAATACGAGGTGTGTACCTAAGTAATGAGTTGTTCGCTTCATGAAAAACGGAGGTTAGTAAACATATACAGGATAATTGCATGTGTCGCGAAGCAAAGCAAGTCAATAAAGCATAGCAATCAATCAATGAACGAGAAAATCCCGTATGTTGGGCCCCACCAAAGCCCAAATTATTTTTACACAAATTAATTTCATGAATTCCATTATTTGAAATTAATTCCATGACCCCCTTTCTTTGCTCCTCTTTTGCTCTTTTTTTTTTTTTGCCCCCAAAACTTTGCTGCCTAAGCTCATTCCCAACGGCCTCTGAATCCTCATGCCACCTGTCACATCTTAGTTGCTTCAAGAAAATGTCACTGCTCCAGCCTACACCTGCTACCCAAAACCTCCTAAAAGGTGGTTAAAATGTGCTCCAAAAATAACAAAAAAAAACCTAGACAAAAAATTGAGGGTCTACACAATTCTTTTTAGTTCGATACATAAAGAGAATAGCTTCAACTTTTAGTTCAATTAAAATATTATCCCATTTAAATTTAGTTAAATTTAAATTGATATACAATTTAATTTAAGTATTAACTTTATATTTTATGTAATTTAATTTAATTATAATATAAGTTGATTGTATATGAATTATAAAGTTAGGGTTTAAGCTAGAATTCACATGTAATAGGGATGTCAACTCATATTATAAGAGTATATAATGAGGAAAACAGAAACCACTATGTACTCTCACTTTCCCTTCATTCTTCTCTTCACAAATCATTTTTCCCACCTTCAACATCAGGTTGTCGCAATCGCATCAATTTTTAGTTCCAAGTGTAAAAATTTGTATGATAGTGATTTTAGGCAGCATTTTTAATCTTTTAATATTTAAAAGTAATTTTTTGATTTAAATATTAAAAAAATAAAAATGCTTCTTAAAATCATTATCAAATAAGCTCTAAATCATTACTATTGGGTTCATTCACTTTGTTGTATGTGCATTTGAGAACTTAACATCATGTTAGAGGGAAGTCCCAAGATAAGGAAAAAGATGACAAAAGGTTTGTGACATCAAATTAAATGAAGGGCTGCAACATTTGGATGAGTCGCATGGGATGTGCATGAGAAGTGCATGACAAGTTTTGAATTATTGATAAATATGGATATATCAGTACTTGAATTTTACGAATATATCATAAATATGGTGGATATTTTTGTGATTTTATCGATATATTGGACATATCAGTGGATATTTTGACAAAAATATTGGTAAAGTAAAAATTATTTAAAATTTATGAAAATAATTGAAAAAAACTCTAAAAAATTATAAAATAAATAAAAATACATATTTTAAAGTTATTTTATATTTAAAGTTATTTTGCAAAATGTAATTGACATAGATATTGTTATGAAAAAAAATATCTATATGCAAGGATATATCAGTATTAATATATAATTTATTATTTATCTTATTAAATTAATTTTAATTTATAAAATATTAGAACTTTATTATTATCATTATTATTTATAATTTAGTTTTTTTTAAATAAATTTATATTTTTAATATTTTAAAATAAAAATATTCAAAATTAAAGGATAAATATAAAAAATTTAAAAGTAAAGTGATAGTAATTTTTTAGAATAGGATTAATGAGATAAATGATGATACATTTAATACTAAAATTATAATTTATTTAATTCAAATGCATTTAATAGTGTGAAATAAATGATGATAAATATATGATTTTTTTAATATTTATATATTTATATTTAATTATCATATAAATAATATAAAAAAAACTTATTAAAAAATTATAATATTGATTTTTATATTTTTATTAATCAATGGTAGCCAGGGATTGAACCCAAACCTTTAGCCTGGGTTTGAATCCCCAGGTTGCAAAATAAATAATGGCATGCAGGTTTGTTGTGCGTAGAGCGTACACTGAGTTGGAGCTTGGGCTATGCATGGAGTGTGTGGTTGGGGGGTCCCGAGGCACATCAATCTCGGTGTATTGATTTAGTATTGAGTGATACTTAAAATAAGACAGTTAAAAGGTTAAAAAAATTATAAAAAAAAAAAATATTATGAACATATTTAGAAAAATAAATATAATTTATGATAATGTTAATAATTAAAAATTATTTTATTTCAAATATAATGATATTTTTATTAAAATCCTAAAAGAGTGGTTGCAAATTTGCTTTTAATAGTAAGTAGGAAAGGGCTGGTGTTGATTGAAGGTTATCTCTTATAGAGGACCTTAATCATAGGTGTTTTTTTGGGTAAACTTGTTTTAGGTGCTTGATTATAGTCAGATGTATTTTGAATGACATACATTTTTTGGGATGTTTATTTTTGGTAGTATCATTAGGGTTCATAAGATCTGCATCTAGGAGATCCACCAATGCCATATATATTAAGATTTTGGCTATTGAAGCATTGAAGATCCCTTCAACTACCATGACCATGAAATTGTATTCATTGTAGACTTTCGATATTATTGTTATCCCAATTGGGGTAGTAAGGGGACAAGAAAATGTTAGGATATTAAATTTGATGGAATATACTTTAACAATGCATCTTGCGAGGCCCATTTCTTCAAAAAATTGGCGGAAGGTGAGGGTAGCCACCAAAGGCCTTATAGTTTTTAGACTATCAGATGCTCCTAGTGATATTCCAATGATCACGGAATGCGCCACTATGCTTGGAGACTTCATCAAGACTTGGCCTCATCCCTTTTGGACTTTCCCTTATTATAGACTCTTTAAAGTCTTGGATGGATGACTAAAGGTTTGACTTAACCATTTGAGATGGGTTTTATATGGTATCTGTTTTAGATCGAGGTATTCAGGTACCTAATTACACCTGCACCTACTACGGTGCACATGTTTTGGGAAAGCTATTTTTTGTGGTATCAATGCCCAATTCCAAAGCCTACATCATTAAAAAAAAAAACACCAATTTTAGTAAATTAATTAGGGTGTTTTTGAACAAATGAAGCAAAACTCGTTTTAAGTTTTCATCTTCAAGTGCCTCAAAACTGCTAACAACGAGAATTACATAGGAAATTACACAATGTATGATGGTCATTTCCTCATCAGAAGATGAGGATCCATGAGCCAGGCCATGAGAGGCATGTGTGTCAACATCATCTTCATGCTTTCCAACAGAAGGTTGAGCCTTCTTACTGTACTAGGTAGTGGCAAAGGTATCAACCATCAATGTTCCAATGGCCGATACCATCTGTACAAAGTTGGTAAACGAAAAATTGGTCCAAGGGTTCTCACTTAGACATGGGGACGTCAAACTCTCAAAGGCATACAACAATACAAGAATGAAACTAGTGGTCAGGATCATTTCATCTGCAAATGTCTTTATACCAAAGAAAACATTCTTTTCTAGATGTAGAGCTGGTATTCTCTTCTCTAGAATTGGTATATATACCCCAATTGCACCACCAACCAATGTGGAAGTTATAACTGCTATATTATATCTAAGAGCTTTTATTTTTGTCTTGGTCTTCATTTTTTTCATCACATGTATAGTCTCTTAAAACTAGTGTTGGAAGCGTTAATGATCAAGGTTTACAATATCCGAATATTTCACCAATTTTTTTATTTTTCGATTATTAAATAAATGAAATCTATTTATTTTATTTTTACATTTGATTTAATTTATTACCAAAAATAAAAAAATAAATAATAATTTTTTTAATAGGTCTTTTTTTATTCCATTTAGGTGACGCTTAACACACAAAAAAAAAAAAAAAACGTATTCTTAATCTCACTCCTCTCTCGTTGTTAACCGAACAAAGCCTTAAATAAGGTGAGTCGCTTTGGCAAATATTTTAGCGCACACCTATGTTTAGGTTGGACGTTTTTTTGTAGCAACATCTATTTTGATGCTATTAGGCTTCATTAGAAATCTCTTAGCATGGTGAAAAAAAAGGATGATATACATTGTGAACCCAAATTCTACGAGTTTAAACTTTTAGGGAAATTAATAATTTAATGGAGTGCTTCCAATAAACCTTAGAAAATAAAAATATTTCTTCTCGTGTGAGTATAGTGCAACATGTGAGGGAAGATGTTAAAGAGCATGGTATATATTGTGAACCAAAATTCTAAAAGTTTAATTTTTTTAGAAAAATTTGAAGTTTAACAGAATGCTCCCATTAAACCTTAGAAAATAAAAAATTAGGTCAAACAATAGATGTCCTTTTTATCTTACTTGTAGCAGGTTTGAACTTCTAATCTTTTAGAACTGATTTTAGGATGAATTAAAATGGTGATTTTTAATGTTTGAAACTATATATTTTTTTTATCTTACAAAAATTATATATTGATAAAATTTTAAAAACTACTTTTAAAAATTAAGAGACGTGCTTGTAGTGATTCTAAATAATTACGTTATAAGAGCATTTGAGAGTTTAAACACAATGAAACTTCTTGTGGTTACTTTCACCTTCAATTTTTTGAAAGCATTTAGAGGTTGCACTGTTCAAGTGTATAATTTCAAATTAAATATCTTAATTTTTGACAATTTATTTTTTTTAGAATTCTTTTTTTTTTTTTGCTAACATCAATTGTGAACTTTGTAGGCAAAGTTTAACTATCAGGCTACTATAGTTATGAAGTTGTTCTTCTCCCTTACTACCCCAATTGGGATAATAATTGGGATAGGGAAATTAAAATTTTACGATGAAAATAGTTTCACGTCCTTGATAACTAAAGAGAATTTCAATGTTGCTTCGATTGAAATCTTGATATACATGGCACTAGTGGATCTTCTAGCTACAAATTCCATGAGCCCTAGGAGGCACATCTCTAGTGGCTTCAAGTTAGTGTTAATATCACACTTCTTCTTAGTGTCAGAGGCATGTCCCTATTGGCCAAATGGACATTGATTTGGTTTGTGCTAGTCACACCACCTCTCTTAAATTAATGGATTTAAAAATAAAGATCCATGATTAATTACAAGGAAGTTTGTATGATTCAAAATTAACAGTTTCTAACTTAGAAAAATATGATTATTTTTCTTTTGTATTTTTTTCATGTTTCCTATTATTTTGTAGAACATGTTCGTGCTTTGTTTAATAGATGAAGTGATATATTATTCTTCTTTTGATAATTAACGATTTTTATTGTTTTAATCTCCCATGCTTATAGAAAATGAAAATTCTATTAGCAGATGAAGTAAAGAGCATGATATAAATTGTGAAAATGTTTGATCTATGAAACTGTATTAATCTACCTTATTGAGCTTTGAGTTCATTCCACTTTGTTGATAATTTTTTAGGTACTCTCAATTCGGGCCAGGAATGATGGTTAGGTTTGGAAATTTTATTTTTCTTTGTTAGGATTTTGGTTCAACTTTATTTTGGATATTATTTAGATGTTAAAATTTAATTCCCATTTAAATTATTTGAGTTTGGAGTTATTTGGACAATAACACTTTGGTTGATGTGTTAGTTTTTAAAGTTGAGAATTGAAGATTATAGAATTTATTTATTTTACTACTTTGAACAAAAATTTGGTAATTGGTAATTTCTAGTTACAAGATGAATATTTGTGTCATTTCCACTTTGAGCCTTCAGACTTAAGGTGTAAAATGACCATCATACCCTTAGACTGGGTTTCGGGATGTGACAAAATCGATGGATCTTCTAGCTACAAATTTCATGAGCCCCAAGATGCACACCTCTAGGTGGCTTCAAGTTGGTGCTAATATCACACTTCTTAGTGTTGGATGCATGTCCCTATCGACCAAATGAGCATGAATTTGGTTTATGTCAGTTATATCACCTTTCTTGTATTAATAGAGTTAAGATAAAGGTTCATGATTAATTAAAAGAAAGTTTGTATGATTCAAAAGTGACAATTTCTAACTTAGAAAGTATAGTTATTTTTTTATATATATTTTTTTTAATGCTTCCTATATAGAGCATGTTCGTCTTTTGTTTAATAGATGAATTAATATATTATTATTCTTTTGATAATTAGTGATTTATATTGTCTTAATCTTCAATGCTTACACAAAATAAAAATTCAATTAATAGATAAAGTAAAGAGAATGATATACATTATAAATCCAACTTCTACAAACTTAAGATTTTAGAAAAATTGGGAAAATTTATAATTTAATAGAATGCGACCTATCCATCTTTTCAAGTACAGGTATGAGAGAGTGTTGAAAAATATGATATATATTGTGCATTCATTCTCACAACCCTCTCTCTCTATTTATTTATCTATCTCTCTCTCTCTCTCTCTCTCTCTCTGTGCACCCAACTTTCTCTCACCTCTCTCTTTCTCTATATCCATTTCCCCATACCCGCTACCACCACAGTCATGCCATTTTCAACTCCATCCACGCACTTCCATTGTTATAGCATTCTCATTCTAAGGGTTTGAAAATTGGTAAGGTAAATTTTCTTTAATTTGAATAATAATTGTTTGTGAGATTGGGCTGATTTGGGCCTTAATTTGGGCTTAAATTTATTTATTCATTTCATCTGGGCTTTGCTTGTTAGAATTTTGAGTTTGGCCATTTAGATTTGAATTTGAATTTGGGTAATTTCTTTTGTACTATTGCCTTGTTTTTGTTTTGTTTTGTTTTTTTTTTTTGTTTTTTTTTTTTTTTTGTTTTTGAATGAGTTGATTGATCGAGACAGAAAGATTCACACATGGGTCGAAAAAAAACGCTGTAGTGTTTTTATGATGCTTTTTTTTGTTATGGGAATTTTTTTGCTATTTATTTTAGGGAAGATGCACAGTGTTAAGGGAGGAAGAGGGAGCTCTTTCATTGTTTCTTTTTTCTTCTTGTTGATATTATGAGAGTGAGAGAGTGTGTTCTTTGGGATCTTCTTGAGCTCCATTTTGGAAAGTAGTGGCTCAACTATACATAAGTATATTTTCCCTCTCGTTTATTTTAATGTTTAGTTTCATTCTTCTCATCCTGTAAGTATTGATTTGTGAATATTGGTTTATAAGTTTTGGCTTATAAATATGGGTTTGTTGTTGGATTTGTGAATATTGATTTGCAAGTTTTGGCTTATGAATATTGAATTGTTTTTACTTGAGGTATTCTATATTATATGTATTTCATTTTGTTCAGTTTCAATATAAATACAATGTAAATAAGATGAAATCTGAACTCGTGTTTTTTTTAATGAATTGAAAATGATTTTTTATGCATATTAATAAGTGTAATACTGTTCTTATTTATAAATCTACAATATATACATATATATTAAAATCTGAAACTTTTTTTTTTTCTCTCAAAAATAAATCCCAAACTTTTTGTTTTTTTTTTCAAAAAAAAAAAATATTCGAGGCCTGATTCTCTTATCATAAATTTGAAACACATTTAAAAAATAAAACTAGAAAATCCCTTTTTTAAAAAATAAATAAATAATGAAGTTAAAAATCACTTTGCTCTTAATAAAAGTATGATATCATCTTTTGACTAAACTTGATTTAAAAAAAAAAAAAAAAATTCCAAACCATTTAAAAAAAATAATAAATATGAAGTCTTTTTTTATACATATATGAAATAGAAATTACTTTTTTAAAAATAAATTGCAAGGTCTTTGTAACAAAATTGGAGGACTTTTTTTTCTTAAACTTAATGAAGATAAAATCAAATTTTCAATAAAGCTTTTCTAATAAAATCAAATAAAAAAAAAACATTTTTTTAAAAAAAAATATAATAAAAGAATTGAAATATTTTTGTGAATGAATCTATAAGAAATTTATTTTTTTTAAAGTAAAAATGATAAAAATCTGTTTTTTTTTTTTTTTCTTCTAATAAAGATTGTTTCCCTAATAAAAAGATTGATACTCTTTGTAAATATTCTTTTTACTAAATTGACTTGGGTTTTTTTATTTATTATTATATGAAACTATAAAAACTCATCTTTTTACTGAAAAAAATAGAATTGGATTATTTTTTTTATGAAAAATGAAAATATTTTTATTAATAAATATTTTTAAATGATTAATAAAAATCATTTTTATGTTAAATCAAAATTATTTATCTTTATATATTATAAAATGATGCGGGTCGGGTCCACAATGCTGCTCCTATGACTGCCAATAAATAAGATCCATGCCTAGATACACACAGCAGCTGGAAGTTGGACCTCTATCATCAAGATCCGACGCCCAATCTTCTTTGAAAAAGTCAACAACCTCAAGATGCGGAGATTTTCTAAGATGGAGACCATCATCACATGCCTAGTATTATTTTATCATCATATGCGTTTCCAAACAGATGAGTTAACAGGTGGTTTTTAATGTTTGAAAGTTTTTTTTTTTTTTTACAAAAAAAAGAAAAAAAAAAAAGAAGTATTTGATAAAATTTTAAAAAATAAAGAGATCTACTTGCAACAATAGTATGAAAGTACCTTCTTTTTTTCTTTTGTTTATATTTAAATATTAAATAATCATTATAACAATACTTATAAAAAATGTACTTTAATCAGAGTCATCGGAATGTGTAATAAAAAATTATTTAGAAGAATGCCTATATTTTTGGAAGTGATTTTTAAAAAATAAGAATTGCAATAGAGGGAATACTCACAAAAAAAAATTACCAACTTAAATACTTGCCGGATTATTTAAATTGGAAAATTTGAATAGCACACTTATGAGTTTGCTAATGTTTAGATGTCGTTAAGAGCTCAAGTACTTATTAATTTATATGTTCTCCCATTTACTATATGAATTAAATTGCAAAATTTGAATAGCACACTTATTAATTTTTTTTAATCTTTTTCTTATATATATTTTTGTTCCTTCAAATTGTTTTTTGGAATCAAAGTACTCTAACTTGTTTCACATAACCTCAATCATAAAATTGTTGACCAAGAACAAACTTTATGAGCTAAAAAGGATAAGAACGCAGGAAAAGAAACCCCCAGAATGAGAATCATAAGGCTTTTTACATAACTTTTTACATTTAATAATCTCAATGACACACCAGTGCTTTCAGGTCCGTTGAAATCATATCATACCTTTTAAAGAAATATTTAATAAATGATTGTTCTAAAAACTTTTTCAAAGTACACATTTCAACAAAAAAGTACTCTCAGAACTGATGGTTTTTAGAGAATGAGGGCCCACGAGGCTGATGCCTTAGTTGAGGAAAAGCAAAAGCATGATTTTGTAGGGGAGGTTCATCCCTTGAACAGACTAGTAATCCGCATCTAGTTCACACTTCACAGGACATCCACGATGTCGGCCGCGTATAAATCTGCAGAGACTTGGTACCATATTTCTCGCATAAGTATATGTACAGATGCCAGTATAGATTTCCCTGGTTACAGATGTATTTCTAGAATTGAATTATTATATGTGGTTGTGTTAACATGATTTCTTCAAGGACCACATGCAATGGCATGTAGCTCAAACCATGTACCATGCACCATGCACCCTCCACCGCCCGACACATGCATATCTCGGATGAAAGTTTTGCTTCCTCTTCGATTATATATGGTCTTGGAGCCATCCTCCTTCAACAATGGAACTTAATTCATTTATAGAAGTCCTGTACAACCAAAGGCCTCAATGTACTCTTCCTTGCAAATTAAACTTACTTCGTGTTTATTAGTTTCCAGCATCATCTTCCATTAATCAAGTTTAATTCAATTGAAAAGGTCACAGAGCTTTAGTGATATGGTCACGTCAGTCACACTCTACCGAAGTGCTATCCTAGAATTTTCCCTTTATAAAGTTCTACGTCACATTTGTCATCACTTCATTAGCTTTTGACCTTAAATGAATATTTATCTCTACATAATAAAAACATTTTTTTAATCATCTAAAATTTGGATAAAAGTAATTTTTTGAAAATTTATGCTGTATTTGAAAAATATTTTTAAAAACAATTCTAAAATATAATTTTTCTAAATAGTTTTATTAGGATATAATTTAAAGAACACCTAAATTTATCTTTAATTGATTTATTCCTCGTTTAGATTTAGGATATAAAATCATGGATGATGTAGATTTCATGAGAATGATACGCATGATCATGAGTTTATGTGCTAATAATTTAGCACTATATATTTTTTATTTTAGAAAACTAGTAGGAATGATCAGACTATAAGTTGGGTAAATGGGATTAGGCTGAGCTGATGATTGAAGCTGTAGCCCTATTGAAAATTCATATGACTTGTTGAGATTGATGAAAGTGGAAAACAAGAGAAATTGAGAAAGAACCATCCACTTCAAACGTATAAAATATGTTTAACCGATAACACCACAACGGAAAAACATGCGTGAGATGATATGCATACATGGTACAACAAAAGCTCCTCACAGGACTATATCCATTTGATTTCCGTGCAACAGAGAGATTAAAAGAACACATAAACACACATTTTCTACTATACTGGCTTTCTTCAACCTCTCACCTCACGTGTTATTCTCTTCCAATTTCCAAACTAATGTCATCCACATGTCATCCACTGCAATCATTAACGAGGAAAAGTACTAGTCAACTTCTTTGTATATGGGAAGACATGAGCGAATCATGTGAAGTTAATGACAAAATTGAAGGATGGATTACCTTAGGCAGGGCATTGGAATCCTGGAGGTGAGTCTTGCCACAGTCAACAAGGACTTGAAGAGCAATGGGTATGATGATATTGACATTAAGAAGCTTGGCCTTGATGGTGGTGCAAAGACACAGGGCAGCGTCCAAGTCCACAAGAGCTTGCAGCACAGGACAGCATGTGTCCTTAGCACTACTTCCTATCCCAACGTGCACAAGCCCTCCCAACAAATCCACACATGCACCCAGCTTCGGAGTGTCAATGGGGCATGTCTTTTGTGGCGGGGGCGTCACCTGGGCCGGAGGTGGGTACGGTGTTGGTGGCGGTGGGGGAGGAGGGCATGGCGTCTCAACTGGGGGTGGCTTTGGAATCACTGGTGACTTGACAACCGGAGGAGGCTTTGGCACCACAGTTGGTGGCGGTGGGGGAGGAGGGCATGGCGTCTCAACTGGGGGTGGCTTTGGAATCACTGGTGACTTGACAACCGGAGGAGGCTTCGGCACCACAGTTGGTGGCGGTGGGGGAGGAGGGCATGGCGTCTCAACTGGGGGTGGCTTTGGAATCACTGGTGACTTGACAACCGGAGGAGGCTTCGGCACCACAGTTGGTGGCGGTGGGGGAGGAGGACATGGCGTCTCAACTGGGGGTGGCTTTGGAATCACTGGTGACTTGACAACCGGAGGAGGCTTTGGCACCACAGTTGGTGGCGGTGGGGGAGGAGGGCATGGCGTCTCAACTGGGGGTGGCTTTGGAATCACTGGTGGCTTGAAAACCGGAGGAGGCTTTGGCACCACAGTTGGTGGCGGTGGGGGCTGAACCACTGGTGGCTTCGGCACGAAGGGTGGTTTGACCACCGGAGGCTTGGGTGGCTTAGGTGTATGCGCTAGCTTGACGCATGGAGGATGTTCATCTGGAAAAGTCAGAAGGGGGCGCTTTTCATTGGCTGGTTTAGGAGGAGTTGGGTATGGGTAGGGACGAGCAAGAGAAGTGAGGAGTGTAGCCAAGTTGAGAAGGATGACCAACCAGGTAGCCAGACCAAGCTTCCCCATAACGCGGAACCCAGCAAGTCTCTGTGGATGAAAATCCATGCTACTCACTAGCCTTCTTTATATAAATGACTTTATTTTTCCTCTTACATCTTATTTTATTTCTCTTATTTTATTTCCGTGGGATAAGGTAAAGGAATTTAAAAGCTGCAACAAGAGGGTTTGAACCCGGACCACAAGCTCATAACGGCACAATTGCTCCACTGGGCTGCATCTTGTATGCGTCAATATTTACAAGAAATAAATACAGACCTTATTTCAAAATATATATATATATATATATCAATTTTTTTTTTTTCATTTTCAATTTATTTTCATATTTAAATGCGATTTTTTTATTTTACCATTTTGAATATATTTTCATATTTAAATATTGTATATATTTTGTTTAATAAATTTAAACCATTAATACATTTATATAAAAATGAATAAATAATATTATAAATATTATTTAATTTTAATTATATATTTTAAATATTTTATAATTATGTTTAATTTTAATAAAATATAAAATATATATTTATGACGTCACCGGTTCGACCACGGGTCCAACCAGTGAACCGTGAACTAGTAACTTTTTCGATTTAATATCCGATTTGATTCTGAAAACATTGATTCCACCCATTATAAAAAGTCCAGGCCTATTTTCTCCACAGTTGATTGGATCATTTGTCATGACCCCTTAAAACGCATGCCAAATCACCTTAAAGCATCCTAGCAACTATTAAGCATGTGACTGAGCCAAAAGGCCAAAAAAAAAAAAAAAAAACCCAATATTTTAAAAAGCAGAAACTAATTTTTTGATTTTTAAATAAAAATTTATTTTTTAAATAATATATAAATTATATATTTATGATGTCAACAGTTAGATCATTATTCAATCGTTGACTCGATCAATGAACTGTGAATCAACAACTATTTTTAAAAGTTAAAAAAATAAGAATTATATGCAAACAAAGCCCTAAGTATTTGGATATAAACTAAAAGAAATGCTTTAATAATATATTATATAGCAAAAAAAATTGGAAAATGTGTAGACCCCTCTTGTGGACCAAGGGATACTTCTTACCACCCCGGGAAAGCTTGGTCTTTTAGAGGAGATGTTAGCAAATGGCAACATGTTGGAGTGGAGGACAACCTCAATAGAGGGAGCAGAGCTGTATGGGACGTGTGGCAAAGACACTACCACCTTGCCATGGTGGTGGTTAAGAATGAAGACTTTTTTGCTGAATAAGGAGCAGTAGAGTAGCTAGGGAAGAGGGTGAAAACAGGAAGGACTGCAGGTAACAGAGGAGTAGCTGGAGGCTAGAAAAAATAAAAATAAAAATAGAGCAAAGGAAAGGGGAATTGGGGGGTTATAGAGGAGTGATTTCGAGAAAGTGAGGTAATGGAAGAGAGATCGGATAAGAAATGTTAAGAGAAGAGAGGATTCAGATTCTAGTTTGGGGGGAGCATTTTCCGGTGAGGAGCTGTTAGAAAGGATCCATTAGGGACCTTGAAGGAAAAAAGAGAGCTGTGAGTATACTGATATTCTTGAGGGCAAGAAACAAAGAGAAAGGAATAGAGAAAATGGGATTCTAGGCTGAGTGCTTGTGAGAGAGGAGAGATAGTTGTGAGCAGAGGAAATAACCTTTTTTTTTTTTTTTTGAGAGGAATCAGAGTAAATGTTCGTGAGAAAAAGGGCGTGAACCAGAGCAGGTGGAGTTCCTGAGTTTTCCTTACTCGCTTCTGGGAGTAGACACATCTAGCTCAAAGCCAAATAGACACTTGCTTGAAATGAGGATCAAATGGTAAGTGTGAGCTCTACATCTTTGTTTTCTTCATTACTTTACCTTGCTCTTCACTAGTTTTTTTGCATTGTTTGGACTGAGTGTAGGCTTAAGGCTATACTTTTGATCTACTTGTTGATCTTTGAGATGAATGTAGGCTGCTTGTTATTGTTTTATATATGTTATTCCTTTTGATTTTGCTAAAGGATGATTTCACTCTATTTTGTCTTTACTGCTAAGTGCCCAAAAATCATGTTGTGTTCATGTTCGATTTGATCTCCCCCACTCAATCAGCCAACTCATTGATAATTCATGTAGTGGAGTTTCGATTGATGTCCTGTGCTATTTGTTTTGTTATGCTCTCTTTCTAGAGACGTTTCTTTGCTATGGTTTTCCTCTATTTCTTAGTTTTTATTCAAATACGTGAGCCACAAGGAAGGAGGTCATGAGCATTGTTGAGCTTGGGTAGTTTGCCTGGTCTAGATCGATTGTTGAATCTAAATATACTCTAGAGGTAAACAGTGAAGAGAAAAGTAGGTAGAGGCCTTGACACAGCTTTGTGAGATGCTTTCCATTGATACTGAGGAGTCACCTAGTACATTTTCATTGGATTCCTTTGTGCCAATGCTTGTGGGTTTACTCAATCATGAGAGCAATCCTAATATTATACTTCTTGCGCCCAGGCATTGACCCTTTAATGCGATGTACTGCTTTCTTCATGTGTAGCGGAAGTGCATTTTGGTGCAGTCTCATGCTTCTATGCTAGGTTGCTCACAGCTGAGTATATGGACTTGGCTGACCAGTTTTTACAAGCTCTTAAGAAGATATCTCAAGAACACCTAATTGCCTCCTTGCGAGCTGGGGCACTCATGGTAATGCTTTCATATTTAGATTTCTTTTTTGTAAAGGTCCAACAAGTGGCCTTGTCGACTGCTCAAATATGCACAAGAAACTCCCTTCAGATGCAATTGACTTTGTGATGAAAACTCTTACATAATTTTCCAATTGACTAGGAATTCGAAAGGAGTTGTTGTTTTGAGCAGAAAAATGGGTTGGGCAATAGCACTACATGGTGGCGCCAATGATGTTCTACTCTCTCTACCATCGAAATGTCGTGAGCTGCAAGAAGACGTGAGTTGCCACTGCCTCCAGATTGACGTCGCTGCTCTCTAGGCCAAACACCCTCCACTAGACGTTGTCGAACTTGTGGTTCGTGAGCTAGAAAACAACCCCAACTTCAATGTCGATAAAGGGTTTAAGATCGTGAGATATTCGGACTCCGATTTCGCGGGATGTCTTGACAGCAAGAGATCCACTTCAGGCTACATCTTCATGTTGACTGGAAGAGCAGTTTCATGGAAAAGTGTTAAACAAACACTTATTGCTTCTTCCACCATGGAGGCAGAATTCATAGCCTACTACAAGCCATCAAACCATGGGATATGGCTACGGAATTTTATCACTCTGTTGCAGATTGTTGATGGGATTCAGAAACCATTGAGAATCAATTGTGATAATAAGGCCGTAGAATTATATTATAAGAACAACTGAAGGTCATCAAAGTCCAAACACATTGACATTAAGTTCTTGGTTGTGAAAGAAAGAGTTCAGAGTCTTCAAGTATCAATTGAACACATAAGCACAAACTCCATGATTGCAGATCCGCTCACTAAGGGTTTGCCACCCAAAGTATATCATGAGCATGTCACACATATGGGTGTTATACACATTGATGATGTGCTAGTATAGTGAGAGTTTGTATTTAGATTTTGTATTTATTTTCAGCTTGATGTAATATTATGTTTGTGTTATTTGTACAGACCTTGATTTTAAATACTATTGTATTTGAATACTCTGAATTGAAATGATGACTTTCAGAAGCAGTTTAGCATCAAGTGTTGAAAGTGGAATTTGACTATTTTTACTCATAAAGTAGGACCAATTGGAAATAAACATATTAAAGATCACATTTTATGTAATTTCCAATTTCCATGCTACACATCCATACTTGATCCATGTTGCTAATTTTGTTAATGTTGTGATCATTGATGGGTCTAGTTATAATTATGATTAACGAAGGCCGCTTTAATCCTGTGTTAATATAATTAGTAGATCTGATTATTTAAGGATATTTAGATAGAATAGCAAGATGAGCTCAATAAAGTACTATCATGAACATTGTTTTGTAATATATGTGGTCAAAGTAGGAGATTGTTAAAATATGGACTCACATATTTTAACAATGGTTCATGATTAAGCTATTCGCCTTTTCCATATTTGTTTTATATCGATTTTTAAAAGTATGGGCCACCTTATGTGTAGAGTCCAATGCCATCACAGGTCTTAGATGATGGGCCTAAGACACGTGAAGGCCCAATAGTCCAAAGGGAATGGTCCGTAAGACATAGAGGGTATATAAGGTTGAGGGTCTGTTCATTTGGACATATCTTTTGAATAGACAGAAAAGAAACGCTTTCTCTTGCTTCCCATCACCAAAGAGAATACAGAGAAAGGTGGTTCCCCTCTACAGCTTTAGAAGATCCATACTTTGTTCACAAACAAAAAGCAAAATAGACTCAGGTTCGTTCGTTCCCTATCTGGAGATCAAGGCATGTTTTCAATGATTGATATATTTATATATGTATCCTGTATCTGTTTTTGGTGATAATGGAGAATGAACATCCTTCATATCTGTTTTAGATCGAGGTATTCAGGGTACCTAATTACACCTGCACTAACTGTGGTGCACATGTTTTGGGGAAGCTATTTTTTGTGGTATCAATACCCAATTCCAAAGCCTACATCATTAAAAAAAAACACCAATTTTAGTAAATTAATTAGGATGTTTTTGAACAAATGAAGCCAAACTCGTTTTAAGTTGTCATCTTCAAGTGCCACCAAACTGCTAAGAACGAGAATTACCTGGGAAATTACACGATGTTTGATGGTTATTTCCCCATCAGAAGATGAGGATCCATGAGCCAAGCCATGAGAGGCATGTGTGTCAACATCACCTTCATGCTTTCCAACGGCAGGTTGAGCCTTCTTACTGTACTAGGTAGTTGCAAAAGTAGCAACCATCAATGTCCCAACGACCGATAACATCTCCACAAAGTCAATAAATGGAAAATTGGTCCAAGGGTTCACACTTAGACATGGGGACGTCAAACTCTCAAAAAAATCCAACAATACATGAATGAAACCAGTGGTCAGGATCATTTCAACTGCAAATGTCTTTATACCAAAGAAGACATTCTTTTCTAGATGTAGAGCTGGTATTCTCTTCTCTAGAATTGGTATACATACCCCAATTGCATTACCAACCAATATGGAGGTTATAACTGTTATCTTATATCTAAGAACTTTTATTTTTGTCTTGGTTATCATCTTTTTCATCACATGTACAGTCTCTTAAAACCAGTGTTGGAAGCGTTAATGATCAAGGTTTACAATATCCGAATATTTCATCGATATTTTTGGATATTTTATGATATTTCACCAATTTTTCGATTTTTCGATAATTTAATAAATGAAATCTAATTATTTTATTTTTACATTTGATTTAATTTATTACCAAAAATAAAAAAATAAAAAATTTAATAGGTTTTTTTATTCCATTTAGGTGACTCTTAACACAAAAAAAGGAACATATTCTTAATCTCACTCCTCTCTCGTTGTTAACCGAACAAAGCCCTAAATAGGGTAAGTTGCTTTGGCAAATATTTTAGTGCACACCAATGTTTAAGTTGGACGTCTTTTTGTAGCAACATCTATTTTGATGCTATTAGGCTTCATTCGAAATCTCCTAGCCTGGTGAAAAAAAGAGGATGATATACATTGTGAACCCAAATTCTACAAGTTTAAACTTTTAGGGAAATTAATTATCTAATAGAGTGTTTCCAATAAACATTAAAAAATAAAAATATTTCTTCTCGTGTGAGTATAGTGCAACATGTGGGGGAAGATGTTAAAGAGCATGATATATATTGTGAACCAAAATTCTAAAAGTTTAAGTTTTTTAGAAAAAATTGAAGTTTAACAGAATGCTCTCATTAAACCTTAGAAAATAAAAAATTAGGTCAAACAATAGGTGTACTTTTTATCTTACTTGTAGCAGGTTTGAACTTCTAATTTTTAGAACTGATTTTAAGATGAATTAAAATGGTGATTTTTAATGTTTGAAACTATTTTTTTTTTTTATCTTACAAAAATAATATATTTGATAAAATTTTTAAAAACTACTTTTAAAAATTAAGAGATGTGTTTGTAGTAATTCTAAATAATTACTTGATAAGAGCATTTGAAAGTTTAAACACAATGAAATTTCTTGTGGCTACTTTCACCTTCAATTTTTTGAAAGCATTTAGATGTTGCACTGTTCAAGTGTATAATTTCAAATTAAATATCCTAATTTTTGACAAATTTTATTTTATTTTATTTTATTTTTATTCTTTTTTAGAATTCCTTCTTGTTTTTTGTTTGCTAACATCAATTGTGAGCTTTGTAGGCAAAGTTTAACTACCGGGCTATGATATATATATATAAAATATATTTCACAAAAAATGTTATTTCATGGCGAAATGGTGATCTTTCACCATCAATTTTTTTGTCAAAAAAGTAAACTTTTATCATGATTATTTTCATGAAAAATGATATTCTTCCACAAATTTTATTTTTGGTAAAAAGTGACATGTTGTAGTGTTGATGGAAATCCAAGTCGAATAGGTTTTGATTTTTCAACTTTTTTTCTCATTAACCAAACAAGGAATTAAGCTTCTCATCTTAGGCGAAAAATTTTATTTTATGGTAAAATGGTGATCTTTCACCATAACTTTTTTCATGACAAAAAATTAAACTTTTATCATGATTATTTTCATGAAAAATGATATACTACCACAAATTTTATTTGTAGTAAAAAGTAACATGTTGTAGTGTTGATGGAAATCCGAGTCGAAAGGGTTTTGATTTTCCAACTTTTTTTTTTCGTCAACCAAACAAGGAATTAAGCTTTCATCTTTGATCGGAATGCAATTTTTTCCTGAAATTCAATTAAATTAAAATGAAATATAGATCTTTTGGACAAACCAAATTCTTGCCCATTTGGCCAATAGGGACATGCATTTGGCACCAAGAAAAAGTATGATATTAGCACCAATTTGAGGTTGTCTGGAAGTTTGCATCCTAGGTGAAGATACTCGAAAATCTTCATAAATAATTGACAATTTTGGTTCTACCATTTCTGGATTCAAAAGAGGTTCCTTGATGCAAAAATGGGTTTCAGAGTTTTGGGAGAGTTTTCCCAAGGGGGTGCCAACCTATCTTTGGTTGGAGATGAGCTAATTATATGCTCCTCCCGCATGAAGCTTCTGAAGGGTTTCTTTTCTCTTTTTTTTTTTTTTTTTTTTTTTTTTTTTTTTTTTTTTTTTTTTTTTTTTTTTTTTTTTCCATATGTTTGACTACCTTTTTAGTATTCAGTCAACCTTCTATAGTCATTACTAACCTTGAGCACTAGTTGCCAGAAGTGTGGTTGCAGATTTGCTTTTAATGGTAAGTAGGAAAGCGGGTTGGTGCTGATTGAAGGTTAGCTCTTGTAGAGGATCTTAAGTATAGGTGTTTTTTGGGTAAACATGTTTTAGGTGCTTGATTATAGTCAAATGTATTTTGAATGACATACATTTTTGGGATGTTTATTTTTGGCAGTATCACTAGGGTTCATGAAATCTGCTTCTAGAAGATCCACCAATGCCATATATATTAAGATTCTAGCCAATGAAGTATCGAAGATCCCTTTAGCTACTACGACCATGAAATTGTTTTCATTGTATACTTTTGATATTATTGCTATCCCAATTGGGGTAGTAGGGGACAAGAAAATGTTAGAATATTAAATTTGAAGGAATATACCTTAACAATGCATCCTGTGAGGCCCATGCCTTCAAAAAATTGGTGGAAAGTAAGGGTAGCCACTAAAGGCCTTATTGTTTTTGGACTATCAGATGCTCCTAGTGATATTCCAATGATCACAGAATGCGCCACTATGCCTGGAGACTTCATCAAGACTTGGCCTCATCCCTTTTGGACTTTCTCTTATTATAGTCTCTTTAACCTTTCTGATGGATGACTAAAGGTTTGACTTGATCGTTTGAGGTGGGCTTTATATGGGTATCTGTTTTAGATCGAGGTACTTGGGGTACCTAATTACACCTACACCTGCTGCGGTGCACAGGTTTCAGGGGAGCTATTTTTGGTGGTGTCAATGCCCAATTCCAAAGCCTGCATCATTAAATAGTAAATTAATTAGGGTATTTTTTAACAAATGAAGCAAAACTCGTTTTAAGTTTTCATCTTCAAGTACCACCAAACTGCTAACAACGAGAATTACCTGGGAAATTACACGATGTTTAATGGCCATTTTCTCATCAAAAGATGAGGATCCGTGAGCCAGGCCCTGAGAGGCATGTGTGTCAACATCACCTTCATGCTTTCCAACGGCAAGTTAAGCCTTCTTACTCTACTAGGCAGTGGCAAAAGTATCAACCATCAGTATCCCAATGGCTGATACCATCTTCACAAAGTCGATAAATGGAAAATTGGTCCAAGGATTCTCACTTAGACATGAGAACGTCAAACTCCCAAAGGCATCCAACAATACATGAATGAAGCCGGTGGTTAGGATTACTTCAGCTGCAAATGTCTTTATACCAAAGACGACATTCTTTTCTAGATGTAGAGCTGGTATTCTTTTCTTTAGAATTGATATACATACCCCAATTGCACCACCAACCAGTATGGAGGCTATAACTACTATCTTATATCTAAGAGCATTTATTTTTTGTCTTGGTCTTCATATTTTTCATCACATGTATAGTCTCCTAAAACCAGTGTTGGAAGCGTTAATGATCAAGGTTTACAATATTCGAATATTTAACCGATATTTTTGGATATTTTATGATATTTCACCAAATTTTCAATTTTTCGATTATTAAATAAATGAAATATAATTATCTTATTTTTACATTTGATTTAATTTATTACCAAAAATAAAAATAAAATCAACAATTTTTTAATAGGTCTTTTTTTATTCCATTTAGGTCACTCTTAACACAAAGGAAAAGTGAAACGTATTCTAATCTCACTCCTCTCTCGTCATTAACCGAACAAAGCCCTAAATAGGGTAAGTTGTTTTGGCAAATATTTTAGAGCTCACCTATGTTTAAGTTGGACGTCTTTTTGTAGTAACATCTATTTTGATGCTATTAGGTTTCATTAGAAATCTCCTAGCATAGTGGAAAAAAAAAGGATGATATACATTGTGAACCCAAATTATACAAGTTTAAACTTTTAGGAAAATTAATTATTTAATAGAGTGCTTCCAATAAACGTTAGGAAATAAAAATGTTTCTTCTCGTGTGAATATAGTGCAACATGTGAGGGAAGATGTTAAAGAGCATGATATACATTGTGAACCCAAATTCTACAAGTTTAAACTTTTAGGAAAATTAATTATTTAATAGAGTGCTTCCAATAAACATTAGAAAATAAAAATATTTCTTCTCGTGCAAGTAATATATTATTCTTCTTTTGATAATTAGCGATTTTTATTGTTTTAATCTCCAATGCTTATAGAAAAGGAAAATTCTATTAGCAGATGAAGTAAAGAGCATGATATACATTGTGAAATTGTTTGATATATGAAACTATATTAATCTACTTTATTGGACTTTGACCTCATTCCACTTTGTTGATAATTTTTCAGGTACTCTCAGTTCGGGCAAAGAGTGATGGCTAGGTTGGGAAATTTTATTTTTCTTTGTTAGGATTTTAGTTCAAACTTTATTTTGGACATTATTTAGATGTTAAAATTTAATTTCCATTTGAATTATTTGAGTTTGGAGTTATTTGGACAATAACACTTTGGTTGATGTATTAGTTTTTAAAGTTGAGAATTGAGGATTATAGAATTTATTTATTTTACTACTTTGAACAAGAATTTGGTAATTGGTAATTTTTAGTTACAAGATGAATATTTGTGTCATTTCCACTTTGAGCTTTCAGGCTTGAGGTGTGAAATGACCGTCATGCCCTTGGAGTGGGTTTTGGGGCGTGATAGAATCGATGGATCTTCTAGCTGCAGATTTCATGAGCCCTAGGATGCACACCTCTAGGTGGCTTCAAATTGGTGCTAATATCGCACTTCTTCTTAGTGTTGGATGCATGTCCCTATTGGCCAAATGGGCATGAATTTGGTTTATGCCAGTTATACCACTTTTCTTGGATTAATAGAGTTAAAGATAAAGGTTCATGATTAATTAAAAGGAAGTTTGTATGATTCAAAAGTGATAATTTCTAACTTAGAAAATATAGTTATTTTTCTTATGTATTTTTTTATGCTTCTTATTGTTTATGGAACATGTTCGTCTTTTGTTTAATCGATGAAGTAATATATTATTATTCTTTTGATAATTATCAATTTATATTGTCTTAATCTCCGATGCTTACACAAAATAAAAATTCAATTAATAGATGAAGTAAAGAGAATGATATATATTGTAAATCCAAATCCTACAAACTTAAGATTTTAAGAAAATTGAGAAAATTAATAGTTTAATAGAGTGTAACCTATCCATCTTTTCACATACAGGTATGAGAGGGTGTTAAAAAGTATGATATACATTGTGCATTCATTCTCACAACCCTTTCTCTCTCTCTATGCACCCATCTTTCTCTTCCCTCTCTCTTTCTCTATCTCCATTTCCCCATACCCGCTACCACCACAATCATGCCATTTTCACTTCCATCCACGCACCTCCATTGTTATAGCATTCTAATTCTAAGGGTTTGAAAATTGGTAGGGTAAATTTTCTTTAATTTGAATAGTAATTGTTTGTGAGATTAGGCTAATTTGGGCTTGAATTTATTTATTCGTTTCATCCGGGCTTTGCTTGTTAGATTTTGAGTTTGGCCATTTTGATTTGGATTTGAATTTGGGTCATTTCTTTTTATCGGGCTTAAGCATGCATTTGGGTTTTTCATATGTATTATTGCTTTTTTTTTTTTTTTTTTTTTTTTTTTTTTTTTTGCATGAGTTGATTGACCAAGATAGCAAGATTGACATGAGGGTGGCTCGATGGGAATCGAAAAAAGACACTACAGTGTTTTCATGCTTTTTTGTTATGGGTTTTTTTTGCTATTTATTTTGGGGAAGATGCATAGTGTTAAGGAGGGAAGGGGGAGCTCTTTCATTGTTTCTTTTTTCTTCTTGTTGATATTATGAGAGTGAGAGAGTGTGTTCTATGGGATCTTTTTGAGCTCCATTTTGGAAAGTTATGGCTCAACATATGTAAGTATATTTTCCCTCTCATTTATTTTGATGTTTAGTTTCATTCTCCTCATTATGTAAGTATTGATTTGTGAATATTGGTTTATAAGTTTTGGCTTATAAATATTAATTTGTTGTTGGATTTGTGAATATTGATTTGCAAGTTTTGGCTTATGAATATTGGTTTGTTTTTGCTTGAGGTATTTTATATTATATGTATTTCATTTGTCTATCTTAAGGATAAAAATATCGATAATCACAAAAATATCGGTATTTCGATTTTACGGATATATCGGAGATATATTGGTGAATATTTTGAAAAAAAATATCAATGGATCTAAAATTGATCAAAATTTATAAAAATTTAAGAAAAACTTCATAAAAATGTAATTAGAAGTATAATAGATATTTTAAAGTTGTTTTATTAAAAAATTTGATATATGTATAATATGATTTATCATATTTGATAATAATATCATATGCATCGATAAAAATACGATTTTATAAGTATACATTTATTATTAAATTACATCAAATATTATAATATTTGATTATAATATGTCTAATTTTAAAATATATATTACTATTAAAATTATGATCCATTTAATTTAATTGTATTAAATGATATAAAAGAAATTGTGATATATGTACAATTTTTTAATATTTAATTAATCTATTAATGATATTAAAAACACTATGAAGAAAATTATTATGATAATTTTTATATTTTTGGTAATCAATTAAAAGAAATTTTTGCATTTAATTATAAAATAATTATTATTAATTTGTTCTCTAAAATATTCTTTTAATATTTTCTTTGTATGAGACTTTGAATATATATCTTTAGTGTCTTAAATTTAGCAAGGGGCAACCTAGTTGTAAGGTGGCTTGAACTCTGAACTTTTTGTTTGGGGTGGGTTCGAGTCCCCTTAACAATAGAAATTGAAATTTTTGAGGAGCACTGTAGCTGTAGCGGGTTTGACCTCCATTGACCATCCGATATATTGAAAAAAATTATGTTTTCTTTCATGGTCTATCTATTTTATTTTGTTCAATTTCAATATAAATACAATGTAAATAAGATGAAATCAGAACTCCTAATTTTTTTAATGAATTGAAAATGAATTTTTTATGCATATTAATAAGTGTAATACTGTTCTTATATATAAATCTACAAATATATATATATATATATATATATATATATATATATATATATATATATATATATATATATATATATATTAAAATCTGAAACCTTTTTTTTTCTCTCAAAAATAAATCCCCAACTTTTTTTTTTTCAAAAAAAAAAATATTCCAAACCTGATTCTCTTATCATAAATTTGAAACACATTTTTAAAAATAAAACTATAAAATCCCCTTTTAAAAAAAATAAATAAATAATGAAGCTAAAAATCATTTTGCTCTTAATAAAAGTATGATATCATCTTTTGACTAAACTTGATTTTTTTTTAAATATTCAAAACCATTTTCTAAAAAATAATAAATTTGAAGTCTTTTTTTATACATATATGAAACAGAAATTACTTTTTAAAAAATAATTTGCAAAGTCTTTGTAACAAAACTGGAGGACTTTTTTTTTTTTTTCTAATACCGAATGAAGATAAAATCAAATTTTCAATAAATCTTTTCTAATAAAATCAAATAAAAAAAAAACATTTTTAAAAAAATATAAGAAAAGAATTGAAATATTTTTGTGAATGAATCTATAAGAATTTTTCTTCTTTTTTTTTTTTCTTTTTTTTTTTTAAGTAAAAATTATAAAAATCTGTTTTTTTTTCTTCTAATAAAGATTGTTTCCCTAATAAAAAGATTGATACTCTTTGTAAATATTTTTTTTACTAAATTGACATGGGTTTTTTATTTATTATTATACGAAACTATGAAAACTCATCTTTTTACGGAAAAAAATAGAATTGGATTATTTTTTATGAAAAATGAAAATATTTTTATTATTTTTTATTAATAAATATTTTTAAATGATTAATAAAAATCATTTTTATGTTAAATCAAAATTATTTATCTTTATATATTATAAAATAATGCGGGTCGGGTCCACAATGCTCCTCCTATGACTGCCAATAAATAAGATCCATGCCTAGATACACACAGCAGCTGGAAGTTGGACCTCTATCATCAAGATCCGAGGCCCAATCTTCTTTGAAAAAGTCAACAACATCAATAATTTTAAAGAAACAAATAAATTAAGAGAAAATATTGGTAAAAATAAATCATAATAAGAAAATTATTGTTGGTATTGATTATTTTTATCATTTGATTATATGGTAAATGATAATTAAAGTAGGTAAATAAGTTATACCATTTACTTTATAATCTAAGATTTTATCTCAATATGATTGTTTGATTTAAAGTAATTGATTGATTTTATTCTTATTTTATGAAAAATATTAATATATGTTTTAGGGATAGCCAAAGCAAATAATAGGCTTAAAGTCCACAAAAGATGTGAAATCTAATCTAAAGATTAATAAATCTTTATAATTGAGATAAAGGATATGATTTTCTTATAATGTCAAAAATACTCAAAAGGTATGAAATCGGTATAAAATGGATTTATATTGTGTGATTATATTGTATAATATTTGGTGCACTCTAAATGTTTTTTTATTTTCTGTATATTTTTAATTCCCTAGTGATTTATTTTTTAAAATATTTTTAAAATAATAATAAAAAGGAATAAATTAAATCCACATGGCAAAGTAAAATTTTGATTTGAAAATTTTATTTCAATAAATAACTTTAAATTATTTTTTAAAATACCATATAAAATGAAAATATTAAAATTATTTTTTAAATGATTTTAACATGATTTTTTATTTTATATAATAATGATATATATAGATGAAAATTATAAGATATATACAAAAATTCTAAAAAAAATTATTAGTGCTTCATTTCAAACATATGAAAATTACATTTTAAAAATGTTATTATTGATATTAAATCTAATGAAAGTTTGGTTAATTACTTTCAATAATGTTACTAAAATGTTATATTATTAATAATAAAATAAAAATAAATAAACTAAGAATAATTTTAAAGTTTAGTTTATTTTATTATTTTTCAAATCCATACATAGAAATGACAAAACAAGAAAAAAAAATCTTAAAAATTGCATATAACAACATTATAGGGTAGATTTTACCAAATCAGGATTAAAGAAAATTTGAATTTCCTTTTCAAGGTTTATTATTTCAATATGTATGTTACCGATTTGGTTTTTCTTGAGTATACCAAATTAGACAACATTAATTAATTTAAGCCGTATGAGCTCATTATTTCCTCATCTCATTAATATTTATATTAGAAAATGACTAATTTACCCTCATTAGCATATTAATATAGTCCAATATTCTTAGACAAACAAAGAAAATTGGGAACACCCATTTAGTAATTTGGAACCATCTTCTCGAAAATGTGTCATCACTATCACCAAGACCCAACCTCTTTTCTTGTTTTTATCTCATCAATTCAAAGCGTTACTCTCTATACGCTCCTCCAAGGCCACACTCCCTCTTTAACACCGTTCATCTTAGCCTCATAATCTGTAGGTTTCTGCTCTCTTTATACTGCCATGGACAAGCGTCTAAGGTTACTGTTCATTCTCTTTATCATAAGGCTCCCAACACTGGTTTTAGGGGAGTGTACCTGTGATGAAGAGGATGAAGAACGAGACAGAGATAAAGCTCTTAGATATAAGATAGCCGCCATAGCTTCCATACTGGTTGGTGGCACAATTGGGGTGTGCATACCGATTATAGGGAAGAAGATACCGGCTCTTCAACCCGGAAAAAATGTATTCTTCGTTATAAAGGCGTTTGCAGCGGGAGTGATTCTGGCAACCGGCTTCATTCACGTACTTCCTGATGCTTTTGAGAGCTTAACTTCGCCATGTCTCAGTGAGAACCCCTGGGCCAATTTTCCATTCACCGGCTTTGTGGCCATGCTATCGGCTATCGGGACGCTGATGGTGGATAGTTTATCAACCTCTTACTATACCAGGTCTCATTTGAAGAATGCTCTGCCCGTTCTTGGAGATGAAGAAAAAGTTGGAGAGCATGAAGGTCAAGTTTATGTTCACACGCATGCCACTCATGGCCATACTTCTGCTGACGAAGTGGGTTCAGACCTCATCAGGCATCGTGTGATTTCTCAGGTACTTGATGAGAATCCCAAATGGTGTTTGATTTATTTTTTCAAAAACACGGCACCCCAATTGATTTGGATTTTTTCAATGACGCAGGTTTTGGAATTGGGAATCGTGGCGCATTCTGTGATCATTGGAATATCGTTAGGTGCCTCAGAGAGTCCCCGAACAATAAGGCCTCTGGTGGCTGCTCTCACTTTCCACCAATTTTTCGAAGGCATGGGGCTTGGAAGTTGCATTGTTCAGGTATATTATTTTGAATCAAATATCCTAATTTTTAGCATTTTCTTTTTCAGATTTTCTTTTTGCAACCAAAATCCTAAAATCTTGTCTGTCAGTTTATATCTAATATTCTCCTGTACACTTCAATTATGGATTGGATATTGTATAGGCCAAGTTCAAGTCTCGGGCTGCTACGATTATGGGGCTGTTCTTCTCCCTCACAACCCCAATAGGGATAGGTATTGGGATCGGAATATCACAAGTTTATGATGAAAACAGTCCAACAGCCCTCATCATTGAAGGGATTTTCAATGCTGCATCGGCCGGAATCTTGATATATATGGCACTGGTAGATCTTCTAGCCGCAGATTTCATGAACCCCAAGATGCAGACCAATGAAATGCTTCAAGTTATGGCTAATATTTCGCTTCTTCTTGGTGCTGGTTGCATGTCCCTTATTGCCAAATGGGCATAAGTTTGCTTATTCAAAAGTAGACTCCTTTCATTTATTTAATTATTTGGGATAGGTTTTTTACTTAGAGGATGTTTGTTTTTTTAGTTTTTTGTTGAAAGTAATTTATTTTTAGACTTTAAATAGTTTGTTTTTCTACTTTTTCATAACTTATTATAAACTTTTTATTAAATTGAAAAAGTTAAAATATTTGGTTTTTTCTAAATAAAAAAAATAACATGTTTTTTCTTTGCCTTTTAATTCTTAATAGAAATAAAATATTACAAAAACAAACAATCTAATACTTAACATTATTAAAAATTAAAATTATATTTAAAATTAAGTAAAAAAACAAACACCACCTTAAAAAAGAGGGTTAATTTTTTTTCTATAATCTCTTCATGGGAAAATTCGTCCTCGATATATCCCATATGTTTTGATAGGCTTCTATTTACACAATGAGAAATTAATAATACATTATTACGCCTCCTATACCTAGCAATTTATACTGTATTAATCTTCCATGATTAATAAAAAATGCTCACACTCATCCCAAAAGAATAAATAATTTGTTCTAGCTCCCCTTGGATGAAATAATTACTTCAAGTTAATTAAGCAAATAAGGTTGATCGAATATTCCGAGAAGATGTTGTTAGCCTATTTAAACTCTATTTGACTTTGCTAAATAGACAATGCAAAACATAAATTTTCTTTTAAGGTACATACCATGTTAGGATCTTTACCTATTTGATTTTTTTAGTCAGGCAAAAAAAATTTCCGAAAAATAAATTGAACCTTTCCAAACCTATCATTATAGACAATTGTGCCATGCATCAAAATCAATCTCCTCAATAAAGAAAAATATATAGAAAGGCAAACACCCATCTCTCATCCATTATAAACCACATATTTTCCTTTGAATTTTAATACTTGAAAATTTTTATTTTTAAAATAATATAAAAATTAGAAACACTTTATAAGATTACTGTCAAACATATTTTTATATAAATAATGAAAATATAAATAATATATGTAAAATTTTGTTTTGTTGTACTGACCTATATTCAATTCATGCCTTTGATTCAATAAAAAGTAAATGACAGTTCAGTTACAAAATCATATCGTAAATATATAGAGATTTATGTCTGAAGCAAAAACTAAAATGTGAAATATAAATTTTTGACAATAAGTAAAAATATACCTAAAAGGGAAAGCTACCAAAAATATACCTAAAAGAGAAAGTTACTAAACATGAGAATAAATGAAGCAAATTAGACTCAACTACTCACGTTTGCCATTATTGATTATTTTCTATGATGCCTTAGGTTTCATACTCCATTCTCTTGTCACTAGGGACTTTATTCTACCAAGGTTGCTGAGCATGAGTAGCTAGGCCCCGAAAAGTAATCGTTTTCTATGACTCAAAAGGAAAAATGATCATTCTTAGCTTTGAAGAACATGAGTGGTGTAGCAAGAGTTAAAATTAAGGTTGAGGGGCAAGATACATGTAGCCTAATGGTAAATAGGGGGTGTAAATGAGATCGGTTAGACCAGTATTTGGAAGAAAAATTGACCAAATTGATATAATCAATTTATGTATTCCAAATAATAAAACCAATTAGATTTTCATTGAATAGTTGAACCAAACCAAACCAAACCTTTCGGTTTGGCCCAATATCAAACTACTTTTGGGTCTCAAGCCCAATTAAATTTTAAAGCAGAATTAGTTTATATTGAGCTCAAATTCGGGTTTATAACCCACTATAATAAGTGTCACACCCTTGAATATCACCCTAAATTTTTCACCTGGTTGTGCGGTGCTAAGGACCCTTCCTTAGCCAACCTTTCTTCCTAGCACTTCAAAAAGCAAAGCAAAACAAAGCAACAAGAAAGGAACAGGGACAAACGAGATTACAGGAACCTTCCCAACTTGTATTAAACTCACTTACAAGATACAAAATTGTTTTCCCTAAATCAGAGAACAATGCTTACACCCCTAAGCATTCAGAGAACCGTCTCTTCTGCCTTCTCTCAAGGATGCAGGTGCCCTTTTATAAGACCCAGCCTGTAGTTTACATTTGAATTTCAAAATTCAAAAGCTTGGAGCCAATCTAGTAGTTATGTAATTGGCCACAATCGCCCAAAACTGCTTGCATAACCACCCACCATCCAAATAGTGGCCTGCTCGTGAACCACCCACTTGCATCAAGCATCAGCACCTCAGCCAACTGCCAGTCCATGTAGCTGACTGATGACCTGGTCTCTTGCTGCCCCAACTAGCTATCACTAGCTAGCTGCACTGGCCAACTGCCATGTCCTCAGCCTTTCTCATCAAGCTATTGGTGAGTCCTCCTAACAAGCTGCCTCCTTCCTCGCAAGGTGTCTCTTGCGACCGAGTGCCACCAACGTGTCTTTGATCAAGGCCTTCTTAAGCATGCCTCAACTAGCTGACCAGGTGTCTAGTGCATCAGTGTGCCTTCCTCACACTGATGTGTTAGCCCATGTCATGTCTAGGTGCCCATGGCCTGGGTGAGTTGCTTGCTCCCACTATTATGTCCAACTCCATAGCAACGAGCCATGGCATTGCGCCCATGGCTGATCTCTTTTGATGCACAGGGCATTGCGCCCTTGTGTTGTGCGTAGGCATCATGGGTGCGAGTCAGCTACTGTCTAGTGCCTCATCAGGCCATGGCATTGCGCCCATGGCTTTCTCAGCTGGCTCACCGCACAAGGATTAGGCGCTCTCATGCTTGCGTGGGGAAGAGGTAGGCCACACCAGGCCCCATGCCGTTGCGGCCACGGGGTGTACGCCACACATGTCGTGGAGCCCATGTGTGCATGCTCAAGTGCCTTTCGTATGTCCTAGGCACGCCCAAGGCTGTGCCATGATGTCCCCTCAGTGAGGTCAATGCTTTCCCTTAGCACCCCCTTAAGCCACCTACCCGCCCCCCCCCCCCCCCCCCCTTTAAAGAGCAATACAGGCCATTTTCATAGTTTCTGGATGAGACATCAATATGCTTGAGGAGACATAATGGAATAATTAAATAAATATAAATTAAATTTCAAAATAACCCTCAGCCTCCATCTGCACCAACTCCATAGCCAACATGTGCTCAGTGCGCACGCGGTGCCTGCTTGGTGCGCACGCGGTACATGCGCGATACACGTTTGGCTTGCTTGCGGTGTGCGCATGGCTCGCTTGCGATGTGCGCGTGGTGCACGTCTGGCTCGCCCGCGGTGCGCGTCTGGCTCGCATATGACCTTCTCATTCTAACTCTTAAGGTTTGAACCACCAAACCTCCATGCCATCCTTGCTCTTCGACTAGGCTCTCATGAGTGTAAGGTCTACCCATGAGGCCCTTTCCTCCAAATTAGAGTCAAGTGGCTAAGGGGCTGACAAACCCATCATCGCCTGCTGAAGTCGACGCCCTCGTCGACTTAGACTGCCAGTAAGTCTGGACCACCTTCTCAAATTGCCACAAAGTAACATCCCTTTCCCATGTAGCTTTTGCTTCCGAAGTACCCTTCCATTGAACCAAGAAATTAGTTCGCCGATTCTTTCTGCTATGTCCCATGGTCCTATGATCCAAGATTTTCTCCACCTCTCAATCAAACTGCTTCATGACCAAAGGAGGGGCCCTCTTTTTCTTCACCCTCTCTGCATCCATATCCTCATGGTAAGGCTTCAGAAAACTAACATGAAAGGTAGGGTGAAGCTTGAGCCTCTCAGGTAGCTTCAACATGTATGCCAACTGCCCAACCTTTTTTATCACCTCAAATGATCCATCATACTTTGGAATTAGACCCCTCTGCCTTGTCTTGCTAATGATTTTCTTTCATATCTGAGGAGTCAATTTCAGGAGGACCTTGTCCCCAACCTGAAATTCCAAGGATTTTCGATTACGATCTGCATACTTCTTCATGCATTTGGCTGCCTTTTCCAGACTATCCCGGGCCTCATCAAACATTTCCTGCTGGGACTGAGCCATCTTGTATGCTGCAAGACTATTACCTCCTACCTTCTGCTTAGCCATCTCTAAAGGTATCCGTGGTTGTACCCCAATAGCTAGCTCAAAGGGGCTCATCCCTGTTATTGAGCTCATTTGCAAGTTGTAGCACAACTAGGTAGTGTTAAGCGAGTCGACCCAGTTCTTCTGTGTTGCCGTCACATAATGCCTGAGGTATTCCTCAACAAGGCATTGACCCTCTCTGTCTGCCCATCAGTCTAAGGGTGGTTGGTTGTAGAAAATTTTAACTTCGAACCCAAGAGTTTGAACAGCTCAATCCAAAATCGGCCTATGAATCATGCATCTTGATCACATGGCTAAAAAATAGCCTAGTCGCTTCCTCCGCAGGGCAAACATCAAGAGTAGGTATAAACACAACATATTTAGAAAATCTATCCACAACAACAAAAATAGATTTGAAATCACAAACCTTTGGAAATCTAGTGATGAAATCCATGGAAATGCTCTCCAAGGTTTCTTTGGAATGGGGAGGGGCTGCAACAACCCTGCAGCCTTCTTCCTCTCAGTCTTGTCCATCTGACAAACCAAGTAGGATTTCACATATGCCTGCACATCCTCACCTATCTTAGGCCAATAATAGGATCTAGCTAGCAGTGCTAGAGTCCTCTCTTCACCGGGGTGGTTTGCCTACCTTACATCATGAGTTTCCTACAATAATTCATTTCTCAAGCCGCCTGTAGGAACATACCATCTTCTTCCTTTTGCCACAAGGAGATCTCCCTCTAGCCAATACCTTCTGATCATACCCTCCTTAACTTGCTGCTTCAGCCTGCCATAAGCAGGATCATGCTCTGCAGTTTGCTTGATTTTCTCATTGAAGTCATAGATGACTTCTGAGAGGGCCTTGATGTAGGTAATCACCTCTTTCCTACTCAAGGCATCAGCCACAGTGTTATGTTGTCCTGGTCGATGTAACCATTCAAATTTGAAGTCGGCTAGGAACTCCTGCCATCGTGCCTGTCTGGGACTCAACTTCTTCTGAGTCTTGAAGAAGGTGTTGGCTTCATTGTTAGTGACCAATGTGAAGATACTTCCCAACAAGTAGTGCCACCACTGCTATAGGCAGTGAACCACAGGTGTCATCTTCTTTTCATGAGTGGAGTACCTTTACTCAGCATTGTTCAGCTTCCTACTTTCAAAGGCCACAAGGTGCCCTTCCTGCACCAAGACTCCACCCATGGCTCTATCTGAAGCATCCATTTGGACTTCAAAAGGTAAGTCCAAGTCTGGAAAACGTAGCACAGGCTCAGTGGAGATGGCCTTTTTCAAGCCTTCAAAGGCCATCTAACACTGCTTGCTCCAATCCCACTAGTTGTCTTTCTTCAATAGGTCAGTAAGGGAGGACACCATATTTGAATACCCCTTAAGGAACCTTCTGTAGTAGTTGGCCAAGCCAAGGAAGCATCGCAATTCAGTCACTTTGGTAGGGACTGACCACCCCATAATAGCCTGCACCTTGCCTTTATCCATCCTAATCAGCCCTGCACTGATCTTATGTCCCAGAAATGTGATCTCTTTCTGAGAAAACTCACATTTCTCTGGCTTTACATAAAGCCTATGTTCCCTCAATCTCTGGAATACCAATCTCAAATGTTTCTCATGTTCTATTAGTGTCTTACTGTAAACCACAATATCATCTAGATACACTACCACAAATGCATCTAAATAATCAAACAGAACACCATTCATCAAATTGCAGAAAGTAGCAGGGGCATTAGTCAATCCAAAGGGCATTACCAAAAACTCATATGAACCATACCGAGTTACACAGGTTGTTTTCCCTTTATCTCCTGCTGCAATTTGTACTTGCCAGTAGCCCGATCTCAAGTCCAACTTGGTAAAGTAAGAGGCTTTTGACAGTCTGTCAAACAGCTAGCTAGCCAAGGGGATCGGGTACTTGTTCTTGATGGTCACCTTGTTGAGAGCTCTATAATCCACACATGCGGAGAGAGCCATCATGTTTCTTATGGAATAAGACTGGTGCACCATATAAAGCCCTTGAGGGTTGGATCAGGCTTGCATCCAATAATTCCTTCAACTATCTGCGCAACTCCAACAATTCCGCATGAAGCATCCCGTAAGGGGCTTGAGTCAGGGCTTTTGTTCCAGGCAACTACTCAATTTTGTGGTCAATAGGTTGCTGGGGTGGCAATTCCTTGGGAAGTTCTGCAGGCATCACATCCTTGAACTCCTTAAGGATTTTGACAACTGAATCAAGGACTTCCACAGACTGTCCCTCCTTGATCTCGATCAAGGCTGCAACATATGTATCCTAGCCCCTCTTCAATCTCTTTTCAATTGGATAGTAGACAACATCTCAGGCTGAATCTTGCCACCATTTTTTGCCCTCAAGGCTTGCACGAAACAAGGTTGCTTCTCTTCTAACACCATCAGCCCACCAAAATGTGGGATCAAGGCTACCTTAGCCCTCAAGAGGAAATCTACATCAATGATCAAGTCAAAGTCATCCAAGGGCACACAAAGTAAGTTGCACGTGCCCTTCCAGTCACCAATTTGCATGGGACATTCTTTGCTACCCCTTGGATCTTCTAGGCTTTGCTATTGACTGCCTTGATCCAATCGGTATTCTCTTCCAACTTCATTCCCAACCTGGCTGCTTCTTTGGTGGCCAAGAAATTGTGAGTGGCACCACTGTCCACCAAGGCTTTCACCTGCACACCATTCACAACTACATGAATATGCATAAGGGGCTTTTGGATTGAGGTCTCACCATGAATCACGTTCAGGAGTTACAGTGGGTTGACTCTAGGAGGGGTCTCTGGGTCAGATTCTCCCTTATCGTCTGTAGTCACAAGGGCAGAGAGTTTCTCTCCTTTGGGGCAGTCTTTGGCTCGGTGTGGGCCATTGCAGATGAAGCATCCTATCATCCGAGTGGCTTGCTGCACAACCTTTGTGGTCTTCTCCACTGGTTTTCCCCCTACAGTAGCCTTCTTGTTCTGTTTCTTCCACCCAGACTTCTTAAAAGTCTTGTCCTCAGCCTTAACCTTCTTACCTCCTTCAGATTTGAGTCTCTGCATGTTGGAGATGGCGCCACCCATCTTGTAGTCCACCAAGCAATCTGTTATAGCCATGGCAGTAGGGAGATCATGAACCCCTTGCCTCCTGAGTTCCGTCTAAGCCCACCCTTGCAATCCCGACATGAAATTAAAGAGTTTATTCTCCTCTGACATGTTCTTAATGTCCAGCATCAAGGAACTGAATTCCTTGACATATTCCCTCACAGATCTGTGTGTCTGAGCCTTTTCAATGCTTCCTTGGCCACTCAAGCAGTGTTGGTGGGGAGGAACTAATCTTTCAATTCCTTCTTTAGAGTCTTCCAAGTGGTGATTTAGGGTCTTCCAGACTCTGCATCGTCCTCCATCCTTGTTCGCCACCACAGTTTGGCATCACCAGTTAGATACATACTGGTGATAGATACTTTCTCGCCATCAAGAACATGAGCAGCCTTGAAGAACTGCTCCATGTCCCACAAGAAGTTCTCCAGTTCTTTCGCGTTCATGTTACCATTGAAGCCCTTAGGCTCTGAGACCTAAACTTTAGGAGGGGCTTCAGGGCCTGAGGAGGATCCTTGCAACACAGCCTTCTTAAGGACTACTATGTCTTCTCCATAAGACTGCAAGGCTCCCTTGAAGTCACTCATTAGGGACCGCATCTCTGTTTTCAACCCAATAAACTTCTCCTCGAAGAATTTGTCATGGGTCTCCAACAGATTCCTCTGTACTTGAATTTCTCCCATAGTGTGTTCCACTCATGAAGCCATAGTGCCATCCTCATGTGGCCATTCTCCCAACGCTTCTTCCATCCGAGCCATTCTTTCCCGTAGGGCTTCCATTGCACTACCACCAGCCATCTCTGGTGCAGGCTCTGATACCAATTGTCATACCCCTGAATATCACCCTAAATTTTTCACCTAGGTGTACGGTGCTAAGGACCCTTCCTTAGCCAACTTTTCTTTCCAGCACTTCAAAAAGCAAAGCAAAACAAAGTAACAAGAAAGGAACAGGAACATAAACGAGATTACGGGAACCTTCCCAACTTGTATTAAACTCACTTACAAGATACAAAATTGTTTTCCCTGAATCAGAGAACAATGCTTACACCCCTAAGTATTCAGAGAACCATCTCCCATCTCTCTCATCTGCCATCTCTCAAGGATGCAGGTGCCCTTTTATAAAACCCAGCCTGTAGTTTACATTTGAATTTCAAAATTCAAAAGCTTTGAGCCAATTTGGTGGTTATGCAACTAGCCACAACCGCCCAGAACTGCTTGCATAACCACCCACCATCCAGATAGTGGCCTGCTCGTGAACCACCCACTTACATCAAGCATTAGCATCTCAGCCAACTACTAGTCCATGTAGCTAACTGATGACCTAGTCTCTTTGTAGACCCTCCATTTTGTCCTCCTAGCACATGCCCTATTGCGTGTTCGTTTAGTACTTTATAGTCATTCCCTAGTGGCCCACTACTACTCGTGTAGCCTATTTTTTCTAAGCCACCTTGAGGACTATGATTGAGAAATTCATTTAACCCCTATTGTGGCTTTTGGCAGCCCTAATTTAGACTTAGGCTCACTTAGGCACCTTAGGCCCATTAGGCACCGCCCTAGGCCCACTTAGGCACTTTAGGTTCACTTAGATACACTTAGACTCACTTAAGCACCTTAGGTTCACTTAGGCATCTTAAGTTCACTCAGACACCTCAGGCCCACTTAGGCACCTTAGGATCACTTAGGTACCTTAGGTCCACTTAGGCACCTTAGGACCATTTAGGCACCCTAGGCCCATTTAGGCACCACTTATTTGTTCTTTTATTTCTTTATTTATTTATTTTGTTTAGGAGATTATATGATACTAACGTTATGTTTCTTTATCATGAAATAATATTTTGGTTATCTTTTACATGTATATGATTAATCTTCTTGTTACTTATTTATTTATTTTATTCTTATTTATTTTATTATTATTATTATTATTATTTTAATTGGATGATTTTGTTTTTATTATTTTTATTGCATGGTTCTATGGAAGGGAGATTCAGCCATGATTTGAAAGAGGATTCAACCCAAGACGGATATGAAAAAGGGAAGAAAGAGAGAGATAGGAAGGTTTAGAAACTTACCCAAGTTGTTTTGGCAGTGAAAAGAAGATGTTCGGTGTGTACATGGATGGAATGAAAGCTAGGTTTAGAAAGAGAGGGTTCTGATCATGTTGGACTGACGTGAAAGATTTCAGGTTTTCTCCAGACTGGTGAGGGGTTTTTTTTCATGTTGGTGGAGTCAACAGGACGTGTATGGGAAGTAGGGCTGGGATTTTTTGAGAAAGAAAGAACTAGTTCGATGAGCAAATTACCAAAGCTGGTTTTGGCAAGGGAAAAGAGAAGGATTCAGTATGTATTTGGATGGAAGGAGGGTTGTGCTCAAGGTGGTAGGGGACGACAGTGACAGCACAAGCCAGGTTTTGCTGAGATTTCAAGATGCCATGTCTCTAAGGGATCATTTGCTTTTGTTCATGCAGGTTATGATAGTTATGTTCCTTCGATCTTCTATCATCCCCCTTGTCTAGGTTGCCTCCTCAAGACCAATAATGGGCGTCTACAAAATCTCTGAGTTTGTGGGGTTCCTTGCCGTAGTTGCATTAGTTGGGATGCTTGGCTTAAAGATCATATTTGTTGTAGAGATGATATTCGGAAATAGTGATTGGGCAGGTAACTTGCGGTGGAACATTGAGAATACTACATCTAGCTCATATTTTCTCCTACTCACCACTTCATATACATCATTTTGTTTCATGCTTTGGCTTGCTACCACCCCATTAAAATCTGCTAGTGTCAGATCAGATGCACAGGCACGAACAGAAGGAGGAGTTCTGATCGTGCTGAACTTTTTGGAAGAGAAAGATGACCATATTTTTGAAAGGACGCACTAGACTTTTGAGGAGAAAGATGACCAGAATTTGGAAGGGGGTATGATGGGATTTTTGAAAGGGGATGCACCAAATTTTTTAAGGTGGATGCACCAGATTTTTAAAGGGAGATGCACCAAATTTTGGAGAGGAGCAAACACCGATTCTGATCATGATAAATGTGCAATTGCACCATTGGAAGGGGAGCGTGAAAAGGTGCAACTGCATCGGGGGGAAAAAGGAGATCTCCAAAGGAAGGAACACGATTCTGGGAGTGAGAGAACACCATTGGAAAATCTTCGAAGCTGCCACACGATTTCGAGAGTGAAAGAGTACCTTTGGAAAATTTTCGGAGTAGCCACACGAATCCGGGAGTGAGAGAGACCATTGGAAAATTTTTGGAGCAGCCACATGATTCCGGAAGTGAGATAGCACCATTAGAAAATTTCTAGAGCAGTCGTACCCTTAAGAAGTGGAGGCAGCCGCACCATGCATTGAGGGAGCCGCACCATGCACTAAGATTTCATGCCTCTCTAAAGGTACCTACACGGCTGCAAGTTGAAGAGGAACTTTCTGCATCAGCCCCACCATTGAAAGAACTTCTGGAACAGTCGCATCCTTGAGGAACTCTCCGCATCAACAGCACCAGTGAGAGAACTTCTAGAACAACCGCATCATTGAGAGACGAGAGAAGAAGATAGCTGCACCATTCAGAACTTGAAGGCTGCCACTTTGAGAAGCATACAGTCCACGCATCAATTCTTCATCCACACGACTGCCACTTTGAGAAGAAAACAATCCATACACCTAGCCAGCTGGTCTTTTGTCAAACCACGCAGCATTCGGATTGCTTTGGAGCACGCATTGTCGGCTGATTTTTTATTCATCGTATCATCCACATGGCTGCCACTTTGAAGACAACCAGTCCACGCACAAGCATCCCCACAGCTGCAACTTTTGAGGGGTCTACATCCCAATTTCCATAAAGATCTCCATGGTATCCTCAAGAGAACCATGCACACCACTGATCCAAAGCAAGTGGACTGCATCTTCCAAAGGTAAGTGAGTTTCCTTGCTCTTTAGTTTTTTATTTCTTTTTTTATTCATTAGTTTATTAGTTATTTTTTATTAGATTGAAAATTAGAGTTTGTTTGTAATTTTTGATTCAAAATAGTTTCCGAGTCTCTAAAGTTTTACTCAGAATAATTTATTTGGTCTTATGTCATCATCTTGTTCTTATTTAATTTTAGTTCCAGGGTTTGTTCTAATTAATTCATGTGATGCTCTAAAATTTTAGTGGATTAATTTAGTTGATTCTATGTCATTATCATCATGTTTTAATGTTATTATATTCATTTTTTATTTCATCTTAGTTGATTCGTGTGATGCTTTGGGTTTTTTTTAGGTAATTAATTCATTTGATTCTATATCATTATCACTATGTTTATTAATTTCAGTCATTTTTTGGATTGATCATATTTGATTTACGAGTCTTTAGAATTTTAATTATTTAATTTATCTAACCTCTTGTCATTATATCCATGTTTTAAGTGTGTTAAGCTCTAGTTCCTGATTGATCCTTACTCAGTTCGGGTGTTTTAGAATTGTAAGTTCTTATGGTACTATATTTTACATTACCTTAATCATAGGTTTGTGTGTTCGACTGATCTAATTTAATTATTGATTATATCCTCAGTTTATGCGCTTGATTAATCCTTGTTAGTTCTTGATTGATATCTGGTTGACTTTATTTAATCTAAGGTCGTTTAGTTATTTTCTTTGACATTTGTTTGTTAAATTTAATTCTTGGAGGCCATCGGAAAATAGTGAAGATTAGCCTTCATTCTCATCAATTCAATTTTTTTTCTTGGTTGTCAAAAATTCTATTTGGTGATTTTGTTGTCCGTTTGTTTTGCTTGGTATTCTGTTTCTCATACATTTTATCGTTCCCAAATTAATTTCTCTTATTTTAAAATATAAGACTTTTCTCAAAAGATTCCTTTAAAAATCCATTTCAAAAACTCATTTAGAGTTCTTAGAATCAAAATCTCATCCCCTTTAAAAATCTATTTCAAAAATTCATTTAGAATTCTTAGAATTAAAATCTCATTTTCTTAAAATAATGTGCAACCATGTTTGATCGGTTCGCATCTTTCTCAGTTTTCAAATAAAATTTTGGTTTTGATCAAAACACGAATCCAAGCTTGTGGTCCCAAATAAATGGGATAATTCTAGGCTAGATTTGTGTATATTAATTGGGGAATTGGTGAAACCCCTACATAAGAAAATCTTTTTAAAAAACCTATTTTTGCTACAACCTTTGCTACTTATTGAAATCACGTTGATCTATTTTTCAGAAATTATACACCCAACATAAGTGATAAGTGATGGTTTCGTATACTTTGATCATTTTTGTTATGCTAGTTGAATAACAAGTATGCCATAATTTCTTCATTTTATTATTTATTATCTAACCCCTCATGTCTTATGAAAGCACATTACAAATTACTCATGCTATCCAGGTACACCCCCTAACACCCGCTTTCTAAATTTTGTGAATATCTGTGAATCGTGCCTATGTTTGATAAGGCTTAGGTATCTTGATATATTGTTTCATTGTTTATTTATTTATGATAAAATGCATACTGGAAGATATACTATTTGAACTAACTTTGATGTCTTGTGATAGCGCTTAAAGAGCGGTCCAAGTACGCATCCTAACTCTCCTTTATGAGCATGATTGGTTTTTCTTGTTTGACATGCTAGTTTTGAGATCACCTTAGCCTACCTAAGTACCCTCAATTAATCAGTTGATTGCCACATTTCCCTCAACGTAGTCAGTAGAGATCTTTGTAGGGCTTAAAGGATGTTACCTCTTAGAGGTACCTTCCCAATAAGTAACCTGATCCTCAGACCTAGACTCGGGTTTTCGAGACATGCTTTTCCAAAAATGTGGAGTCCTTTTTTTAGGGTATTATTTCTTGTTTTATTTTCCCTTTAAAATAAAATAAAATAAGCGGCGACTCCGACTTTTCCAAAATTGAATTTTTTCACCAAATAAAAGCAAGTCTCGCCAGTCGAGTGGGGGCGCACGTGAAAAATACGGGTCCACACTCTTGTTGCCCCAACTAGCTGTACTGGCCAGCTGCCATGTCCTCAGCCTTTCTCATCAAGCTGTTGGTGAGTCCTCCTAACAAGCTATCTCTTTCCCCGCAAGGTGCCTCTTATGACTGAGTGCCCACCAACGCGTCTTTGATCAAGGCCTTCTGAAGCATGCCCTAACCAGCTGGCTAGGTGTCTGGTACATCAGTGTGCCTTCCTTACACTGATGTGCCAGCCCATGCCATGTCTAGGTGCCCATGGCTTGGGCGTGTTGCTTGCTCCCACTATTAGGTCTAGCTCCATAGCAACGAGCCATGGCATTGCGTCCATGGTTAATCTTTCTTGATGCACAGGGCATTGCGCCCCTATGCTTTGCGTAGGCATCATGGGTGCGAGTCAGCTGCTGTCTAGTGCCCGATCAGACCATGGCATTGCGCCCATGGCTTCCTTAGCTGGCTCACCGCACAAGGATTAGGCGCCCTTGTGCCTGGGCGGGGAGGAGGTAGGCCGCACTAGGCCCCGTGTCGTTGCGGCCACGGGATGCACGCCACACATGTCGTGGAGCCCATGTGTGCGTGCTCGAGTGCCTTTCGTGTGTCCTAGGCACGCCCAAGGCCGCGCCATGATGCCCCCTTGGTGCGGTCAAGGCTTTCCCTTGAGTCACCTACCCCCCCTTAAAGAGCAATACGGGTCGTTTTTATAGTTTCTGGAGGAGACATCAATATGCTTAAGGAGACATAATGGAATAATTAAATAAATATAAATTAAATTCCAAAATAACCCTCAGCCTCCATCTGCACCAACTCCATAGCCAACATGTGCCCGGTGTGCGCGCGGTGCCTACTTGGTGCGCACGCGGTGCCTACTTGGTGCGCACGCGGTGCACGTTTGACTCGCTTGCAGTGCGCTCACAGTGCACGTCTAGCTCGCTCGCGGTGCGCACTGGCTCGCGCGCAGTACGCATGCAGTACGCGTCAAGCTCGCCCGCGGTGCGTGTCTGGCTTGCCCATGGTGCGTGTCTGGCTCGCATATGGCCTTCTCATTCTAACTCCTGGGGTTTGAACCACCAAACCTCTAAGCCATCCTTGCTCTCCGACTAAGCTCTCATGGGTGCAAGGCCTACCCATGAGGCCCTTTCCTCCAAATTTGAGTCAAGTGGCTAAGGGGCTGACAATAAGCCATAAGCCTAAAGCCCAAAGCTTATTTTTATTTAAAGCCCAAAGCTTGATAATAAGACTTCATTGTAATACAATGAGATTTAGGTAGTATCAAAATGAAAGCAAACTATTCATTATAACAACGTAGGGATGTCAAAAGGAAAGAAAAAACAAACTAATGAATAAACAATGAGTTTTGGTCTCAAACCTATTTTTATTAAAAATACTATCAAACCCACTTCAATATGTATTTATTATTATGTTGTTGCCCAATTGCTTCTATCTTTAAGAAAAATAAAATAAAATGTATTTATTATATATATAATTACGAAATTTAAAATATTTGTATATTGTATTAGATGGAGGAGTATATAATTATTTAAAGAAATGGATGTAAAATAAGTAGAAGAGGATGTGGATAGAAGCCAGTGGCAGAAGAGAGCGATGGCCTCCGCTGCTTTGCCTCATCCGGTCTCACCACCCTCTCCTCACGCCACCACTGCCACCACAGCCCATGAACCCACCACTCTGCTCCCCAAAACCCCTCCTAAACCCCCCACAATCCGCTCAAGGCTCAGTCACCTATGCCGCCAAGGCCACCCCCACCAAGCTCTCCACCTCTTCGACTCGATTCCACGCCCAACCACCGTCCTTTGGAACACCATCATCATCGGCTTCATCTGCAACAACATGCCCATTGATGCTCTCTTGTTCTATGCCCGAATGAGAGCCTCCCCATCTCCCAAATTCGACTCCTACACCTTCTCTTCCACCCTCAAGGCTTGCGCCCAAGCTCGCTCTCTCAAGCTCGGTAAAGCCCTCCACTGCCACGTTCTCCGTTCCCACTTCGGTTCTAGTAGAATTGTTTATAATTCTCTCCTCAATATGTACTCTACTTGTTTGACTGAAGTGCCTTATCTGGGCACTGCTTATGATTTTAACAATTGTGATTTAGTGCGCAGAGTGTTTGACACAATGCGTAAGAGGAATGTGGTTGCTTGGAACACTATGATTTCTTGGTATGTTAAAACCGAAAGACTCATAGAGGCGTTCAAGATGTTTAGGACAATGATGAGAATGGGAATTAGGCCGACCCCAGTTAGCTTTGTTAATGTTTTCCCTGCTGTTTGGAGGATGAATGATTATGATAATGCTAATGTTCTTTACGGTTTGGTTGTTAAACTGGGTAGTGATTATGTGGATGATTTTTTTGTTGTGAGTTCAGCTATTTTCATGTATGCCGAGCTTGGTTGTGTTGATTTTGCTAGGGAGATTTTTGACTGTTGTTTGGAGAGGAATACAGAGGTTTGGAACACTATGATTGGTGGGTATGTGCAGAATAATTGCCCAGTTGAAGCAATTGATCTTTTTGTTCAAGTTATGGAGTCAGAGCAGTTTGTTCTTGATGATGTAACTTTTCTCTCTGCTTTAACTGCAATTTCACAATTGCAGTGGTTGGATTTGGGCCGACAGCTACATGCATATATACTCAAGAGTTCAACAATATTACAAGTTGTTATACTGAATGCAATCATTGTAATGTACTCAAGGTGCGGTTCTATCGGGACATCATTCAAGGTTTTCAGTGACATGTTGGAAAGAGATGTTGTTACATGGAATACCATGGTTTCTGCTTTTGTGCAGAATGGGCTGGATGATGAAGGGTTAATGCTTGTGTTTGAGATGCAGAAGCAAGGATTTATGGTTGATTCTGTAACATTAACTGCTATGCTTTCATTAGCGTCAAACCTTAGAAGCCAGGAAATAGGCAAGCAAGCCCATGCTTACCTCATTCGACATGGAATTCAATTCGAGGGAATGGACAGTTACCTTATAGACATGTATGCAAAATCAGGTTTAATAACAACTGCCCAGCAACTTTTTGAGAAAAACAGTGATTATGATAGAGACGAAGCCACATGGAATGCCATGATTGCTGGTTACACTCAAAATGGGCTGAATGAAGAGGGTTTTGCTGTATTCAGGAAGATGATAGAGCAAAATGTAAGACCCAATGCTGTGACCTTAGCATCAGTTCTCCCAGCCTGCAATCCAATGGGAACTATTGGTTTGGGTAAGCAAATCCATGGCTTTGCCATTCGCTGCTTCCTCAACCGAAATGTCTTTGTGGGAACTGCTTTACTAGACATGTACTCAAAATCAGGTGCAATCACCTATGCTGAAAATGTGTTTGCCGAAACCCTTGAAAAAAATTCAGTCACATACACCACCATGATATTGAGTTATGGTCAACATGGAATGGGTGAGAGAGCTCTCTCTCTCTTTTACTCAATGCTGGGATCTGGTATTAAACCTGATTCTGTTACCTTTGTTGCAATCTTGTCTGCTTGTAGTTATGCAGCGTTGGTAGATGAAGGTCTTAGAATATTTCAGTCAATGGAAAGAGAATATAAAATTCAGCCTTCTGCTGAGCATTACTGTTGTGTTGCAGACATGTTAGGGAGGGTTGGGCGGGTGGTGGAAGCCTACGAATTTGTTAAAGGACTGGGTGAAGAGGGTAATACATTAGGAATTTGGGGATCACTTCTTGGGGCCTGCCGAATTCATGGAGAATTTGAATTGGGTAAAGTTGTTGCCAACAAATTGCTTGAAATGGAGAAAGGAAGCAGTTTGACTGGCTATCATGTTTTGTTGTCAAATATATATGCAGCAGAAGGAAACTGGGACAGTGTTGATCAGGTGAGAAAAGAGATGCGGCAAAAAGGTTTGATGAAGGAGGCTGGCAGCAGTTGGGTTGAGGTTGCAGGGCATGTGAACTGCTTTATGTCTAGGGATCATAAGCACCCTCAGTGTGCTGAGATATATCAAATGTTAGAAAAATTGGCTATGGAGATGAAAGATGCTGGTTATAAGCCTTGTCTCAATTTACAAACAGGGGGGATCTCTGCATCTGAGGAGTGAACAGTAACATGTGTCTAGAGATTTTGACAGCAACATCCAGATGACATATGGCAGACCAATTACTTCAAAAGTCAGCAAACTGGAGACTATTGGCCATAGGGATATGGACTAGTTCATGGGTTTCAAGTACTTGGTTTTGTGTTCTATATTGATACAAATATCATGATTGGTTTGAGTGTAGATTCTTTGTCCATCAAGATATCAAACCTCAGAACTCTGCTGGTTTGCAATATATTTCTATAGCACATCAGCAGCTTATATGAAGCAGATTGTCACTGGATGCTGCACAAACCATGCCCATCGTCTGTTATGCAATTAACGCACTTCATTAATGCGAATCTTGGCCTTCAAGTGGACTCAGGAAATGGGCGCTGAGCTTGATAGATTGGATGGGCCACTCAAATAAAATTAATCCAGAAATACCTTACCTTAATTATTCAGTTAGCTACATAATCCCTTTTTCCTTCACACTGTTCTCCCCCAATCTGCTTTAAGGTCATAGTTCTGTAACATGACTTACAATCCCACTTGGAATACCCCAGTTTAAGCAATGGGGTTTTTCTTTCACATCTTACTTGTACATGTGGATTTGTTGTTGAGGTTTGTCTCTGTAGCTTGAATTTGTATATGTCCTTTGAATATTGTAATCCTTTCTTTCATGTTGAAGTTTCTTGAATATTTTTATGATCTTTGTGATTCCTTTGCTCAGTCAAGGGTGTTCCTTTCAGCTCATGTGCTGATGCTTAGATATATATTGGATCATCCAAATTTGAGGCGATAACTGTAAGATCAGGAAAAGACTATATAGTCATGGTTGTCAAAAGACTCAAAACATAGGATACTTGATTTGTCATCTACATTTTATGTGTAAAGCATTATATATCATTATGTATGTACATCATTGGATTGAATCTTGTGATATGCATACAATACATGGTACAATATATAGCACTTTTTCTGTTTTTAGCAGTTTAAGAACTCAATTTTGAAATTTTATTTTAAAGAGATATTGTACCACTGCTTAAAGCATGTCTAAAATTGAGAAAAAGTAACAGATTTGGGGTTTGACTCCCCAACATATAAAATCTTTTCCTTGCATTTAGTTATATCCGCTATATTAGAGGAACCCTAATTGAATGTCTTTTTTTTTTCTTTTTTCTTTTTATCTTTTTAAAAAACATTTAGAAGAATTTGGAGAATTTTCTTTAGAAAGAAGTTGGAACATTAATGCTTAAACGATAGTACTAATACATTACACATAACATAATCTATACTTAGAATTCAAGTGCATGGTTGAATTTCTTCTGTTAGATTTATTTTGTTTTATTTTTAAAGTGAAAGTGAGCAAAATTCATAATCATAACAGTTAAAAAAAAAAAAATTATTTTTTTATTTTTTTTACCTATAAAAAGAAAAAAGAAAAAAAAAGGTCAAGACTGTTATGATGCAAATTCTGTTTGTTTTCTGTTGATTTCATAGTGATACAAATTCTCCAGCATATGTTCAAATATGAAGATTGATTTGGGACGGAATTCAACAACTACAAGGTAGCTGTAACAATGTGGATCAAGTATGGTTGCTACAATATTGAAGATGAATTTGTGGAAATAGTTCAGCTTGTCATCCCCTAAAATTTGAGCCCTTTGTTTTCAAACAAATTCAGATATTTTAATATTTCTAGTATTTTATTTTCAAAGTAACTTTGGAAATTTTCATTTCAAAAGGATTTAAATGCCAACATCCTTTTTCAGAACTATTTGATATTCATGCAGGAAAGCTTTATGGAATGCAGAAAATTAGGGCCAAATGCTTTGAAAATGAAGTTTAGTTAATTTGGACTGATTCAAGGGGGAAGAAGGTTTCTATTAAATATCACAAATTAAAAGCCCAGATCATTTTCTATGTGATCTACAATCTGAAATTCATTGAATTGCTTTATTTATTATTCACTTATTTTTCTCTACGGGTTTACCTTTTAACTTAAAGACATTTTAAGATATGTTAAATAGATCTTATCATGTTCTTCGAATTGAAGAAATAAGAGTTAAGGTACAAGGATGTAAAAATAAGTTCTGCCAAAATTTTAGAACTGATTATGCATTCTCCTAAAGGAGAATTTCAGCTCTAGTTTAACAGGAATAAATGTTATATGGGAATCACAGAACACAGGAGAAACCATGTTTTGGCCATCGTTTCTTTTAGTGTCCTCTCCCCTTCTGGTTCTACTACTAGACCTTCTTCACATGGAAGAAGCAAGGCTACTGGCACTGGGAGCATTATCAGTGTCTTTACTAGAGTGATCGTTAAATGAATACATGTGCTTGATAACGGTAGTCTGAATCATCCCTTACAATCAAATCTTGAAAGAATATGTGAAGCAATTGAACCAGGTGTTTCCCTCACTCATCCTCTTTAGTAACTGATGCTTCTATAGTTGCTGCATGTTTATTTTTGGTCTCCTTCTTATTAGACAACTGCTTCTACTATTCTGTATCTATTAGCTCCAATTGAGATATAATCAAGTTGGGGAAATGGATTTAGGGCCTTCTTTTCCTTTGTGAATAGGAGGTAGGAGATGGCATTGCTCTGGGAATACGCATCAGAACAACATTTGATACTCTGAAGGCAAACTGGTATGAACCAAACTTCATTTTTTTTATTTTTTTTTTCACAGGTCCTGATTTTGATCCTTTCCTGTAACATACATGTAATCAATTTTGAAGCAGCATTTAATTGACATTCTCAGCAGAAATTTAGTTAATATAGTCACACACTCTTCGTACTTAGGAATTTTAATGCTACTTCAGTACCTTTCACTACCTGAAACAAAAATAACATCATTTCATGTATTCATATATGAGAATGGAGAGTTGTTGTTATCATTTTACCTGCATTATAAACACACATCAATCCAGCTTTACATTGCACATCCATCATAAAACATAAATCAAGCTACATCTCCACCTAGTTTACATCTTCACATCTAACTGCCCAATCTGTTTTCCATCACACGTCACACAGATAAGTTGATATTGCATATTTGTCTACCCTCTTCACAGCATTTTATATTTTGCATCCAATATCCAAACCATCACAAACATAATGAACTGTCTCATAGATAGCATTATAGCCGTAGTATAATGTAAGCTTAACCAGTGACAGACATCTCTGTTTCAATAGAGCAATGGTGCCATGCAAAGTGGTAAACTGTAACCAAAATAAATTCAGAAGAGGAGGCAAACTTGGGGTTCCCCCTTGAACTCCTTGGGCTGGCATATGATCAATTTGGTTCAGTGCTTGGTGGTCATTTCCATCCTAAAGGAACTATGTTGGTTAGGAGGGCTTCTCTCATACTAATTCATCCATCCTTATGGTCTTGTCATATTTGACATCAGTAGAAAAACCTCTGTTGTTTGGCCACATCTTTGTTGGAGAAAGTCACTCTGGGTTGTCATGGCATGAGAATGAAGATATTCTTTATATTCTTGACCATTAATATACAATATTAAAAACTTGCATGTCAACTAGTTCCTGAAGTAAAGATAAAAAACATTTATAATATTACATTCAGAAAGGGCTTGGAGGTGATTTTGAGAATAGGTTGTGAAAAGGACAGGTCTAGGTTTTCAAGTAATATGAGTGGACTGGGGCACTTTTTAATATCGTCTTCATAGTGGATGGAATAGTCTACATTCACAAACCTCTTGAAAGTCTTGTCCTGCCTCCATCCTCAGGGACTAAAAAAGAGGGTTTCACATAGGCTTAAATAACAAAAAGTAGCAACAAATGAAGTGTAGTTCCTATGGCTGAACAAGGCAGCTAATTTCAAATCTTGGAAAGAAGATAGTCTACTTTAAGCTCTTTTAGTTCTTTTTAACTAAGTTTCTCTTTTTTTCCTTCTGCTTTTTTGTAGTAGTTTGCAAAAATATTCTGAGAATTTCTGGAGAGTTTTGTAAGAGCAGAGGCTAGAGATTTATTTCTATAAGAGGGTTGGATAGGAATATCTTCAATGGTAGAGTTAGGGTTTTATGGTTGTTCTGTTTTAGTTTTGAAAGCATGGGAAACAAGGCATGTTGTTTTGTAGCTTGAATTACCCAGTTATGAGGGTTGGTAGGTCAAGTGAATGGAACAAATATTTCACAAAAGTCAGCATGTTCTGCATACAATGTATGGCCTGTTTTGTTTGTTTGCGAAGAGGCATAGCTACTGTTCATGACTTCGTGCATTGCATTTTTGTGCATTTATTTCAATGTTTTGTCATTTGTGGTCCCCCACTTTTAGGTCAGACATGACCAGTCGAGTCTTTGAGATTTTTTTCCATAAAGCAAAGCTATATGATTGCGCACGACTCTCAAGCCTGGAAAATTTTTGAATCACTACAGCCACATGGATTCCTTACATACATTGATGAGGGCCCATTTGGGAATGATCATGGTCAGAGTGCTTTTAGTCCTAACACTTCCATAATCACATTTGAACAGGCTTAAAGCATCTGCAGTATTTAGGATACGAATATTAAACTCACTGTTTACAAAATTTACCAGAAAGCCTCTTGATTCCCCATATATGTTAGGAGAATTATGACCCTGAATAGACCCTCCTATATGTGACCCAATCTAGACTGAAACAAAGTTTAATTAAACTCCGTATCACAATAGAGATTAGACCAAGCCAAAGATGTAGCCTAGATTACTAATATAAATATCAGGGAAGCCTAGACTATAAGGCATGTGCTCTTTGCAAGCTTTTGCTCTTCCTCAACTAAAGCATCAGCCTCTTGGACCCTCATTTACTCTTTTCTGCCAGGATTTACTCCTCCTCTGCCAACTAAAACCACCAGTAGCGCTTCTGACAGTACTTTTAGTTGAAATGTTTCCTTAAGAAGAATCATATATTAAGAATTTCTTTAGAAAACATTATAAGTGATTTTTTAATTTATCAAAATGCTTTATAAATTTTTTAAAATATTTTTAAAAAGTACTATCAAAGAGACTCTCAGATGCATTTTGCAGGAGAGACCACTATCAAAGTTGAGGAGGCCCAAATAGTTGCAGGAGCCTTATGATTTCAACGGACCTTAAGGGACTGGTGGTACTTGTCATTGAGATTTTTAAATGTAAAAGTTATTTGACTTTTATTTCAATACATAATCAAAAGCTCAGAGGACCATTAGGCATATCCAACAACCATTTAGACTTTGTTTTCTTTTTTATTTGACATTTTGGCTTACTTTACTGAATGATTTGGCAGTGCTTATATGCATAAAAATAAAATATCTCCTCTGTATTAAAACGAAACAAAGGTGCAGGTTTAGCACATGACTCTATTAGTATATATTTGGTTTGCTGCCATGCCTTGCTGCTTATAATGTAACCACCTATTCTTTTCTTTTCTTTTTTGTCTCTGAAGTCTGAATCTATGTCCCACCACTTTGATCAATACAAATGGGTTGACTCTCTAATTTTGTGCTTGGAAGAATTTCTAAAAGACGGTAGGATGGATGGATAGGTTTTAGCAGACAGTGCATTTGTCTTCCCACTTTCTCAAGAAAGATATTTCTGATTATTCAATTTTTAAGATTGACTAATTATATGGGCTGCAACGCAACAGTAGGGATTGCTTTTTCCTGTGTTATTTTCCTTTTTAGCTCAAGAAGTTTGTTCTTGGTCAACATTTTTATGATTGAGGTTATGTGAAACAAGTTAGAGTACTTTGATTCCAAAAATCAATTTGAAGGAATAAAAAAATATATAAGAAAAAAATTATAAAACTTTTCTTTTGTTTGATAATCTATAAAAAAAATTGAAAGAAAGGAATATATATTTTTCTCCGGCTTTCATTATATTAATTTAAAGTCAAATGAGGAAAAATCTCTTACCATTTTCCCTCATCTTTTTTTTATAGTGTTTTCATTATGAAAAAATAATTTTTCTTTGCATTTTTTTTTCTTATTAATTTTCAAGAATCATGTATCGGTGAATTCTTTTTTTTTTTTTCCTTCTTTTTCTTCTTTTGTTCCATTTCTAATCCTAAGGGTGTTTGAACGGTTTTTTTAGTAATCAAATTTTCATCATGTCAATTCTTATTCTTATTTCTATTCCCGTATACTTAAACACATTCTCATCATCGTATTCTCTATTTTTATTACATATTAAGAATTATTTACCAAAAATTATTTAGAAATCACGTTAAATAACTTCTAAAATAATTTTTAAAAACTTGTTGGACACTTTTCATAAAAGTCATTTCCAACTCCTTCACAATCACTTCCAAACCGCCTCTTAATATGATTTAAGAAGGGAAAAGTTGTTGGTTTAAGGATCAATTACATCATGATTAAAGGTTGTGAGTTGTGAGCTGTGAGCATGGCATATTGACAATCATGCATAGAAGGAAAAGAGAAGAAAGAAGGGTTTAATTTTCTTGACTGTGTGCGGCCAGTGTCCATGTGATGTGAATGAGGGTTGACTTCATCATGGTGCGTTCCCATCAAACCTTAGAAATTTCAAAATTGGGTCTGAAAATAGAAGTGCATTTTTTGCAGCAGCTAATATGGACGGACACCTTGGAATTTCCGATTTCCTTCTTAGTGCAGTGCCACTATCTAATGAGTATACTTTCTCCCAATAATAAAACATCACATGCATTAATACCATTCCGATTTCCTTCTTTGTTTGTTTTTTTAGCTTTTTACTTAAAGTAATTTAGTTTCCAAATTTAGGTTGTATATTTTTTTACTTTTTTATGATTTATTATAAATTTTTTACTAAGTGAAAAAAGTCAAAATAAGTAGTTTTTTCTAAATAAAAAAAAATAATATATTAGTTTTTTTTTACTTTTTAATACTTATTAGAAATAAAATATTACAAAAATAAACAACCTAATATTTAACACTATTAAGTATTAAGGTTCTATTTAGAATTAAGTAAAAAAATAAATACCAACTTAGTGTAGTGTCATTATCTAATGAGTATTCTTTCTCCCAATAATAAAACTCACATGCAATATACTATTTTATCATCTTATGTGACAAGAATTTATAATAATCAAAAGGTTAATAAAAATACCAAAATGTTATCAAAGCTTATACATAGTTAAAAAATAATTAAGAATAAATTTAAAATGTTTTCAAAGAGAAAACTTTTGAAAAAAATTTCCTGAATATAGTTTCAAGGGCTTTAAGGATGTTTGGAAGTATAATTTCCGAATATATTAATTTTAATTATATTTTTAATATCTTTAATTACATTTATACTTTTCACATTCTAAGCAAAGCATAACAAGGGTAAGCGGTATAATATTGGATTCCAAAAAGAAGGACAAATCTTTAAAAAAAAAATGTTGATTAAACTATTAAGCATAACATGAAACCATGGGTATAAAAAGGATCACCTTTGGGAAGAGTCAATGGATGCCCCTACCAGCGAACAAAATCTGAACCCGAATCAGTCAGACTGACCGTCACTCTCCCAACCACCTTTTTCGATGTTTGAAATTTGAATACAAATTAAATTTATTCTGATTCTAGGCTTCAAGCCCTCACCAAATATTCTTATAACTATCATTAATAAAAACAGAATGGCCCTTCAGTCTTTTCCCAAGCCCTAAACCAACATACCTAACTTAATGCTTAATGCAAAGAGCTTACAACAAACAATAGATCATAATATCATATTGGATTTTAAATTCGACTTAAGTGACTGAATCAGGATACAAATAACTAAAATTAGGATTACATATACAAATATAAAATAATAAAACATTGGATATAAAATATTGAGAGTACCTTTTCAAGATGGTAGCAAAGAGCTTATATAAAATAATAATTTTTTTCTTATAATTTTATTTTGATTTATATTAAAAAAAAATCATTTTATATTTAGTCATACTTTAATTTGTGCATTAAAAAATTATTATTTTGATTTGCTTAAATTAAAAAAAATTAAGGACTTAATGAATTTCCAAAATGAATTGAACTCTCTATTAATATATATATAAACTCACACATTTTATATGTCAAAATATTTTAATTAAACATAGTTTTTTGAGAACTTTTTGTAAAATGAAATTTTTTTAGAACAAATTTGGAATATTAAAAAATATATGTAAAGAATAATTTTAAAGCTTTTCTATTGTAAATAAGCAAATAATTGTTGTAAACTCTAAACAAAAAGCATTTCAAAAAAATATCTGAAAAATTAATGTTATTGAATTCAAAACAAGTTGTTGGCTTATATAAGCCTTACAAAGAGATAAAATTAGAAACAAACAACCCACGTTTTACAGGTCCTAATAACGTGATAAATGGCTAAGGAAATTGTTAGAATCTACCTACATATCCTAAATAATAGGATTTATTAATTGAATGAACTTTTGACAACTTTAATTATAACTCTAACAACCCCAACAATAATATCTTTACAAATAATAAATTAATGTTATAAAATATGAGAATTTATCGGATTAGAAAAACTTGTGGATGATCATCCATATTGATGTATATCTCTTTGTGACTCCCTATAAAAGGGAGATACCTCTAATGAAAATCAATTATATTCTCTTCCGACATTCTAATTTCTCTTTCTTGTTTTCTTCTTTTTTCACTTTATAATTTTACAACACGTTATCAGCACAAGTAGTCTCTATAAAATAAATAGAAAGATTTTCTATAAAATAAATAGAAAGATTTTTCTCTATTCAGGAAATAGAAAGACGTTCTTCTATTCAGATAAATAGAAAGACGTTTTTCCCTCTAGAGAAATAGAAAGATGTATAATCCCTATAACCAGAAGTTATGGTGTAAATTATAAATTATGGGATAAATTCATAACCAGAAGTTATGAAATCATATGTGTAATTCCTATAACCAGAAGTTATGTATATGATCCTTAATTATTTATTTTTAATTATACGGTATAACTGGATGTTATACCAAACAATATAATATAGCCAGAAGCTATAAAATAAATGAATAAATGTTCATAGCCTGAAGCTATGTATAAATCTATATAATGAAAGTTTATAACTTGAAGCTATGCACAAATCTACACAATGAATAGTTCATTACCTAAAGTTATGTACAAATTTATATAAAAAACAGTTCATAGTTTGAAGTTATGTACAAATTTAAATATTTACTAGTACTGACAAAATAATCATGACCTGAAGTTATGAAAGATATTAAATTTTAATTTCTTTAATTTCTTTTAATTATATTGTGTAACTAAAAGTTATACATAAATAGTTCATAACCTGAAGTTATGTACAAATTTGAATATTTTCTTGTTTTGACAAAATAATCATAACTTAAAGTTATGAAAAATATTGGTTTTTTATTTTTATTTCGTACTCACTTATTTTTCACAACATAAATTATGGAAAACAATTTTTATTAACAATTGTTTCATAGCCAGAAGCTATGCATACAATTTCTAATTCTCTTGTATAACCTGAAGTTATATAAAACAAAATTATCAATGAACAACTATGTACCTAGAAGGTACATAATTTTTTTAATTTTTTTATATAACCAGAAGTTATATAAATATTATTATTCATAACCCGAAGTTATGAAAATAAGAAAATTAATATTCTGTGCTAATAAAAGGTTATGCCAAAGTTGTTAATATGTACTTTCTTATAACTAGAAGCTATAGAGAACAAAATTGTTAACTAACAATTTTGTACAACTTTATGAAATTTATATAACCAAAAGTTATTATAGCCTAAAGCTATGATGACAAGCAGATAGATAATATTTACATATTATCGAAAGATTAATATTTTTGTATATCAAGTTATACAAATAGGTAAGTATTTGATAGTTTTTATAAATTTCTATTAGTAGAAGTTATACTGTCATTAGTAGAAAAATTTACATATATTATTGCATGTTGCCACATATGGTATTTTTATTAATGCAATAATTTCATTATCCAAAATAATTTTGAAATTACAATAGGTTCAACTATTGTTCTCAATATATTATGTTATATTTTTACATATATGTTCAGATAAATTTATAGTATTTCAATTAAAGTTTTGAGACAATAAGATGCTTTAAATCATGATATGTTCTCTTGAAATTTTGATTTATGAATTAATTTTTGCACATTGATTTAGATCATTATAATATTTTGAATAAAATTATTGATCTATCACTACAATTAGTTTGATTATTAAAATACTTCCTAGTTATTTCATGTATAAATTGCTCCACACTTACAAAATCAAATGTGTGAGATATTTAAGAAATATATAACTTTAAATTATCTTTTCATATTTGTTTTATTGTATTATATATGCTCTCATTGCTTTTACACAACTTATTATGTCATCATCGATGACTAATATTTTTCCATTTATTTTAACTCTTTCTCTATGATAATATTTCTTCAACTCTATAAAGACGAGGTCTTTATGATAATGTTTTATGACTTGTTACTTTGATGAAACTCTTGTCTCATTAATTGTACAACATTGATAACAAATAATGTTAATACTATATCAGGTGATAGAAACCTGATTAAAGATTCCAAAATAGCTTATACCATGTCACTAGTAGTATTTGATTCTGTGTGAATGACATTTTATAAGATACTAGATCTAAAAGAATCTTGTAAGACCAAGTTGGTCCCTCGGGGTAAAAGATCATATGGATGTACATTATAAAACCAGAAGTTTTTATTTAGTGACTAATCTACCTATACACTTAAAAGGAAGAATGACTTGTTGTGCAGATTATCATTTTAATGAGACAATTATCTCTTTGTTAGGAGAAGAAGAGCCAGTTCCAGAAGAACGACAATAAATTATTTGGAACGCATTGACTTTGACTTATCTTAATTCTCGTACCAATCAATGTGAACTGGAAGTTTAAAAGATTATTTATTTGCAAAATCTTGCAAATCAATTACCAGATGCATTCATTGAAACAAAGAAAGTGACAAAGCCATATATCCTGGCTGCAAATATTCCAACACGGATTGATGTCCCTGTAGGACAAATAACAAATGAATCTAAGATACGTTTAAAGTGTGGTAGACTTGTCGGCTCAAAGGACAGTTAACAAATGAATCTAAGATACGAATGAAACGTGGTAAGACTTGTTGACTCAAAGGATGTAACTTCCCAGAATAAGAGAACTGAAGAAAAACTTGGCACTCTTAAAGAGACCATCAAAATGACTAATCAGTTTAAAATTGATAAATCTATAGCCTTAGAAGAGACACAAATAATGTAGAAAACCCCTGAAGAGGCACATATTAAACAAGAAGCCTCTGAAAAGTCACATATTGAATAAGAAGCCCCTGAATAGGCACAAGTACCTGAAAATTGTGAGATCTCAATAAGTTATGTATACATGGGAGAAAAATGAGATCAAAATAATATTATTATTAACAATATTTTCACTTTCCAAGTGGTCTCCGATATCATAAGAAATGATAAAGATCCTAAACCACGAAATGTGGAAGAACGCTAATATAGAAATGATTGGCCAAAATGAAAACTAAGTTATGCAGGCAGAGTTAAACTCATTAACAAAACGAGAAGTTTTTGGACCTACAGTCCAAACACCTAAAGATGTAAAGCCTGTTGAATACAAATGAGTATTTGTACGCAAATACAATGAGAATAATGAGATCATAAGCTATAAAGTGCGATTAGTAGCACAAGGTTTCTCATAGAGACCTAGTATTGATTACGAGGAAACATACTCTCCCGTCATTAACGCAAGCACATTTCATTTATTAATTAGTTTTGTAGCCCCAGAAGGACTAGATATGCGTCTCATGGATGTTATTACAATATATTTATACGGAACTATGGATAATGATATACACATGAAAATCCTTGAAGGATTTAAATTGACTGAAGTAAATTATACAAAGCCTCGTAGCATGTACTCAATCTAGTTACAACAATCCTTGTCTGGATTAAAGCAATCTAGACACATGTGGTACAATTGCCTTAGTGAATACTTGCTAAAAGAAGGGTATATGAATAATCCTATATGCCCATACATCTTCATTAAGAAATCAGAAATCGGATTTGCAATTATTGCAGTGTATGTTGATGACTTAAATCTTGTTGGAACTTCTGAAGAGCTCACAAGAACAACAAATTACTTGAAAATGGGAATTTGAGATGAAAGATCTTGGAAAAATAAAATTTTGTCTTGGCTTGCAAATCGAGCATTTTCCAAATGGAGTTTTAGTACATCAATCAACATACATGGAGAAAGTTTTGAAGCATTTTTATATCGATAAAGTGCATCCTTTAAGTTCTCCAATAGTCGTTACATCACTTGATGTGAAAAAAGACTCATTTCGTCCTTGCGAAAAAGATGAAGAATTACTTGGTCCTAAAGTACCATATCTTAGTGCTATTAGTGCACTTATGTATCTTGCCAATTGTACACATTCAGACATTGCTTTTTCTGTCAATTTATTAGCAAGATACAGTTCCGCTCCAACTCGAAGACATTGGAATGGTATCAAACATATATTGTGTTATCTTCATGGAACTACTAATATGGGTCTATTTTACTTAAGGGAATCAAAACAACAATTGCTTGGATATGCAGATGCAAGATACCTTTCAGAGTCACATAAAGGTAGGTCACAAACAATGTATGTATTTAATTACAATGGTACTGCTATTTCATGGAGATCTGTCAAATAAACAATGGTGGTCACATCATCAAATCATTCAGAAATACTAGTAATTCATGAAGTAAGTTGTGAATGTATATGGTTAAGATGTATGATCCAATATATTCGGGAATCATGTGAACTCTCCTTTATCAAAACTAACCCGACAATATTATTTGAAGATAATGTTGCATGCATTACACAAATTAAAGAATGATACATTAAGGGTGATAGAACTAAGCATATATTGTCTAAGTCTTTTACTTACATTAACTCTAGAAGAGTGATGAAATCGCTATTCGACGAATAAGATCAAATGACAATTTAGTAGATCTATTCACAAAGGCATTGTCAACTGCAATACTCAAGAAGCTCATTGGAATACGTGGACTCAAAGATCTCCATGTTGTGCTACTAGAGAAAATATAATCATGTCTACATAAGGGAGAGCTAATTGATAAGAACATCACTAGGCTGCACTATTTTTTCCTCCGTCCAGGTTTTGTCTTATTGCGTTTTATTGGCAAGGTTTTTAACGAGACAGTTGTAGTAATCCAAAATAATATTGTACTCATTTTCCTTCACTAAGGTTTTTTCCCATAGGGTTTTTCCTAGTAAGGTTTTAATGAGGCATATTCTTATGATCATTCAAGAGGGAGTGTTATAAAATATGAGAATTTATCGGATTATAAAAACTTGTGGATGATCATCCATATTGATGTATATCTCTTTGTGACTCCCTATAAGAGGGATATACCTCTAATGAAAATCAATTTTATTATCTTCCTACATTCTAATTTCTCTTTCTTGTTTTTCTCTCCTTTTACTTTATAATTTTACAACAATTAAAAAAAGTTTTTAATTTTTTTTGGAAAACTTTAGATCTTATTTGACAACTATTTTTTAAAGTAATTTTCTATTCTTTAAAAATGATAAAAAAAAAAATATATATAGGTTTGGCAAAAATAAATAATTTTCTGTTTTATCTTTTTAAAAACATAAAATAAAGTGTTTTTAAAAAACATTTTTTTAGTTATTTTTATTTATGTTTTTGGAATATTTTTTAAAACATAATTATATAAATAGGTAGAACGATTAAAAATAAAATATTAAATAAGAAAATTATTTTTAAAATATGTTAAAAATATTTCAAGTTTTTAAATAAATTTTTATTCTAAAAAAATATTAGAGACTAATTTTCAAAAATTATTCAAAAAAAATAATTATCAAATAAAATCTTATTTTCTCTTTTTGTTTTTATCAAGTTGACATAAAGAGTTGTATTATACTTATATTTTTATTGAGATTACATATAAAATATAAAGTAATAAAATTTTAGAATAGAAAATGATAAACTGGATGGAATCAAGGTCCACATCTCAAGGGGAAGAGAGGAGTGCCAAGTGATCCTAGCTCCACCTTGTGATTTGGAATGAAAAGGAGGGTGCACCGTGCATGTCAACTTGTGAATTGTGATAACATAACCATAAAAGCCTTCAATAGTTGGCAGCGGGCACGAATTAAAAAGCATCGGTGGTTAACAGATGAGACAAAATATGAAGCATTGGGTCAAGTCAAAACCCACTTGGGAAATCAACGCACTCACCTTAACCACACGTACCACATCTCTCCCTCCCTCCCTCCCTCCCTCCCCCTCCGTTTAGAATTCAACATTGTCATGCTCTGTGGAATCTCTGCCCCTGTTCCTATGTGTCCATGTTTCAGAAAACTTTTCACATACAACCCCACTTCAATTCAAACCTTATCTCGTTCATCTTTGCTCCATATTTCTCACGTAGGAATGACAGCTGGTGGTGGCTCGGGACGCGTCAAGGGCCAATCCTTTCAATCTGTGTAGGAGAATTTCTCGTACACATCTCATTCCGTACCATTTATTTATTTTTAAAAATTATATTAAAAATGAATATAATTTACTAATAGATAAATATTATAAAATTTGATGATATATTTCTATGAAATACATATATATTTTCATTTTTTGTACATTAAAAAAATTAAAAAAGATAAACACGTTCTCATGGCCCTCCCTAATTCATCCCATTGTGTACCATGAACCAATTTGTTCCTCCCTCATCTCTAGATATCTTGCCCGTTAACCAATTTAAAACAAGAGAATTATTAAGACAATGACACCCACAAACACAAAGATTATATCACATCAAATAACAAAAATGATTTGATGGGCTCTAATGATTAATTACACAAATAAAAAGAAAAATCTTAAAAATTATACATGTCAACAATATGGATAGATTTTACCAAATCGAGATAAAAAACAAAGAAATTTAAATTTCTTTGTGTCGACATGCGACATTATTTTTTGCCTTAAACACCAAGTTATTTAAGCCTATTGACCTCATCATTCCCTCGCCTCATTAATATCAATATTGGAAAACCGGCCATCACCACTCACTCTCCACGTTTATAGAAAGAAATAACAAGGAAGAAACAACCCATCTCAAATGAGCTCATTATTTCCTCATCTCATTAGTCAAATTATTATAAAATGAGTAATCCACCCCTACAGCTCACGGTAATTAAAAAAATGACTAATTTGCCCTCATGGGGATTCCATTACTAGGTAGACAAAGAAAATCGGAAAACACCCATTTAGTCATTTTAACCATCTTCTTGAAAAAGTGTCATCACCGATGACCCTACTCTTCCTGTTATAAAATTATAATCTCATTAATCAAAGCCCCACTCTATATATTTCCGCCATACCGCGCTCCATCTTTCACCCCATTTTCTCTTCTCCTCCTCATAATCAGTAGTTTTCTGCTCTGTTTCACTGCCATGGACAAGCTTCTGAGGCTACTGTTCATCCTCTTTCTCATAACGCTTCCAACACTGGTTTTAGGAGACTGTACATGTGACGAAGAGGATGGAGATCGAGACAAAGATAAAGCTCTTAGATATAAGATAGCAGCTATAGCTGCCATACTGGTCGGTGGTGCAATTGGGGTGTGTATACCAATTCTAGGGAAGACGATACCGGCTCTTCACCCTGAAAAGAATGTATTCTTTATTATAAAGGCGTTTGCAGCCGGAGTGATTCTGGCGACGGGGTTCATTCACGTACTTCCTGATGCTTTTGAGAACTTAACCTCGCCGTGTCTCAATGAGCACCCTTGGGGGATTTTCCATTTACTGGCTTTGTGGCGATGGTATCGGCTATTGGGACACTGATGGTGGATGCTTGTGCAACCTCTTACTATAGTAGGTCTCACTTCAAGAAGGCTCAGCTAGCTGTGGGAGATGAAGAGAAGGTTGGAGAGCATGAAGGTCATGTTCATGTTCACACACATGCCACTCATGGCCATGCTCACGGATCTGCATCTTCTGCTGAGGAAATGGGTTCTGCAGAACTCATCAGACATCGTGTGATTTCTCAGGTACCTGATGATGAAAATCCCAAATGGGGTTTGATTTATTTGGTCAAAAACACGCCAATTAATTTGCTTGATTTGGTGTTTTCGGAATGATTCAGGTTTTGGAATTGGGAATTGTGGTGCATTCTGTGATCATTGGAATATCATTAGGAGCATCTGAGAGTCCAAAAACAATAAGGCCTCTGGTGGCTGCTCTCACCTTCCACCAATTTTTTGAAGGCATGGGCCTTGGAGGTTGCATTGTTCAGGTATATTGCTTCAAGCTCAATATATATATCCTAATTTCGGTATTTTCTTTTCCGATTTTTTGCAAACAGAATGCTAAAATCTTCTCTAGCTTTGGCCATAGTCATATCAAAAGCCCTTTTTGTTGAACAAAGTCCTCTCTGCTTTCATGTTTTTATGGTGTCATAAATTTGAAAAAGAAGAGTGTCTTTTTGTTCTTTAGGCCTTCTAGACCCTTATGTCACCTCTCATGACTAGCATATGAGAAAAAGAAAAATTTGGCTTGAGGTTTGACTTGTTCAATGGTGGATTTTGAATGTATAGGCCAAGTTTAAGTTTCGGGCTGCTGCAATTATGGCTCTGTTCTTCTCCCTTACAACCCCAGTAGGGATAGCGATTGGGATCGGGATATCGAATGTTTATGACGAAAACAGTTCAACAGCGCTCATAGTTGAAGGGATTTTCAATGCTGCATCGGCCGGAATCTTGATATATATGGCGCTGGTGGATCTTCTAGCAGCGGATTTCATGAACCCAAGGATGCAGACTAATGGAAGGCTTCAAGTTGGGGCCAATATTTCACTTCTTGTTGGGGCTGGTTGCATGTCCCTCCTGGCCAAATGGGCTTAAACCTCACCTCTAGAATGGTAAACTATAAAATTTGAGTAAAGCAATATTTTCTTGTGATATCACCATGTAAAATATGATTACATATAGTTCTTTTTTTTTTTTTTTTTTTTTTGAGTAATTTCTTAGCAACTTCAAGTGTCCCTATCTTTAATTTTATGTGGACATTATGGGTTGGGATTTGCCAATTTAGGCCCACACTTGTTTTGACAAAAATAAAGTTCCTTTTCGAAGTGTTTGTCATGTGGACATGACTACCATCATTGTCATTTTTTTATTTCTCGTTGAATTTTAAGTCACCTCTATTAAAATTTAGCATATATATATATAAACATATAAAAACTTGAAGTAAGCCACATCTTTCATTTGTCACACCTATAGACTTCCACTCTATAATCCCATGTAAGAGATTAAATAAAACTTATACTAAAACGTAATCATAAATCACAAAGAGGATATTTTGAGAAGATGCTCTCTAAGCCAATTAAAATTGTATCAAAATTGCTGAGTAAACTTAATAAAAATACCCATCTTAATCACACTTAATTTTTTTTCAAGGTATATTACCTTAAGATGCATATAACCTATTTGATTATATAAAAAGAAAATACCCGTCTCAGGGATTATAACATTCATACTTCACTAATGCATTTCTCATTTCAATATTATAAACTATATCACAACATTTGAGATGTAACATTAAATGGGGTATTACTGCTATAAAAATGGTAATAATAATAATAATAATCATTTCTTTTAAAACGTATTGTAAATACTCAAAATAATTAAGGGTATTTATGTTATAAATGAGTTACTTTTCAGAGGTGGAAGCTACAGTCCGAGCCCCATCAATCCCAACGGATCCAATAAATACATTAATTTATCTATCCATTTTCAGTAAAAACAACAATAATGAGTAAATTTTTATTCCTAAAGGGGTCTTTATTCTTATTTAGATTTTATATCTTTTTTTCTTTTCTTTTGAATTTATCATCAAATAAATATAAGAATTTTCATTACTTCAACTAGTATCAATTGATGGGAGAGACACATACGTGCATTAGTATAATTATTGGTAGTATTTCAGGTATCCAAGCGTGCTGAGTGTGACTTTTTTATTACTTATGATCCATATAAAGGAATAGATTACCATATGGTTCTCGAAAAAGAGGATAAATTCACAAATATACGAATTATTTTATTCCTTTTAATCAATTAATTCTAATATATTCCATTGTGTGAAGTGTAGTAAAAGATAACCAAAAACAACCTTTTCGGCGACGACCTTGACCCAAATGCGCCCAAAAAATTATGGGCCCGGATTGGAACAAAACATGCAGGATGAATTGACTGAAATTAAGAAATGAAAGGTAAGTTGAGCAGGCTGAGATTACCTAGCTACCTTAAGTTTACTGTAGGGGGTGCGTGGGGGTTGTCTCATGTCTGTTTCATTCAATGAATATGGGCAACAGAGGCAGCTTCCAGGCATAATGCTTTCTCTTTTCATCCGTCTATTTCTTTTCCTCAGCCACTGGGAGATTACATCCATTGCTTTCTGTGGAAAATTTATATGCTCTGTTTTCAATATGGAATCTTCTTTCTAAAGATCATCGCAAACCCACGAAAGATGGCAACACCATGAGGGAGAGGGAGGGGGGGACGAAATTCCAAATTTCACATTATTGCTTGTCTTGTTCCACTTGGCAAAAACCTGCGAAGCCCGACTCCTCTTTTTGACAACTACTTTATCTCCTTATTTAAAAATATTTCTCGTATTTGATAAATTTTGAAAATCGAAAGTGTTTTCATTTGAAGCAACTATGAAAATTTCGGGACATTTTGATGAAATATTGTCGACATCATATCAAAACCGATGCCAAAGCCGATTACGCGTAGATTGGGTGCAAAAATCAATTGAAAAATGCATAGATATTTTTATATTTATATTACCTTTTTGATTTATGCCTTTACCTTTAATTATTTATCATATTTATCACATTAATCCTATTTTAAAAAATTATAAAAATGTCAATTGATTGCCTTTCAATTTTTTATACATTCATCCATTTCATTTTATTTAATTTTTAATATTTTATTTGAAAAAAAAAAAGTTAGTGAAGTTGTAATATTTTGTAAGATATTAATTTAAATTTTAATAATTACAAGTATTTTGACTAACACCGAAAAACTTGTCACCACAAATTTTTAATGGGATTTTTAGAAAATAAATTCAAAATAAAATATTTTATATAAAATATGCTAGATGAAATTTTAAAATGATTTAATTTTTATTTAAAATATAATAAAAGTAGCTTTTAATTTTTAAATATAATTATAAATTTATTAAAGGAATTTCAAATAATTTTATTAGAAAAAAAAGAATATAATATAACAAAATATTATCAATGCACAATGGTTCCAAGAAAATTATTTCATAAAGGAATTTTTGAAAAAAAGCCAGAAAGTGAAAATTGGATGATTTAAAGGGCTTTAGTGTAACTATTTTCTAGTTACAAAAATATTTTTAAAAAAAAATTAATCAATCAAGTGTTTCTCGGTCATGGGCTCTTGTTTACTCATATTGTTTTGTGTTGGGTTTGGGCTTGAGTTCATTATTTGGGCTTTGTTTCATTCATTGGATTTGATGGTTGCTTGTGCACGACCACAAGAGGTGAGGGATCCGTGCACGACTGAAATTTTTGGTTTGGAATCCTAGGGAGAGGCTTAGGGTATGTTTAGCAACTGTTTTTAAGGACAATTTTTTTTTTTTTTTGGTTTTTTAGGGAAAAAGAAAACACAGTTTGTAACTTAGAAATTATTTTATGTTTTCTTAAGAAAAAAAAAAATGGGATGTTTTTTAAGAATATCTTTTGGTTATTTTCATTTATTTTTTTATAATTGTTTTAAAAAATGCTTATACAAACTTGTAAAATAATTAAAAATAAAGCATAAGATGAAATAATTATTTTAAAAATATATTCAAAAATATTAAAAATAGATTAAAAACATTTCAGGTTTCCAAGTGCCGATTTTTTCGTTCAGCGACTCCATTTTGCTAGGGTGTATTGGAACAAGTAATCTGATGAATGATGCCATGTCCTTCCAAATACTTTTGAAGATCAGAACTCTGATATTCTCCACCATTATCACTACGCAGAACCCGAACCTTTGCATTATATTGAGTTTCAATCATTTTATGAAAATTTTGAAACAACAAGTTCACTTCATCTTTGGTCTTCATCAAGCATAACCAGGTCATTCTAGTACAATCATCAATAAAAGTAACAAACCAACGCGAGCCACTCAAAGTTGGGACTTTGGATGGGCCCTAAACATCAGAATGTATAACCATAAAAGGAAGTGAACTTTTATTCAAAATTAACAGAAACGAAGCACAATGACTTTTAGCCAATTCACAAATATCACAATGGAAACCAGAAATATCACTCTTTGCAAACAAATTAGGAAATAATTTTTTTAAATAACCAAAGGAAGCATGTCCCAAACGTCGATGCCACAACCAAATTTCAGACTTTTTCTTCTCCCCCTCAGATCCATCTGCCATCAGGGCTTGTTGCAACTTATTTGAATCCTTTGACTACAAGTCCAAGTAATAGAGTTTTCCCCGCTTAATACCATAACCAATCGTCTGTCTTGTTTGGATGTCCTTAAAAACACAAAATTCAGGCCAAAAAATGACAATACAAGATAAGGCTGCAGGGATTTGAGAAACTAACAAAAGATTGTAATCTAAAGATGGAACAACTAAAATAGAACCCAAATTCAAAGTATCAATAAGAGTTAAGGATCCTTCCCCAATGACTGGGGTTGTGTTACCATTGGTTGTGGAACCAATTTTTTGTGAGGAAGGTCTAAGGGGTGAGACCTGTCTAGAATCAAAAGTCATATGATATGTAGCATCAGAATCAATTATCCATGCACTATTAATAACAGGTGTAGAAGTATTTAAAAACTTACCACCATAATCTCTAGCGGCTACCAATGCAAAGGCTTTCTCAACAACATTAGCCTCTGTTTTTATTTCGGCAATAGCTGCAGTCGAGGTTTTCTCGGAATCCTTCTTTCATTGATCACGATTATGATCCCACCAGTCTGGATATCCCACAATTTCAAAGCAATGACTCTTGATATGACCAGTCTTATTGCAGTGAGTGCATTTGAAGGTTGACTTATCAATATTAGGGTCTGTCTTAGGATGGTTGGTCTTGGATTGGTCCTGCCAATTCTGGGTTGATCGCTGTCGGACTACCATAGCTGAGGTGTTAGGGTTCTCAGATTCTACATTCATACTAGTATGACGCATTACCTCTCGTCGAATTAGTGCATAGCATTTTTCCAAATCGGGAAAAGGATCTTTGCGTAGAATTTCTCCTCGAACTTGCTCAAAGTCACCATCCAATCTAGCAAGAAAGATGTGCACCCGTTGTCGTTCAATGGATTTCCGGTATGCTGCAATGTCCTCAAGGTCTTTCATGACTACCTTATCCCGATGATCCAATTCGCAAAAAATTTCAGTCAACTCTCCATAATATTCAGAAAGAGACCTGCCGCTTTGTTTGGTAGTGAAGGCTTTTTGATTCAAAGTGAAAACTTATAATTCATCGCTTCCATCATAGAAGGCCTTTGATAATGCTCTCCAAATTTCTTGAGCGGTGGGTAAGCGTAAGTAACGCTTCATAATTTCTGGACTCATAGACATTAACAACCATCTCTTCACCTTTTGATTCTCAACATACCATTTTTCATATCCATCTTCTGACTCTTTTGGTGGATTTGTCTTAACTCGAATGTAGGAAAGTTTTTCCCGTTTGGCAATATGCATCTCCACGAGTTGTGACCAAACGTCATAGTTTGATTCAGTCAAAATAATTCCTGAATTAAAAGTACCTTCAGATTGAAAAATAATAGTATTTTTTTCACTATTTTTTTTTTTTTGAACTGGCCTTACCGACAAAATATCCAAGATTTCAGTTCCGTGGCTCTGACACCATCTTCAAATTGATGAATGATAGTTTCTTATTCATACTTTATTCGTCCATGTATAGAGTATATATAGAGGGTAATCGTCATTCTAAGAATGAGAAAGAATGATACAAAGAAAGAATGATATAAGGAAAGAACAACTAATATCCTAATATCTCAACATTACTGATATCTCAACTTTCCTAATATCTAAACATTCCTAATATCTCAACAAGAATGGCTCCCTATTATCTAATCTCCCTTCTAACAAGAAGGGTCATACAATAGGGATGGATGATGCCAATGACCTGAACCAATAAAGAAGGAAAGGTTAGGGACTAAAATCCCCTTGTGTGTGTGTTAATCTAAGAAGGATGATGAAGGAGCATCGACTCTGAACCCTCTATGTTATGGTTAAAAGCTAGAAAGCCATTCGACCAGCAAGTCTGCTCTCAGATATCCTCCTGTCGATGGTTGCATCAACTGAGTTCATCTGAAACAAAACAATTTTTAATGTATCAAATATGGAACTCTTAACTGAAAATCATTACGTTTGGAATCAAACCAGATGAAGGGATTGTAGGTATCCAATAGATAACCGAATTTAAGACAGAAGCTGACCTGGGTCAAGTTTGAATGCACTGCATGGTCATAAAAGATTACAACAAATGCTACAAATGGAAAAAGCCAGTTGGACATGCTCGCCTTCCATCCAAAACCCCACACTTAATCAAGCATAGGGAGAAGGAAATACCAACAAACAAATTCGAATTTGAAACAAATAAAATACATACACTATGGTTTTTGTGACGGGCCAGTGGTAGATTGAAGTAAACCTTGCCATTGCCACATGCTTGTTAGATTTGTAAAAATACTAACCAGTAGAAAAGAAAATGTGAATACCTACTTGAATCTTTTGATGCCCACAAAACCGGGAGAATTTGTTGGAAACTGGACATTGACAGTTAGAAATAGCATACTAAGCACAATCAAGCAATAAGTTTGGCACTAGTTTATCATATTTGAATCAGGGTTCATACATATCCACAAAAGTGTGTCCTCCCTTGGATTAACAGAAAATTCAAGATGGTATTCATGCAGAAAATACCTCCAAAAATGAAAGAACAAAAATTCTGCACATGTTTTTAAAAGATCAAAATTTAATACCACACATACCTAGCTGTATGAATAAGATTACAAGGCAGTCATAACTTACCTGGCTAGTTTCATCATGCACCTGATACTTCAGTAATGACATCCTTCTTTCCTCCTGTAGATATTTCAAACACAATTTAAAGTGTATTAAACCAAAGTACAGCACCCAAAAGATTGGCATGATACATCCAGAAAGGTAACTGACAACTAACCATGGACATCGCCTCATCATCCCATACAAGGTAGACTTCATTACTTGCTGGCTGGGTTGCCGGAGCTTTGTTTGCTATCATCGGTGGGGGTCCAATCGATGGGCCACTGGTGTTTGGACCGGAAGCATATGTATGTGAACTGACTAATGTCCCTGCTGTTGCAAGAAAGTGGGTTTAAATTGAGAGTGATCAAAGACATCAATAATTTTAAGAACGGAAACAAAGTGACAGGTCACATTTACAGAATAATTTTGTTGCTTTGGAGAGCAAAATTTAAATTCATCTTTCCTTCCAAAATCCCAGCAAGAGAAAGCAAGAGGAAGGGGAGGGGTTTGGGCTAAGGAAGAGGTTGAGAGAGAGATTACACCAGCATGACAATTTAACAAACTGGTACAGAGTGCTTTTACTTCATTATTTCTCACACACCAAAAACTGATACAGAATAGCACACCCAATTCCTCATAAAATTCAAGTCTGTCATTTTACTTCATTATTCATAATGCACACCAAAATCAGTACAGCATAAGACCAACTCATGAAATACAAACATCTCTGTTGAGCTGTAAATAGAATAGGAGAATTATTTTCCTATTATGTTAGTTTCCTATTTCTATAAATAGTTAGTTTTATTAGTTTCTTATTTCTGTAAATAGATAGTTTTATGATTTAGAAATAAGTTAGTTTAGGAATAAGTTAGTTTCCTATTATATCTCTTGTTTCCTATTTCTTCTCTTGTAATCTCCTATATAAACTGTGTGTATAGTCAATCTAATAGAAAGAACTTACAATTTTTCATCCCATATTTTGTGTCAATCTCCTTAAATTTGAAAGCACAAAACTAAAAGAAACAAATGAAAGTCTTATTGAAAAAACAAAATAGAAACAAATGAAAGTTTCATTGAAAAAAAAAATAGAAACAAATGAATGAACTTTGAAAACAAATGCTACCACTTGTAATATGTAAACCAGAAATTCAGATTCATGCTAAATGCTGAGGTTTTAGATAGAATAAGTAAATTGTTGAACTGAAAATTTTGAAATTTGGGGAACAAAAATCTCATAGCTACACACGCAAAAAAAAAAAAAAAAAAAAAAAAAAAAAAAAAAAGAGAAAAAGGAAAAAAAATGAACTGCAGTTGGTGTAATAGCCATATTTCTGTGAAGGTACACAACCACACATAGTTAAGCCTGACAATCATGCAAAAGGATCACATATGTTTCATGCCATCTGACAACTGAAAAAATACAAGCTACTTGCTTTTGAACAAGCACACTAATTATGACACCCCTATTTCAGTCTTTTTGTGGGACACATAAACAAGATTAAAACAATTAGATTTTCATATTTGTTTTATTATTATTATTATTATTTTATTTTTATTTTTTATTTTTATTTTTGTGCCATCCATGATTTGTAGACCTTGTGTCCAAGTTTGGACAGTCAACTTGTACCTATATCCTCAATGCTTCTTACACAGCTCATAGTTCATAATATTTTTATGGTGAAACATTTCTAAGGGTCAATTTGCTATGTTGGAAATTACTGGAGACTATAAAGTCTACAAGAGAGGCACTATTATAGGCATCCAAAAATTAATGTATATGTGGGATAGCATTCAGGGAAAACAATTACCATCTCAATGGCAACAAGCATTTACCTATATTGCCATACTACACTACCTGGAATACAAAGGGCTCGCAAAATTTTGAAACCTATTAGAAGAGAGAAGTGCAGACCTTGAATACTTGGAGCATGGTAGCCATTTACCATAGATGTGTTAGCACTGGAGTATGAAGGGTTATTGAGTTCTGAAGGGGTGCTTGATGTAATGGGGGCCGACAATGCAGCTGCAGTAACTTGTGAATTTTGACTAGGAATACTTGCAGTACCAACAACAGGAAATAAGGGCTGAGATACAGGTGTAGGACTAGATGAGAGAGGTCCAGGTGGTGTAGTTTGAAATGAAGGTTGAAGTGTAGCAGATGGCAGAGGAGGTGTCACATTTTGTATGGGAAACAAAGGCCTTTGTGCCAGTCCTAAGGGTGCAGCAGGAGGAACAGGAACTGCTGGATGCTGTGGGAACCAAGGCTGTGGACGACGAACTGGCCAATCAGGAGGGACTGCAACTGCAGGATTGTAACTGCAACAGACACATAAAATTCAATAAGCAATATTCATAGGTGCATTTTCACTTTGAACAAACAGCCATTACACATGCAAATGCATGAGAAGATAAGGTAGTACAAAACCATTTAAACTCTCTTGAACTTTTGAGAATGCCCATTAAAAAGACCTTAAAAGGCAAAACAATATTTTTCTTAGCTCATTTTCAACATAACTGCTAACAAGGTCATTTCAAGAACCAGAAGTTTCAGTCTAACTGGAGATTGAGAGAGTAATTGACTGTACCATGCATGGTTTAACAGTTTTTTTTTTAGGCATATAATGTGACATCTTTTGTTGTATAGAATAATGCTAGTGAGGTGGAAAAGAGCTTAAGAAACTGAGCAAAGAAAGCATACATTGGTGGTATTGCACCAAATGTTGATTGCGGCGGAAACCCCATGCCCACTGATCCAAGAGGCATCACACCAACAACGTTAATTGGTGAGACCTCGACTTTGGCTAGCTTTGAAGGGTTATCTTCATCTGCAACAGAATTTGAAATTGTATAAATACAAAGATGGAGACGATAATTCTTATATAAAATATTCACCCAAAGACATGAAGAATAAAAAAGGAAAAAAAAAAAAAACCTACAACAACACAAGGACTTACATCCAGAAGATCAGCAGTTTTCTTCAGGTTGAATTAATACAAGAAAAGGAGGGAAAACACGTGCATGGCAATAGCAGTAATGAAGTAAAAAAATATGCAGAAGGCATCATGTCTACCAAGGGAATGATCACATTTAATCTTGTATGTAAATATCATATGAAAGTGATTAAACAAATCAAAATCATCCCAGAAAAGAAAAAAAAAAGAATGATCACAATCATCTTATATGTAACCATCGAACGAAAGATACCAAACAAATCAAAATCATACAAAAAGGTTGTTAATTGAAAAAGAAAAAGAAAATAGATATAGGAAAAAAAATTTAAAGAGAATGTGTTTTCTCAATAGATGCAAACTTGCCCACATGAGCCTATAGATTCATTCATCTTATTGATATCATCCATTCATGCCAAACAATTAATAGCATAGACTATTTACACACGCGCAACAAAAGCAACCACCTATGCTACAATGGTTTCAGTGTGGGTATCTGATTCTTCAAATTCTGAAGTTTTATAATACAACTTGGGTGAAAATGATTTCAACAATGAGTATGGATAATTGAATATGATTGGGGTAGGAGTATTTTTTAATAGGAACCATACCTTATATAGATCTATATATACTTTTTTCTTCATTGCAGCCATAATATCAATTTCTACTAATACAAGCCATATCATTTTAAGGCATAGAGGCCTTTAAAAATATTGTCCTTTTTCTGTCATGTTTTTATTTTTAGAAATTTCAATTTTTACTATGGAATATTGTTATATATAAATTTCTATAACAATTATTGCTAATTAAAATTTTGAATTACTATAAACTTATTATTAGGAAGCACAACTTTTATATGCGTGTATATTGGATATAGTTAAATATGCACAAAGTTGTGTATTTACCTCTTTGATCAATTTATTTTATTTAGTTTTTCAGTTTAATTTTAATTTATTATCCCAATCTTAAACTAGTGGAATTAGGATAGGGATTTATACATTTAAATTTTATTTATTTTGAAATTACAGAATTGAACCAGTATGGATCTAAAATTTATTAGACTTTGTAATTCAATAATACAAATTTTTTTGATAAAAAAATAATATGTCAAATACCAATACCAAACCAACACCCGTGCAAACTCAGTTTTTATCTCCTCCACTACTTTTTCTCAATCCACTTCCTTATAAAAACTCGCTTTCTATTGTCCCTTTTATCTCTAAAGAGACTAAATATCATCATAAAATCACATAACAAAGTCCTTCCTATTGGTGGTTGCAATTAAAAAAAAAATCAATTAAAAATCAACCAACTGGATCCAAATTAAGAGAAATGTGTCCGAGAAGGATCTCATACTTGCACGTGTAATGTCATGTCTGCTAACTAGATTCAAAGTAAAAGAGATGTGTCCAACAAAGATCTCATACTTGCATGTGTATCTTGTACATCAAGTGAAATAGGGGGACATGACATGGGCATATACATGGGACCCTTGTCAATTTATTTATTTATTTTTGACAGATATACATAAAAAGAAAAATATATTAAAAAGGACCACCAAAATAGCAACTCATAGTATACAAAACATATACAGCTACCACCAACGTACAAACATCACAATAAACCAAAGTTACAAAATAAAAAGGAACAAAGCCAACTCACTCTTACCAAGGGCCCAACTAATCTAAAAAACTAAAAAAAGTTAGAGGAACATCATCTATACGCCATTACACCCCTTTGCTTCCAACCAAAGACAACAAACAAAAGAACTTTTTAGACTTTGGATTGAGAGTAGAACCCTTGTCAAGTATTTGCCTTTTATTCTGAACAATTGATTGATTTTGAATTTTTTTTTTTTTTATTGTAAGCACCAAAGTAGAGGAGCTTTTGGCAAGTAGATTTGACTAGGGATTAGAGAAAGAAAAGAGTGGATTTTCATGGGGAAGTGAATGAAAAACGTTGCAAGGGAACTAAAATTGAGTTTTGTTGAGAAATGGGGAAATATTGGCACTAGCCATTTGCTATTCTTATGTGGTCACATGTACTTAATTTGAAATCCATGCTAGTGCCCTTTTTCTAATAAAATAATAAATTTTAAAGAAATAAATCCATGAATAGCTTAAAGTATGGATAAAAAAATAAAGCTAAACTATTTAAATCCAATATAAGTAATAAAATAAAGGGAACCTTACACCTACACCTCCTGAGGATTCTAACAACTAAAGTGGTACCCACTCTGGTCTGTAATATTACACTGACATTCTACAAGTCAACTAACATGAACAACCCTTTGATCAAGGTGCAATGACTCTCTGTTAAAACTTTTGGTGACATCAACCATTTTTTTAGAATATTGGATTTGCTAAGTCCAAAATAAGTTTAAATTAACTTAAAACTAATATGAATAGTAATTAATTTCAAATCAACCCAAATCCACTTCAATATATATATATATATATATATATTTTGATAAGTAACTCAAATCCATTTCAAATTAATGCTTAATTCAATCTTAACTAATCTTAATTCAAAGCTTAATACTAGTAATTCATTAAGTAAGTCGTGAATGTATATGGTTAAAATCTATGATCCAACATATTCGAGAATCATGTGGACTCTCCTCTATCAAAGGTGACTCGATAATATTATTTGAATATAATGTTACATGCATTGCACAAATTAAAGAATGATACATTAAGGGTGATAGAACTAAGCATATATTGTCCAAGTCTTTTACTTTCATTAACTTCAGAAGAGTGATGAAATCGCTATTTAACGAATAAGATCAAGTGACAATTTAGTACATCTATTCACAAAGGCATTCTCAACTGCAATACTCAAAAAGTTCATTGGAATACGTGGACTCAAAGATCTCCATGCCGTGCTACTAGAGAAAATATAATCATGTCTACATGAGGGGGAGCTAATTGATAAGAACATCACTAGGTTGCACTATTTTTTCCTCCGTCCAGGTTTTGTCTAATTAGGTTTTATTGACAAGGTTTTTAACGAGACAGTTGTAGTAATCCAAAATAATATTGTACTCTTTTTCCTTCACTAGGATTTTTTCTTATAAGGTTTTTCCTAATAAGGTTTTAATGAGGCATATTCTTATGATCATCAAGGAGAAGTGTTATAAAATATGAGAATTTATCGGATTATAAAAACTTGTGGATGATCATCCATATTGATGTATATCTCTTTGTGACTCCCTATAAAAGAGAGATGTCTCTAATGAAAATCAATTATATTCTCTTCCTATATTCTAATTTCGCTTTCTTGTTTTCTTCTCATTTCACTTTATAATTTTATAACAATTAAAAAAAGCTTTTGATTTTTTTTGGAAAACTTTAGATCTTATTTGACAACTATTTTTTAAAATAATTTTCTATTCTTTAAAAATGATAAAAAAAAAATATATGTTTGGCAAAAATGAATAATTTTCTGTTTTATCTTTTTAAAAACATAAAATAAAGTGTTTTTAAAAAACATGCCTTTAGTTATTTTTATTTATTTTTTTGGATTATTTTTTAAAGCATAATTATATAAATAGGTCGAACGATTAAAAATAAAATATTAAATATAAAAATTATTTTTAAAATATGTTAAAAATATTTCAAGTTTTTAAACAAATTTTTTTTCTAAAAAAATATTAGAAACTAATTTTCAAACATTATTCAAAAAAATAATTATTAAATAAAATCTTATTTTCTCTTTTAGTTTTTTATCAAGTTGACATAAAGAGTTGTATTATACTTATATTTTTATTGAGATTACATATAAAATATGAAGTAATAAAATTTTAGAATAGAAAATGATAAAGTGGATGAATCAATGGGGAAGAGAGGGAGTGCCAAGTGATCCTTGCTCCACCTCATATTGGAAAATATGCCTTTTGATTTGGAGTGAAAAGAAGGGTGCACCCGTGCATGTCAACTTGTGAATTGTGATAACACAACCATAAAAGCCTTCAATAGTTGGCAGCGGGCACGAATTAAAAAGCATCGGTGGCTAACAGATGAGACAAAATATGAAGCACTGGGTCAAGATAATACCCACTTGGGAAATCAACGCACCCACCTTAACCACACGTGCCACATCTCTCCCCCACTCCCTCTCCCTCCGTTTAGAATTCAACATTGTCATGCTCTGTGGAATCTCTGCCCCTGTCCCCATGTGTCCGTGTTTCAGAAAACTTTTCACATACAACCCCACTTCAATTCAAACCTTATCTCGTTCATCTTTGCTCCATATTTCTCACGTAGGAATGACAGCTGGTGGTTGGCTCGGGACCCAATCCTTTCAATCTGTGTAGGAGATTTTCTCCTACACATCTCATTCCGTACCATTTATTTTATTTTTAAAAATTATATTAAAAATAAATATAATTTATTAATAGATAAATATTATAAAATTTGATGATATATTTCTATGAAATATATACATATATATTTTCATTTTTTGTACATTACAAAAATTTAAAAAGATAAACACGTTCTCATGGCCCTCCGTAATTTATCCCATTGTGTACCATTAACCAATTTGTTCCTCCCTCATCTCTAAATATCTTGCCCGTTAACCAATTTAAAGACAATGACACCCACAAACACAAAGATTATATCACATCAAATAACAAAAATGATTTGATGGGCTCTAATGATTAATTACACAAATAACAAAACAAGCAAAAAAAATAAATAAACAAATAAAAAATAAAAATTATAAATGTCAATAATATGGATAGATTTTACCAAATCAAGATAAAAAAACAAAGAAATTTAAATTTCTTTGCCTCGTTAATATCAATATTGGAAAACGACCATTTTTCCCCAACTTGATCATCACCACTCACTCTCCACGTTTATAGAAAGAAATAACAGGGAAGTAACAACCCATCTCAAATGAGCTCTTTATTTCCTCATCTCATTAGTCCAAATATTATAAACTGAGTAATCCACCCCTACAGCTCACGGTAACATTAAAAAAATGACTAATTTGCCCTCATGGGATTCCATTATTAGGTAGACAAAGAAAATCGGAAAACACCCATTTAGTCATTTTAACCATCTTCTTGAAAAAGTGTCATCACCGATGACCCTACTCTTCCTGTTTTAAATTTATAATCTCATCAATCAAAGCCCCACTCTATATATTTCCGCCGATACCGCACTCCATCTTTCACCCCATTTTCTCTTCTCCTCCTCATAATCAGTAGTTTTCTGCTCTTTTTCACTGCCATGGACAAGCTTCTGAGGTTACTGTTCATCCTGTTTCTCATAACGCTTCCAACACTGGTTTTAGGAGACTGTACATGTGACGAAGAGGATGGAGATCGAGACAAAGATAAAGCTCTTAGATATAAGATAGCAGCTATAGCTGCCATACTGGCCGGTGGTGCAATTGGGGTGTGTATACCAATTCTAGGGAAGACGATACCGGCTCTTCACCCTGAAAAGAATGTATTCTTTATTATAAAGGCGTTTGCAGCCGGAGTGATTCTGGGGACGGGGTTCATTCACGTACTTCCTGATGCTTTTAAGAACTTAACCTCGCCCTGTCTCAATGAGAACCCTTGGGGGAAATTTCCATTTACTGGCTTTGTGGCGATGGTATCGGCTATTGGGACACTGATGGTGGATGCTTGTGCAACCTCTTACTATAGTAGGTCTCACTTCAAGAAGGCTCAGCTAGCTGTGGGAGATGAAGAGAAGGTTGGAGAGCATGAAGGTCATGTTCATGTTCACACACATGCCACTCATGGCCATGCTCACGGATCCGCATCTTCTGCTGAGGAAATGGGTTCTGCAGAACTCATCAGACATCGTGTGATTTCTCAGGTACTTGATGATGAAAATCCCGAATGGGGTTTGATTTATTTGGTCAAAAACACGCCAATTAATTTGCTTGATTTGGTGTTTTCGGAATGATTCAGGTTTTGGAATTGGGAATTGTGGTGCATTCTGTGATCATTGGAATATCATTAGGAGCATCTGAGAGTCCAAAAATAATAAGGCCTCTGGTAGCTGCTTTCACCTTCCACCAATTTTTTGAAGGCATGGGCCTTGGAGGTTGCATTGCTCAGGTATATTGCTTCAAGCTCAATATATATCCTAATTTCGTTATTTTCTTTTTCGGATTTTTTGCAAACAGAATGCTAAAATCTTCTCTAGCTTTGGCCATAGTCATATCAAAAGCCCTTTTTGTTGAACAAAGTCCTCTCTTCTTTCATGTTTTTATGTTGTCATAAATTTGAAAAAGAAGAGTGTCTTTTTGTTCTTTAGGCCTTCTAGACCCTTATGTCACCTCTCATGACTCTAGCATATGAGAAAAAGAAAATTTTGGCTTGAGGTTTGACTTGTTCAATGGTGGATTTTGTATGTATAGGCCAAGTTTAAGTTTCGGGCTGCTGCAATTATGGCTCTGTTCTTCTCCCTTACAACCCCAGTAGGGATAGCGATTGGGATCGGGATATCGAATGTTTATGACGAAAACAGTTCAACAGCGCTCATAGTTGAAGGGATTTTCAATGCTGTATCGGCCGGAATCTTGATATATATGGCGCTGGTGGATCTTCTAGCAGCGGATTTCATGAACCCAAGGATGCAGACTAATGGAAGGCTTCAAGTTGGGGCCAATATTTCACTTCTTGTTGGGGCTGGTTGCATGTCCCTCATGGCCAAATGGGCTTAAACCTCACCTCTAGAATGGTAAAATATAAAATTTGAGTAAAGCAATATTTTCTTGTGATATCACCATGTAAAATATGATTACATATAGTTTTTTTTTTTTTTTTTTTTTTTTTTTTTTGTTAAGCATTTTTTTGAGTAATTTCTTAGCAACTTCAAGCGTCTCTATCTTTAATTTTATGGGGACATTATGGGTTGGGATTTGTCAATTTAGGCCCACACTTGTTTTGACAAAAATAAAGTTCCTTTTCGAAGTGTTTGTTATGTGGACATGATTATCATCATTGCCATTTTTTCATTTCTAATTGAATTTTAAGTCACCTCTACTAAAATTTAGCATATATATATAAACATCAATCCCAACGGATCCAATAAATATATTAATTTATCTATCCATTTTCTATAAAAACAGCAACAATGAGTAGATTTGCATTCATTACTAAGGGGGGACTTTATTCTTATTTAGATTTTATATCTTTTTTTCTTTTCTTTTGAATTTATCATCAAACAAATATAAAAATTTTCATTACTTCAACTAGTATCAATTGATGGGAGAGACACATATATCCATTAGTATAATTATTGGTAGTATTTCAAGTATCCAAGCGTGCGGAGTCTGACTTTTTTATTACTTATAATTCATGTAAAGGAATAGATTACCATATGGTTTTCGGAAAAGAGGGTAAATTCACAAATATAAGAATTATTTTATTCCTTTTAACTAATTAATTCTAATATATTCCACTGTGTGATGTGTAGTAAGATAACCGAAAACAATCCTTTTCGGCGACGACCTTGACCCAAATGCGCCCAAAAAATTATGGGCCCGGATTGGAACAAAACATGCAGGATGAATTGACTGAAATTAAGAAATGAAAGGTAAGTTGAGCAGGCTGAGATTGCCTGGCTACCTTAAGTTTACTGTAGGGGGGCGTGGGGGTTGTCTCATGTCTATTTCATTCAATGAATATGGGCAACAGAGGCAGCTTCCAGGCATAATGCTTTCTCTTTTCATCCGTCTATTTCTTTTCCTCTACCACTGGGAGATTACATCCATTGCTTTCTGTGGAAAATTTATATGCTCTGTTTTCAATATGGAATCTTCTTTCTAAAGGTCATCGCAAACCCACCAAAGATGGCAACACCATGAGGGAGAGGGAGAGGGAGGGGGGGTACGAAATTCCAAATTTCAGATTATTGCTTATCTTGTTCCACTTGCCAAAAACCTGCGAAGCCCGACTCCTCTCTTTGACAACTACTTTACTTCCTTCCTTAAAAATATTTCTCGTATTTGATAAATTTTGAAAAGTGAAAGTGTTTTCATTTGAAGCAACGATGAAAATTTCGGGACATTTTGATGAAATATTGTCGACATCATGTCAAAACCGATGCCAAAGCCGATTACGCGTAGATTGGGTGCAAAAATCAATTGAAAAATGCATAGATTTTTTTATATTTATATTAAATTTCTATTACCTTTCTATTTAATTTATGCTTTTACCTTTAATTATTTTTCATATTTCTCACATTAATCCTATTTTAAAAAATTACAAAAATATCAATTGATTGCCTTTCAATTTTTTATATATTCATCCATTTCATTTTATTTAATTTTTAATATTTTATTTGAAAAAAAAAAAGTTAATGAAGTTGTAATATTTTGTAAGATATTAATTTAAATTTTAATAATTACAAGTATTTTGACTAACACCAAAAAACTTGTCACCACAAATTTTTAATGGAATTTTTAGAAAATAAATTTAAAATAAAATATTTTATATAAAATATGCTAGATGAAATTTTAAAATGATTTAATTTTTATTTAAAATATAATAAAAGTAGCTTTTAATTTTTAAATATAATTATAAATATATTAAAGGAATTTCAAATAATTTTATTAAAAGAAAAAAAGAATATAATATAACAAAATATTATCAATGCACAATGGTTCCAAGAAAATTATTTCATAAACGAATTTTTGAAAAAAAACCAGAAAGTGAAAATTGGATGATTTAAAGGGCTTTTAGTGTAAGTATTTTCTAGTTACAAAAATATTTTTTAAAAAAATTAATCAATCAAGTGTTTCTCGGTCATGGGCTCTTGTTTACTCATATTGTTTTGTGTTGGGTTGGGGCTTGAGTTCGTTACTTGGGCTTTGTTACATTCATTGGATTTGATGGTTGCTTGTGCACGACCACAAGAGGTGAGGGGACCCGTGCACGACTGAAATTTTTGGTTAGGAATCCTAGGGTTTAGCAACTGTTTTCAAGGACAATTTTTTTTTCTTTGTTTTTTAGGGAAAAAAAAAAACACAGTTTGTAACTTAGAAATTATTTTATGTTTTCTTAAGAAAAATAAAAAGTGGGATGTTTTTTAAGAATATCTTTTGGTTATTTTCATTTATTTTTTTATAATTGTTTTAAAAAATACTTATACTAACTTGTAAAATAATTAAAAAATAAAGCATTGGATGAAATAATTATTTTAAAAATATATTTAAAAATATTAAAAATAGGTTAAAAACATTTCAAGTTTTCAAGTAAATTTTTATTCTATAAAATATTAGCAAATGATTTTCGAAAACAATTTTCTAAAATAGTTGCCAAATTGAGCCCAACATTTTTTTGGAAGAAAGGTGGGGATCAAGTGAAGACAAATGACGACACTGAGAATGCCTTTTTTTTTTTTTGGGGTATGGTCTCCTCTTATCCCTTTTTATATTTGTACTTTATCTTGACTAATTAGATACATGTGGTTTGTGCATGTCGATTTTTATGGATGAAATTTAAGCTAATAACATTGTTGAGAATATTCGTGGGAATCCGTTTTTTCTTTGATTTACTTTTATTTTTCAAAGAAATCATCATTACCTATTTTCACTTCTTACTTGATATTCTAACCAAATTTGCACTGATTTTGGTTAAAAAAACTAAGCTAATTTTCTTTTGAAATCTGGAGTATATTTTGGTAAGAATTTGGGCTAACTTGTCTCTGAAAATCTAGACTGAATGTAGGCTGACTTGTCTTTAAAAACTTGGGTTGATTTTCCTTGGAAATCTGGATTGAATTTTGGTCAAAATGTGTGTTGCCTAATCGTTAAAAATCTGGGTTGATTTTCCCTTTGAAATCTGGATTGAATTTTGTTCAAAACATGGGCTGATTTATTTATGAGTAGGATCTGGATTGTATTTAGCCATGAAACTTGACTGGTGCTAGATGAATGCTAGGTTGATTTCAGCCTTCAATCTGAACTGATTATATATTAAAAGGTTGATCTTGAATGAGGAATGAGCTGGTTCTAGGAGTTAATGAGTTTGAGGCATTGTTCAAAAGTGCTCTTGCAAATCTTGTTTGTGTAGTAATTGAATTCAAAGCCTATTTCACTATGAATTTTGCAAATCTTCTTTGAGATCTTTCCACAAAATTCAAACAACATTCCAGTCTAATCCAATCCCAGAAACAAATAAATTTACTCAAGTTGCCATCCAAAATCTCACCCATGCAAGTTTGATTTTGTCGAAGTCACATGTCTGTTGGCCATTTTATTCCTTTATTTGATCCATTGCGGCATGTTGTTGGATTCATGACGTATATTAGTCCTTGAAGCTGCATCCATTGGTTAATTAATTAAATGCCAAGTTGGACTTTAGGTTTCCGGGTCTATTATTACGTACCTACCTTTCTGATAAATAACCGGAACTTGTACTCCTATTCTGCACCTTCCTTCTAACCTGATCATTGTATTCATTATTAGGTTTACAGTCTTAATTTTGAGATGACCACCCATGCACAAGTACAACCACCCTTGCTTCATTTATAGTTCAAAAAAGGGTCTCTGCTACAAACACCATATCTCAAAATAATACATGGAATTGGGGACTTGCATCAATAACAACAAATAAGCAAATTTGTATACCGAATTTTAGAATAAATTTCCAAGATAAAAAAGAACATCCAAAAATTCCTATTTCTGTTCAAAATACTGCTTTGAGGGGGAAGAATGGCTCCCTATTATCTAATCTCCCTTCTAACAAGAAGGGTCATACAACAGGGATGGATGATACCAGTGGCCTGAACCAATAAAGAAGGAAAGGTCAGGGACTAAAATCCCCTTGTGTGTGTGTTAATCTAAGAAGGATGATGAAGGAGCATCGACTCTGAACCCTCTATGTTATGGTTAAAAGCTAGAAAGCCATTCGACCAGCAAGTCTGCTCTCAGATATCCTCCTGTCGATGGCTGCATCAACTGAGTTCATCTGAAACAAAACAATTTTTAATGTATCAAATATGGAACTCTTAACTGAAAATCATTACGTTTGGAATCAAACCAGATGAAGAGATTGTGGGTATCCAATAGATAACCGAATTTAAGACAGAAGCTGACCTGGGTCAAGTTTGAATGCACTGCATGGTCATAAAAGATTACAAAATGCTACAAATGGAAAAAGCCAGTTGGACATGCTCGCCTTCCATCCAAAACCCCACACTTAATCAAGCATAGGGAGAAGGAAATACCAGCAAACAAATTCAAATTTGAAACAAATAAAATACATACACTATGGTTTTTGTGACGGGCCAGTGGTAGATTGAAGTAAACCTTGCCATTGCCACATGCTTGTCAGATTTGTAAAAATACTAACCAGTAGAAAAGAAAATGTGAATACCTACTTGAATCTTTTGATGCCCACAAAACCGGGAGAATTTGTTGGAAACTGGACATTGACAGTTAGAAATAGCATACTAAGCACAATCAAGCAATAAGTTTGGCACTAGTTTATCATATTTGAATCAGGGTTCATATATGTCCACAAAAGTGTGTCCTCCCTTGGATTAACAGAAAATTCAAGATGGTATTCATGCAGAAAATACCTCCAAAAATGAAATAACAAAAATTCTGCACATGTTTTTAGAAGATCAAAATTTAATACCACACATACCTAGTTGTATGAATAAGATTACAAGGCAGTCATAACTTACCTGGCTAGTTTCATCATGCACCTGATACTTCAGTAATGACATCCTTCTTTCCTCCTGTAGATATTTCAAACACAATTTAAAGTGTGTTAAACCAAAGTACAGCATCCAAAAGATTGGCATGATACATCCAGAAAGGTAACTGACAACTAACCATGGACATCGCCTCATCATCCCATACAAGGTAGACTTCATTACTTGCTGGCTGGGTTGCTGGAGCTTTGTTTGCTATCATCGGTGGGGGTCCAATCGATGGGCCACTAGTGTTTGGACCAGAAGCATATGTATGTGAACTGACTAATGTCCCTGCTGTCGCAAGAAAGTGGGTTTAAATTGAGAGTGATCAAACACATCAATAATTTTAAGAACGGAAACAAACAAAGTGACAGGTCAAATTTACAGAATAATTTTGTTGCTTTGGAGAGCAAAATTTAAATTCATCTTTCCTTCCAAAATCCCAGAGAGAGAAAGCAAGAGGAAGGGGAGGGGTTTGGGCTAAGGAAGAGGTTGAGAGAGAGGTTACACCAGCATGACAATTTAACAAACTGGTACAGAGTGCTTTTACTTCATTATTTCTCACACACCAAAAACTGATACAGAATAGCACACCCAATTCCTCATAAAATTCAAGTCTGTCATTTTACTTCATTATTCATAATGCACACCAAAATCAGTACAGCATAAGACCAACTCATGAAATACAAACATCTCCTCAAATTTGAAAGCACAAAACTAAAAGAAACAAATGAATGTCTCATTTAAAAAAAAAATAGAAACAAATGAAAGTCTCATTGAAAAAAAAAAAAAATAGAAACAAATGAATGAATTTTGAAAACAAATGCTACCACTTGTAATATGTAAACCAGAAATTCAGATTCATGCTAAATGCTGAGGTTCTAGACAGAATAAGTAAATTGTTGAACTGAAAATTTTGAAATTTGGGGAACAAAAATCTCATAGCTACACATGCAAAAAAGGAAAAAAATAAAGAGAAAAAGAAAAAAAAATGAACTGTAGTTGGTGTAATAGCTATATTTCTGTGACGATACATGACCACACACAGTTAAGCCTGACAATCATGCAAAAGGATCACATATGTTTCATGCCATCTGACAACTGATAATACAAGCTGCTTGCTTTTGAACAAGCACACTAATTATGACACCCCTATTTCAGTCTTTTAGTGGGACACATAAACAAGGTTAACAACAATCAGATTTCCATATTTGTTTTATTATCATTATTATTATTATTATTATTATTATTATTTTTGTGCCATCCATGATTTGTAGACCTTGTGTCCAAGTTTGGACAGTCAACTTGTACCTATATCCTCAGTGCTTCTTACACAGCTCATAGTTCATAATATTTTTATGGTGAAACATTTCTAAGGGTCAATTTGCTATGTTGGAAATTACTGGAGACTATAAAGTCTACAAGAGAGGCACTATTATAGGCATCCAAAAATTAATGTATATGTCGGATGGCATTCAGGGAAAACAATTACCGTCTCAATGTCAACAAGCATTTGCATGCACAAAAAACTGCTCTTTAAGTAGCAATATATTGCCATACTACACTACCTGGAATACAAAGGGCTTGCAAAATTTTGAAACCTGTTAGAAGAGAGAAGTGCAGACCTTGAATACTTGGAGCATGGTAGCCATTTACCATAGATGTGTTAGCACTGGAGTATGAAGGGTTATTGAGTTCTGAAGGGGTGCTTGATGTAATGGGGGCCGACAATGCAGCTGCAGTAACTTGTGAATTTTGACTAGGAATACTTGCAGTACCAACAACAGGAAATAAGGGCTGAGATACAGGAGTAGGACTAGATGAGAGAGGTCCAGGTGGTGTAGTTTGAAATGAAGGTTGAAGTGTAGCAGATGGCAGAGGAGGTGTCACATTTTGTATGGGAAACAAAGGCCTTTGTGCCAGTCCTAAGGGTGCAGCAGGAGGAACAGGAACTGCTGGATGCTGTGGGAACCAAGGCTGTGGACGAGGAACCGGCCAACCAGGAGGGACTGCAACTGCAGAATTGTAACTGCAACAGACACAAAAAATTCAATAAGGAATATTCATAGGTGCATTTTCACTTTGCACAGACAGCATTACACATGCAAATGCATGAGAAGATAAGGTAGTACAAAACCATTTAAACTCTCTTGAACTTTTGAGAATGCCCATTAAAAAGACCTCAAAAGGCAAAACAACATTTTTCTTAGCTCATTTTCAACATAACTGCTAACAAGGTCATTTCAAGAACCAGAAGTGTCAGTCTAACTGGAGATTGAGAGAGTAATTGACTGTACCATGCATGGTCTAACAGTTTTTTTTATAGGCATATAATGTGACATCTTTTGTTGTATAGAATAATGCTAGTGAGGTGGAAAAGAGCTTAAGAAACTTAGCAAAGAAAGCATACATTGGTGGTATTGCACCAAATGTTGATTGCGGCGGAAACCCCATGCCCACTGATCCAGGAGGCATCACACCAACAACGTTAGTTGGTGGGACCTCGACTTTGGCTAACTTTGAAGGGTTATCTTCATCTGCAATAGAATTTGAAATTGTATAAATACAAAGATGGAGACGATAATTCTTATATAAAATATTCACCCAAAGACATGAAGAATAAAAAAGTAAAAAAAAAAACCCACAACAACACAAGGACTTACATCCAGAAGATCAGCATTTTTCTTCAGGTTGAATTGATACAAGAAAAGGAGGGAAAACAAGTGCATGACAATAGCAGTAATGAAGTAAAAAAATATGCAGAAGGCATCATGTCTACCAAGGGAATGATCACATTTAATCTTGTATGTAAATATCATATGAAAGTGATTAAACAAATCAAAATCATCCCAGAAAAGAAAAAAAAAAAAGAATGATCACAGTCATCTTATATGTAACCATCAAGCAAAAGACACTAAACAAATCAAAATCATACAAAAAGGCTGTTAATTGAAAAAGAAAAAGAAAATAGATATAGGAAAAAGATTTAAAAGAAAGTGTGTTTTCTCAATAGATGCAAACTTGCCCACATGAGCCTATAGATTCATTCATCTTATTCATTTCATCCATTCATGCCAAACAATTAATAGCATAGAATATTTACACACACGCGCAACAAAAGCAACCACCTATGCTACAATGGTTTCAGTGCAGGTATCTGATTCTTCAAATTCTGAAGTTTTATAATACAACTTGGGTGAAAATGATTTCAACAATGAGTATGGATAATTGAATATGATTGGGCTAGGAATATTTTTTAATAGGAACCATACCTTATTTAGAGCTATATATACTTTTTTCTTCATTGCAGCCATAATATCAATTTCTACTAATACAAGCCATATCATTTTAAGGCATAGAGACCTTTAAAAAAATTGTCGTTTTTCTGTCATGTTTTTATTTTTAGAAATTTCAATTTTTACTATGGAATATTGTTATATATAAATTTCTATAACAATTATTGCTAATTAAAATTTTGATTTACTATAAACTTATTATTAGGAAGCACAACTTTTATATGCGTGTATATTGGATATAGTTAAATATGCACAAAGTTGTGTATTTATCTCTTTGATTAATTTATTTTATTTAGTTTTTCAGTTTAATTTTAATTTATTATCCCAATCTTAAACTAGTGGAATTAGGATAGGGATTTATGCATTTAAATTTTATTTATTTTGAAATTACAAAATTGAACCAGTATGGATCTAAAATTTATTAGACTTTGTAATTCAAGAATACAAATTTTTTTGATAAAAAAATAATATGTCAAACACCAATACCAATACCAATACCAAACCAACACCCATGCAAACTCAGTTTTTATCTCCTCCACTACTTTTTCTCAATCCACTTCCTTATAAAAACTCGCTTCCTATTTTCCCTTTTATCTCTAAAGAGACTAAATATCATCATAAAATCACATAACAAAGTCCTTCCTTTTGGTGGTTGCAACTAGAAAAAAAAAATCAATTAAAAATCAACCAACTGGATCCAAATTAAGAGGAATGTGTCCAAGGAGGATCTCATACTTGCATGTGTAATGTCATGTCTGCTAACTAGATCCAAAGTAAAAGAGATGTGTCCAACAAAGATCCCATACTTGCATGTGTATCATGTACATCAAGTGAAATAGGGGGACATGACATGGGCATATACATGGGACCCTTGTCAATTTATTTATTTATTTATTTTTGACAGATATAAATAAAAAGAAAAATATATTAAAAAAGGCCACCAAAATAGCAACCCATGGTATACAAAACATATACAGCTACCACCAACAAACACCACAATAAACCAAAGTTACAAAATAAAAAGGAACAAAGCCAACCCACCCTTACCAAGGGCCCAACTAATCTAGAAAACTAAAAAGAGTTAGAGGAACATCATTTATACACCATTACACCCCTTTGCTTCCAACCAAAGACAACAAACAAAAGAACTTTTTAGACTTTGGATTGAGAGAAGAACCCTTGTCAAGTATTTGTCTCTTATTCTGAACAATTGATTGATTTTGAATTAATTTTTTTATTGCAACCACCAAAGTAGAGGAGCTTTTGGAAAGTAGATTTGCCTAGGGATTAGAGAAAGAAAAGAGTGGATTTTTATGAGGAAGTGAATGAAAAACGTTGCAGGGGAACTAAAATTGAGTTTTGTTGAGAAATGGGGAAATATTGGCACTAGCCATTTGCTATTCTTATGTGGTCACATGTACTTAATTTGAAATCCATGCTAGTGCCCTTTTTCTAATAAAATAATAAATTTTAAAGAAATAAATCCATGAATAGCTTAAAGTATGGATAAAAAAATAAAGCTAAAATATTTAAATCTAATATAAGTAATAAAATAAAGGGAACCTTACACCTACACTTCCTGAGGCTTCTAACAATTAAAGTGGTACCCACTCTGGTCTGTAATATTACACTGACATTCTACAAGTCAACTAACATGAACAACCCTTTGATCAAGGGTGCAATGGCTCTCTGTTAACACTTTTGGTGACATCAACCATTTTTATAGAATACTGGGTTTGCTAAGTCCAAAATAAGTTTAAATTAACTTAAAACTAATATGAATAATAATTAATTTTAAATCAACCCAAATCCACTTCAAATATATATATATTTTGATAAGTAACCCAAATCCATTCCAAATTAATGCTTAATTCAATCTTAACTAATCCTAATTCAAAGCTTAATACACAACATTAAACTCACTACCATGAAAACTCAACCCACAACATGGGTCTCTCTCGTACCTTTTTACCCTTTTGTTTTTTTATTCAAAATTTATTAGCATTAACAAAGAAGGGCAACAAATCCTTCCAAAACTTACAAGAACTGATCAAAACAAAAATAACAATTTCATCTTCATCTTACCTAATCCCTATTCTCATTTCTTTTATCCTTTTTTTGGGCAGCTAGAGACAGGCCATGGGTGAGAGACCCATAGCTGTGATTCTCTTCCAATAACTAATTTCATCTCCACATTTTTTTAGTTTATATTTTAGGCAACCAAACAACACCTTAGGAAAGTAACTGACGGCCACATCTCTCTTCCCCTTCCCCTTCATCTTCTTCATCTTAACCTAGTCCCTAATTTCTTCTTCATCTCACTCTAACCCCTTCTTTCATCTTCATGTCTTTTCACATGCATACACACAATTTGTCCCCAATTAAATAGGTGAGAAACTTACGGCTACATCTCCCTTTCCCTTCCCCCTTCATCTTACACTAATTCCATGTCGCACGATGAGAGATGCCTCATTTCCTTTTAGTCTTTCTTTGTTCTCTTCTGTTTTTTGAAATTTCAGACTAAAGGAGCCAAAATGATGTTCAATACTCATGTTAACTCCTTTAGCCAACAAGTTCAAAAAAAGTATACCTGGTTAGTATCAGAAGCCAGAGAGGGTTACTATGTTAATGTAATCATTCATAAAATCAAGAAGAGTAGATGTCATTCTTTTTTGATAGGTAAATAAGCAAAATACATTAAAAGCACTTGCCAAAAGGCACAACAAAGTACACACGGAGTATACAATTAGGGCCAATCGGCAAGTAGGAGAAAAGAGAAGAAAACCCCACCACCCTAACAACAAACAACCACAAAAGTAACTGAGATGCAAGAGAAAAAAGAAACGCCTACTGGAACCCAAAAAAGAAATCCCTATTGGGCATTAAAGCTTCCTAAGCCCAAGCCCAACCCCTTCCCTAAATTCTGATACCCCTCCCCTTTCCCCTTACAATGGATGGAGAGCAATTGTAGTTAAATGAACGCTCTAACCTTCGGATTTCCCTCTCAAAACGGGAAGAAGGCAAGGGTTTCTTCTTTTCCCCTAACCCCTTTACCCCCCTCTCTTTTCTCAATTCTAGTTAAGAAGAGTGGATGTCATTCTTCCTAAAATTCAATTAGTTAAAGAGTTAAGCATACAATATATGTGTATACATTGTGCATCAAAATTTGTGAATCTTATAAAATACATGTGGGGGCTGCTAACACTCGCGTGCATGCGTGCGCCCACACACACACACACATATTTCTTTTGTTTTGACCATTTGATAATATACTTACTTTTTACTTATCAAAAAAAAATATTTCTTTTGTTTTGACCAAACAAGTGTTCGACTTGCATCAATAAAAATTGATATTATGATTTATGGATGCAACCAAACCATGAATAAGCTAACCTGATATCTAGTAATACAAATTTAGTCTCTTACCAGCATAGCTATTAAGATCCTTTCCAGTCAAGTTGCTGAATCCTAAAATTTGGGAATCTGAGGGATCAAAAACCTAGACACATACTCATACCAGAACCCAGACCCAAATCCATGTAACATTGCCCAAAGTTGACACCCCATTTTACCTATTTCGGGCTTACAGCCATAAAGCATCACTTCCAAGAGCAACCCAAATATTTTTAGAATTCAAGTTCATAAGGGTAGAGGACATGGAAAACAAAACCTCACATCCAAAGAATTTAATAGAACATGTATCCCTGTTTAGAGCCTATGGCTGAAGAAGGTTTTGCATAGTAACTATGATTACCTATAATTAAGCCTATGCCAAATACTCAACAAAGTATGAACAAACTCAATCCAATGAAACATTGACCCACCTATGAGAGTCCCATTCCTATCTATCAAGGAACACCAGGTTACTTCCAAGAAAATCCCAAAAAATAAGAATATTGTGTGAACAGAAGTTCAAGGAAGAAGAGAGAAAATAAAATGGCCTATGATTCAACCTACAATTTGATCCCAATTAATTGGATTTTGGACAAACTCTCCATAAACTAAGATAGACAGATATCTTCATGTCCATTATACAAAAATTATAACATTTAGAGCACTCAATAGAAAAGCTAGATGCCATTAACCTTGATTTCATTGTTCTCATCACAATCAAAAGGAAGTAAAAGAGGAAATGAGTAAGAAGGATAAATTATTACTTATTAGAAGGTTAGAGGAAAATGTTAATTTTCTCAACAATCAACCTTCATCAGTTTCGCCCTTTGGCATCAAGTTATTTTGAGTATCTACAAGACACATCCTAATGGATGGGATGCCAATAATTTAGTCCATTGGTCACATCATTGTCCTTGGAAAGCCATTGCACTTATTTTTCGGGTTTTTCCTATACACACTCGCTTTGTAGTGGGTGATGGGACAAAAATTCATTTTTGGGAAGATTTGTGGTGAGGGAATCAACCTTTGTGTTCACGAGTCGTCACAACTAGAAATCTCCATTTCAACTATTTTGGGTATTTATACTCCTTGGAATTTGTTTTTCCATTGTAATCTAATTGATTTGGAGATTCAGGATCTTGAAAGACTAATGACTTATCTTTCCCGTGTACTCTTGTCTCCATCTATTCCAAATGCAAAAACTTGGGTACCTTCTTCTTCAAGAGTATTCTCAATAAAATCTTTCTTCTTAGCCTTGGTCAATTTATTTATTTTTTGATAAGTAAAGAGAGAAAAAGGCGTCTAAAGGCCAACCCAAAGCATATAAGGGGTATACAAGAGGCGCTAAAAGGCAAGAACAAAAAAGAAGAGGGGATACAAAAAATCTCACCAACCCTCATCTAGAACCTAGACCAATTTATCTTATTCAGTTCCTTTTCATCCAGCTAATTTTTTGTGGAAATCAAAAATTCCCTCTAATATCATGACCTTTGTTTGGTTAATGACACTTAAGAAGGTAAATACCAATGTCATGCTACAATTGAGAAGATCTTTCAAAGCCCTTAGTCCTGATTGGTGCATCCTATGTAAGGGGAGTGGAGAGATGATTGATCATCTCTTTCTACATTGTCTGGTTACTTTAGGGTTATGGCACAAGCTATTCTCATAGGTTAGGATGGTATGGGTTCAGCTCAAGGAGTATTTGTGATATGATGGTTATTTCCCTTATGTGTTTTGGAACCTCTACTAGAGGCAAAACTCTTTGGAAAATTGTTTCTCTCACTTTGATGTGGATTGTGTGGAAAGAGAAAGGAATGCTAGGACTTTTTACGATACTCACAAAATGTCTGAGATGATGTGGGACTTGATTCATTTCTTTGTGTCTTTTTGAGCCTTCTATAGTGATACTTTCACACCTTTCCCCTTGAGTTTCATTCAGTTTAGTTGGCTCTTTGTATGTACACCTTAGGATTGAGCTTACTTGGTGAGGAGTCAAGTTGAACTTTTGAGTTGTATTTTTGTAGTCTTTTTATTCTTTTTGTACAAATCTCCTTGTAAAACGAAGGTTTTCATGGGTGTTTTGATCAGGTTTGTATTTCCTGGGAAGGATTTCTCATCCTTCATATGTTTTATTATCTTTAATTAATGCATCTTTTGTTTCTAATAAGAAAAAAAAAAAAAAAACAATCAGCCCTCATCCGTCCAAGAAATAAGTACTTTCAGCAACGGAAAATTAGGAAATGGCAAATTCAAGAACAAAAGCAACCAAATCCTTTAACTAACCACAAAAACTATTTTTATAAATAAAACAAGCAATTTAAAAGGCACACTCAAAACAGACATAGTTTTAAAAGGCACGCTTAAAGCGCGCCTAGACCCAAGCCACAACCACCGCCTTGCAACCACTCCCAAGTTACAGGGCCTTGCATGCCAAGACATGTGCCTTGTTGAAGAGGCGCCTTGTCCATTTGACTTTTCCTTTTTAAACTAAGCAAACAGGTAATAAATCGTGTGCACCTATCAGTACTTCTAATCTCCAAGAAGAAACAACAACACAGAGCACGGGGAAGGAACAATACCTTGCTCTCCGTAATGGGCAGCTAGAATATCATCTGGGATTCCTTGCATTCCAAATATTTCAATTTCAGTGGATTCTCTCCCGGGATTAGCATTAGGAACTCTGTGAACATTGAACAAGAGAAAGAAAAATCAGTGCAAGTAAAACCAACCAACAGTAGCGTGAATCGGGAAAAAAAAAAATCTTTTTTTAAATCCGGTAATTTCAACAATCAAACAACAATAAAAATCGGGCAATTGAAGATGCTGGGGATTGATAAAGAATTCCTCCAAAATTGCTGAAGAAAAGGGAAGGATGAATAGAGTAGAATGAAAACGAAAGAATTGGGAGAAGAGCAAAAGTACTTGGAGACGGCCTCCTTGTGGACCTGGAGGACGTGGATGGCCATGCCAGAGGCGGTGGAGAGCTTCTTGTTGCAGACATGACACTTGAAGTGCTTGGCCTTCTGGTGCTGAACAAGAATCTTCTCGTCCTCGAACTCCCTCTCGCAGTAGTAGCAGAACACCTTAGCTGCTCTCTTCTTCTTCTTCCCCATTCTCTCCTCTCTCTCCTAGGGTTTCCCTCGATTCGCGAATTTATTTTCTGATTTTGGGAATATGGTATTTGGGTGTCACGTGCAAGTCCTATTCTCCCCAACCCCCATCACCTTTGTCCTTTGGGAGCAGCCTCACACGTAATGCATTTGTCTATTTATTATGCCATGTGTCATAATCTTTTTGGGCCATTCTATGAGACTAAAATGCAGTTCCCGATCTCATTTAAAAAAATGGTGATCAATATAACAAAAATATCTTATTTATTTATATTTTAGCATAATTCCATTTGTTTCTACCCATGATTCATTTCCTTTTATACACGTTGGATATTTTAACAATTTTTTATTTTTAATTATATTAATAGGAAATACAAAATAATAAAAATATCTATTAATTTGAAAAGCTTAAGCACAAAAAGTCCATTTTTGTGTCTTTTTTTAAAAAGTCACTAAAAATAACTACAAAAAAATTTAAAATCATTTAAGTTAAAGAATAAATTAATATAAATTAAGAGAGTTATTTTTCTATTTTTTATTATTCATTATAAATTTTTTATTGAGTAAAAAATAATCAAAATTTTTAATTTTTTCTATATAAAAAAAGTAATATGTTGATTTTTCTTTATTTTTAAATACTTAATAGAAATAAAATATTACAAAAACAAATAACTTAATACTTAACACTATTAAATGCTATTTAATTTTAAATTTTATTTATAATTAAGTAAAAAAAAATACAAACACCACCTAAGAGAATGTTTGGTAAAACTGAATACTCATTACTTAATCGTTTAAGTTGACTTTAAGTTAAATTATATTTAAGTTATTGATTTAAAATTTATTACTTAATTAATTCTTACTTTAAGTATTAAGGTTGTTTGATAAAATTAATTTAAAAATTATTTCAAATCATAAAATTAACATATTAATTCTCATAAATTATAATTAGGGAAAAAGAGGTCGAATAACAATGGAGATTGTGAAGTAGCAAAAGAGATTATAGAGATAATTAAGGTAAATGGGGATAAAAAGGTAAAATAAAGATATAAACTTAAAAATAAGTTAATTATTTTACTTATTACTTAAAATTGTTTCTACTTTAAGTCATACCATTAAGTTATTTTATCAAACATACTTAATTTACTTAATAACTTAAATTAAGTTATCAAGTTATGTTAAGTTATTAAATTAATTTACCAAATGCCCACTAAGTTTACAAAATTATATTATTAAAACCAAAATTTTGTCATTTCACAACAACTACTTTGACAAAGTTACTTTAATCCTTTAATAACCCCTCCCAAATGACATAGGATAAGGTAAGGTATTGAAAATTCAAATATTTGTAATCAAGTATGAGGAAGATTTGTAAAACTAACCTCTTACCATTAATAACAACAAAATTAAACGTCAAATTGAATGAAAATGGGAATGGGACGTGATCATTTCGTATGAGGGCTTACAAGAACAAGACATATAAAATGAGAAAGCCTAAAATCCTTTTGTATTCCCACACAATTTGGATTTGATGCATCATCTAATAGTAAAATAAAGATGTCACGCAAGATGTAACATATGCTACTTTTATTTTTATTTAAAATAAGTAGACAATACATTTTTTTCAACTTAATTTTTTAATCAACTTTTCTATGACACTCAACCAATACATTATTAAAAGGCAATTGAAACAAACATTTTTAAGGACTTAGAACTTTTTTTTTTTTTATAATACATCGCTATAACTTTCACTTCATGAGATATTAGTTATCATGTCTCCAATTAGTAGTGTCTCAGCTGTACAACAAGAAACCTAGATGGACCAAAAGTCTAAGTCTAAACGAACCTTTAAACAAAAATTGCAGAGCAAGCCTCTTGACTAGTAGTCAAAACGAGGATTGCCCCCCATCGCACCAGCACGACGGTGGTAGGACGAAAACTCCTAAACCGACCCTTGAAGGTACTGACAATGGGGAAGCAAAAAGGGGAAATTTGGAAAACCCTAGATCTGACGGTCGATACAATCATCTTCTCCAAAACGAAGACACAATACAACCCTAGAATCTGGATGCCACGATGTCCATTTTCTATTTAAACTCAACAACTATAGGCGCAGTCCCAAAATGAACAGTGAAAAAAAAAATGGCGAATGACAAGAGGCTTACCGGAGTCAAAAGTGAGCGCTCTATAGTGAAAGGAAGTCCGCCGAAAGTAGGCCTGAGAATGACAGTGAGAATAGTGGAGAACGAGCAGCAACCGACGTAGCGATAGCGAAGATGCAGAAACTGAGAAGAGAAAGCTCTAGAGTGGGAAAAACCAAAAAGTAATCCAAGGGGTGTGGTGGTCCTTTATTTATAAGGACCCAAAAAACCTAGGAATCCCAAAAGACAAGTCACTTGGAAATGTATTCCAAAGCGGCGTGCCTTTTGATTGGTAGCCTCGATGGATGTAACCCATCATTGCTACTTCAAGTGACACGTGTTCCAAAGCGCCCAAGTAACCTGAGAAGATAGGTAACCTATTCTACCTTTACCCGGTGGCTACTTGTCCTAACATAGGTAGACGGGTTAAGGGGGCATTGTGGGGAGTCCCCCTCCACGTGTCCTATTCCAGCTTAGACACTTTGGTCATCTAGGACAAGTGTGTAACCCATCCAGATCGTTCCATGTAGACCAAGACATGTTCCGTCTAGCACCAGAAGTGAGAGGGTTTCTTTCTCACATAGGGCTAAATGACATTGTGAGTCCGAACTCCCAAACGGGAAGAACTGTCCAGTCAAGTCTTAAAAATCTCTAGCATGCATGATCATTCACGCCTAACATTTGAGCGGCCGATGAGACTCCATTTAGCCCACAAGTCTATGTCATTTAATTGATGCACATAATCCCAGACATCGACAGGTTACGGGGATAGACAACTACATGGTCCGAGATCTTAGCACGTCAGCAGATGGCACCTGCTAGCCTCCTTAATTGTGATGATTACCTAGTTGCCCGGAGAACAATCATCGTTATAGAAGAAGTTTAGAGTGCCTAGTCAGCACTATAGTGGTAGTGTCATCATCTCTATATAAACCCTTCAAAAAGCGCGAACAAGGTACGCACGCACATACACTCACTCTTTACCACAAAATAGTTAGAGCTACTCTTGTCTGATTTAAGCTTCAGAGAGGCATGCCTGGACTACCCGTTCGAACATCCTTTGTGCAGAAAGCAAGCCCGTTTGGCTCTAATATAGCTAGATGGATTCTTCAAGAGGCACGAAGTAGGGAAGAAGTCTGTCTAACTTTAGTGAAGCTAGACGGACCTAACTCCAGTTGGTTTAGCAACAATAATGTTGACAATGGTTTCAAAGTGGCAACCCCTCAATGTGGCAACCTTCTTTCATGTGAAGATGATGACCGATTCTATTGGTTTTCCCGTAAAGAGTGTGTCCCAATGGTGAAATGATCTACCCGTGTATGAAGATGGAAAGAGGTTGTTGATGGTGAGTTAGTTCTACAATTTTGGTGGTGCGCGCTAGAATGATGGCTTCTTTGCTGCATCTTCTTCTCCAAAAATTTTGATTGTTGTCCTCAAAAAAATTTTGATCGTTATCCCATAAAAAAATAAATTATGAACACCCACTACTCTAGAAATTCCGATTGTTGCTCCTCAAAAATTCTGCTCGTCGTTCTCTCAAATGGAAAGAGGACCACCCTTTGTGTACGATCTCTTTTCTGAAAAATCCTACCAACACTTTGAATCTCTTTCCCAACACACTCAAACTTGCTTCTCAACCCTCACCTTGAACTCCACCAAAATGTTGAACGACACGAGCCATCAAGCTATTAGAAGAAGCATCATGGTCATCGGTGTAGATGATGTAGTCCAGGTCGGAACTTTCTTTTTGGATGGCTTTGACGGCACGCCACAAGACCCTCTCACCATCACCGCCATCATTGGTACATGGATGGAAGAATTCGAACCCTCGTTATCTATTGCTCCTGCCTTTGATGATCAAATGTGATATATAACTCAAAATTAAGGCTATTGCACCCAAAATTAGGCACCAATACACAACCTCATTCACCAATGATCTTTGATTTTTTTTTTTTTTTTTTTTTTTTTTTTTACTTTCAGTTGGATTAAATGATCAAAGATGTTGGAAAGTTGAAAAAGTTCATCTCAAGTATCAATACCCCTTAAATGTCATGGCTTCCAAAATTTGATGTGGATTATTTTCTCTTAACTTACTAGAATGTGGTTTGCAACTCACAAAATGGTGCACAATACAACTTCATGCATCCTTCTATGGTGCAAATAGCAAGCAGGCATCCTTGTGGTCTAAATGACAGTGTTGGATTTAGTATGGTCATAAGGTGATGTCCTCTTCTGAAGAAAAGGGTTGTTGGATGGTTTCGTCTATTGTAAGGAGACCCTCAAAATCAAATTTGCAGTCCCTATTGATCATTTTTCTTAAATCTGTTTTTTTTTTTTTTTTTTTTCAATGGAAACTCACTCTTCCCATATTGATAGTGTGACTCCCTAGAGAATATAGTTGTCATCTTCCTCCAAAAATCTCCTCCTCTTCCAATGTCCTCTTCATCTCACTTTCTTCAAGTCAAAATCCTCTCTTTCCCATGAAGTAATTATTGTTTTAAGGGTATGAAAACAGTGGACTAGCCTAACACATACAAACAAAGAGCAAAATGAATAACAAGAAACTTATCGGTGATAGGTTGAGGTGTGACAAACACTGTCTTTAAAATACATTCACCCTCTTTGAAGATGGACTCAGTGCATTAAGGTACCAGTGGTCTACCTCCAAGATTCAACGATCAGTGAATCTCGCCTTGGGTGCACCTTACAGGCGAGATGTGTATATCTCGGGTTCTAAAAAATTCTTCTAGATAGATGTATGAAAGAGTGGAAAGGGAAGCAAAATGATGGAAGGTTTAGAAGAACTCTCTGAAAAAAAAAAAAATATATATTTGACAATGAGGTGTGACCTACTTTTATAACCGACTAACACAATCCCAATAGGACTCTACTTGTAATCAGAACATGACTCTACTTGTAAACAGAACGAAACTCTACTTGTAAGTGGAACGGGACTCCACTAGCACACTCCCAATGGGACTCTTCCTAAAGAGTCAACAAAAAATAAAAGACTAAGTCAAACACAACTTCACATTTACATTCTTCCTACAATCCTCAATAGAGACTAGATGTGAAGGAAGGAAAAAATGGAGGAAAAAAGAATTCAATGCATCAGTACTGGTGCTTAAAGGCTATGAACCAGTCTTAGGACAAATAAGCATTGAATCATAAAACACGATGAAAAATGAATTTCTATGAACCAGCATTTCTTGATGTAACTCAAGGGAACTTTATCCACATTGGTTTTCTCAACTACACTACGAGTTGTACATAATGGGTTGGCACAAATAGGCCATGCACCTTGCCTGGATATTCATGAGAACTCCAGAGAACCTGCCTAAGTTCTCATAGGAAACAACCCCACTTCCACTCTCATATAGGTGAATCCATCAAGAATGTTCTGCATTTAAACATACCATCCATAAGGAATATGGTATTCATTACGAGTAAACACTCAACCTTAGTCAATGCAGAATATGCTCTATTTACACCATAGGGATAGACTCTCATACAATTAAAGTTGATAGAGCATCTCAAGTCAACAAGTGATTTGTTATTACCTATATGAACCTACTTCATGGAATTTCCATTCTAATAGGTTGGGTTACCACCACTCTTGACTTCTGTTATAGGCATAAGCCTCATTCCCATCGATGTTTCTCCTACTAGTTTCTTATTTAGTGGTTTGGTCAAAGGATTGACCAAATTCAACTCTGACCTCACAAATTCTAGGGATATAACCCCTGTTTCAAGCAACTCTCGCACAATATTGTACCTTAGGCGTATATGCTTGTTCTTCCCATTAAATATTTTACTTTTAGCCTTGTAGTTTGGCTATCACAACGTATAGACACAGACGGGGCTAGTCTCGTCCATAAAGGGATATTTGCTAAGAGGTTTCTAAGCCACTCAGCTTCAGAACTTGCATTTTCTAAGGCAATAAACTTAGCCTCCATAGTAGACCGTGTAATGCAAGTTTGCTTGGAAGACTTCCAAGAAATTACACTTTCACCAAGGATGAAAACATATCCACTAGTGGATTTCATCTCATCTGAATCTGAGATACAATTTGCATCACTAAATCATTTAAGAACACTTGGAAATCCACTATAGCACAAAACATAGTTAATGATGCCTTTCAAATACTTAAGGACTCTACAAACAGCAGTCCAATGGTTCTGATTAGGACTTTGGGTGTACTGACTTAATTTACCTATTGCATAAGCAATGTCAAGTCTTGTACAATTCATTAAGTACATTAGGCTCCCTATGATTTGAGCATACTCGATTTAGGCAACATTCTATTCTCTATTTTTCTTCAGCTATGAGTTGGGATCATAAGGAGTTGACACTGGTTTACAATCAAAGTGTTCAAACTTCCTGAGAATCTTCTTAGCATAGTGCTTTTGAGAAAGTTCAAGCCTATTAGGTGTTCTAGTTATTTTAATTCCTAGAATCACCTCTGCCTCTCCTAAGTCTTTCATATCAAACTTAGAACCTAGGAATTTCTTGGTCTCATACACAACCTCTAGGCTAGTTCCAAAAATTAGCATGTCATTAACATAAAAGACAAATGACTATACATGTGTTATGCTCATACTTGCTGTAGATACATTTATCAGCATCATTGATGGAATATCCATTAGTTACTAACACATGATCAAATTTGTTGTGCCACTGTTTGGGAGCTTGTTTTAACCCATATAGTGATTTAACCAGCCTACACACCTTTTTCTCCTTCATTAGAACTACACAACCCTCAGATTGTTCCATATAAATTTGCTCTTCCAAATCTCCGTTCAAGAATACAATCTTAATATCCATTTGGTGTATCACTAGATTATGAATGGAAGCTAGAGCGACCAATACTCTAATTGACACTATTATAGTTATAGGGGCAAAGGTGTCAAAGTAATCTACATCATTCCTTTGTTTAAAGCCTTTGGCAACTAAACGAACTTTATACTTTTCCATGGACCCATTTTGTTTTAACTTTCTTTTAAAGATCCACTTACAACCAATAGTCTTTACACTAGCAGGTAAATCTACTAATTCCTATGTATGGTTTTACATGATTGATTCAATTTCACTATTAATGGCCTCCTTCCAAAATGGTGCATCAGGAGAAGTTATAGTTTCTTTGTACGATCTAGGGCCCTCATCTATTAGGAAGGTGTAAAAATCATCTCTAAGGTTTGTTTATTTCTTATCTCTTTTACTCCTTCTAGGTTCAAATTCAGAAGGTTCAATAGACTCGTCTCTACTTGTTTTCTGAACTTGTTCACAATTTAGTTTCATGGGAAAGATGTTTTTAACGAAATCCGCATTCTTTGTTTCTATTATGGTACTAACATCTACAAGACTGTTTTATGACTTAGTAACAAGAAACCTATATGCCACACTATTCTCAGCATAACCAATGAACATTGTATCAAAGGTTTTAGGACCTAGTTTTCTTTTTTTAGGTTTAACGAAAATAACTTTAGCTAAACACCCCTACACTTTCAGGTATGCTATATTAGGGGAATAACCTTTCCACAACTCATAAGGAGTTTTACTAGTTCTCTTGTAAGGAATTCTATTTTGAATATGACAAGCGGAGATGATAGCTTCTCCCCACAAGTTCAAGAATGTTCTTGAACTTACCAACATTGTGTTCATCATTTCTTTTAGGGTCCTATTTTTTCTTTCTGTTATTCCATTAGACTCAGAGGAATAAGGAGGAGTAGTCTCACGAATGATCCCATGATCTTCACAAAAAGAATTGAAGGAGTTGGACTCATACTCTCCTACTTTATCAATTCTAAGTCTTTTAATCATCTTACTTAATTGATTTTCCACTTCATTTTTGTACTTGATAAAAACATCTCTTGCTTCATCTTTGTTTCTCAAAAGATATACCCTTGTATACCTTGAGTAGTCATCTATGAAATTTATGTAGAATCATTTACCACCTCTAGTCATTGTATTTTTTAAGTCTTCTAAGTCACTGTGTATTAAACTTAGTAGATCTGATTCTCTTTCTAATGATTTGCAAGATTTCTTTATGGTTTTAGATTCTACACATGATTAACATTTTCCAAGGTTTTCTAAGGACAGCTTAGGGATTAAACTCAATTCAACCATTTTCTTCATATATGAAAAGTTCACATGTCCTAATCTATCATGCCAAATATCACAAGAATCAACTATGTAAGCAGAAGAAGAAGATGCATTATTATTGATAATATAAAAAACATTCAACATAAATAAATCCTGATTACAATAGCCTTTCCCCACAAATGCACCATTCTTGGCTAAAATTATTTTATTAGTGTTAAATAAGATCCTCACTCTTGCTTTCCCAAACAGAGATAGTGACACCAAGTTCCAACGAATATTTGGCACATGAAGAACATCATTGCGGGCGAGCACTTTTCCAGAGGTTAGCTTGAGGAGAACTTTCCTTTTGCCAATCACTGGGGTACATCTAGAATTTCCCATGAACATTTGTTCATCTCATTCCTTTACAGTGTTATAGGAAGCAAATGCACTTCTGTTGTCATAAATGTGCCTGGTGGCCCTAGAGTCTACCAATTAGTCCTTCATATTAAAGACCATGCTCACCTTAGAGGAGACTATTGCCATGATCACCTCTGTCTCTGATAGATTTGTCTTTGAATTGGACTTCTCAATTCTCTTCCTATGGCGACATTGAGTTGCATGGTGTCCAGACTTGCCATAAACAAAGCAATTACCACGTGTTTTAATAGTTGGGATCTAAACCTTGTTTGATGCATTAGGCTTGGTCCTAGAGTTTTGTTTTCTGGACCTATTGTTTTTGGGTTTAGGTTTTTCTTCTACTACATTAGCTTTAGAAGACAATTCCTTAGCTTTCACAACATTATCCCTATTTCGGTTTTGTTCCTCAATCCTAATATGGATTATGACATCTTCCAGGGACATTTGTTTCCTTTTATGTTTCATGTTATTTTTGTAATCTTTCCAAGACTCTGGAAGAGTCTCTACTAAGTAACCAACCACAAAAGGTTTGGGTAATTTAATGTCTTCAATAGATAAGTCATTAATCAACAAATGATAGTCATGGATTTGAGATGATACATCTCTATTCTAGGTCATTTGGAAATTTCTTAAATTTCCTATGGAATATTTTCTGAGTTCTTGCATCTTTCAAAATATATTTTTTATTCATTGCATCCCAAATTTCTTTTGCAACTTTATATTGATAATAAACACCAAAAAGTTCATTAGAAAGGGTACTAAAAATATCACGCCTAACTTGTTTATTACCAATTTCCCAAGTAGGCAACGATTCAGAACCATCTTTTGGTTTTGGGTCAGTCAAAATGTGTCCTAAGTTCACTACATCAATTGCAGAGAAAACTATTTCTTGCCATCTCTTAAACAATGTACCGTTGAAGAGATCAATCTTAGAGGTGTTAGGACGAGTGTGAATTAGGAAAGCTTCTATTTGGATCTATTTCATGATTGTTGTTTTAAGAGTATGAAAACAGAGGACTAGCCAAAAACACACAAACAAATAACAAAATGAATAGCAAGAAACTTATCGGTGATAGGCTAAGGTGTGACAAACACTGTCCTTGAAATAGATCCACCCTTCTTAAAGATGAACTTGGTACACTAGTGTACCGGTGAATCTCACCTTGGGTGCACTCTACAGGCGAGACGTGTACAGCTTAGGTTCTAAAAAATTCCTCCAGATAGATGTATGAAAGAGTGGAGAGGGAAGCAAAACGCTGGAAGGTTTAGAAGAACTCTTTGAAAAAAAAAATTTATTTAAGAGTGATGGGTAACCTGTTTTTCTAGGCCACTAACACAGTCCCAACGAGACTCTACTTGTAATCAAAACATGACTCTACTTGTAATCAGAATAGGACTCTACTTGTAAGTGGAATGAGACTTTACTAGCACACTCCTAATGAGACTCTTCCCAAAGTGTCGGCAAAAAAAAAAAAAAAACTAAGTCAAACATAACTTCACATTTACACTCTTCCTATAGTAACTTGATTTCCCGTGGTGTAACCCGAGTTCCCATGGTAATAAAAGAGACAAGATAACCAACCACATGTAATTTTCTGAAAAATAGGTAAATAAATAAATAAAAATAAACAAATAACTAAACAAATAATACTAAATAGAAATAAATGAATAGAAAAATTAATAAATAAGAAAATCAAGTATATGTGAGCGTTAAAAATGCAAATCATGTGAACTACGTAAGTCATGTTGGAATTACCTAAAAGTGACCAAAATGGTTTGAGGTGTGTCAAGGTAGGCTTTAGTAAATCTATGAGAGCCTAAGTGAACCTAAGTGGGATCTAACCTAAGGACAAAAGGTGGCCAAGGTCAAAATGTAGGTCTGAATGAGTCCCTCAACAAAGGGTCCCTAAAGGTGGCTTAGAAAATGAAACTATATAATTGTCGATGGGCCACTAAGGGATGACTACGAGTCAAGAGAGAAGTAAGAAAAGACACCTAGTGTCACATATGCTAAGAGGACAAATTAGAGCGTTTACAGTTGTGTCTTAAGACATTAAACAGATCCTTTGGAAGAGGATGTGTCTTTTAAATACAAGACACATCCTTTAAAACAAGTTGTGTCTATTAAGAAACAACATGTCCTCTGAGAAAAAAAAAAAAAAAAATCCTAATTTCCATTCACCTATATAAATTTCAACAATCCCACACATGAATGGAAATTGTCTTAAAAAAAATTGCAAATGACAAGCAAAAGTACTTGGAGATGGTCTCCTTGCGGACCTGGAGGACGTGGATGGCCATGCTAGAGGCGGTGGAGAGCTTCTTGTTGTAGACATGACACTTGAAGTGCTTGGCCTTCTGGTGCTGAACAAGAATCTTCTTGTCCTCGAACTCCCTCTCGTAGTAGTAGCAGAACACTTTTGCTGCTCTCTTCTTCTTCTTCCCCATTGTCTCCTCTTTCCTCTCTTTCCTAGGGTTTCCCTCGATTTGTAAATTTATTTTTTGATTTTGAGAATATGATGTTTGGGTGTCACGTGCAAGTCCTATTCTCCCCAACCCCCTTAACCTTTGGAACTAGCCTCACACGTAATGCATTTGTCTATTTATTATGCCATGTGTCATAATCTTTTTGGGCCATTCTATGAGACTAAAATGCAGTTCTCAGTCTCATTTAAAAAATTGGTGATGGATAAAAAAAAATACAATGTAACAAAAATATCTTATTTATTTATATTTTAGCATAATTCCATTTGTTTCTACCCATGATTCATTTCCTTTATACACATGGGATATTTTAACAATTTTTATTTTATTTTTAATGATATTAATATGAAATACAAAATAATAAAAATATCTATTAATTTGAAAAGCTTAAGCACAAAAAGTCCATTTTTGCGTATTTTTTTAAAAAGTCACTAAAGAAAAATACAAAAAAAAAAAAATTAAAATCATTTAAGTTAAAGAAGAAATTAATATAAACTAAGAGGGTTATTTTTCTAATTTTTTATGACTTATTATAAATTTTTTTGATTAAAAAAAATCAAAATTTTTAATTTTTTCGAAACAGAAAAAGTAATATGTTGGTTTTTTTCTTTGTTTTTAAATACCTAATAAAAATAAAATATTACAAAAATAAATAACTTAATACTTAACACTATTAAACGCTATTTAGTTTTAAATTCTATTTATAATTAAGTAAAAAAAAATACAAACACCATCTAAAGGAATGTTTGGTAAAACTTAATACTTATTACTTAATAACTTTAGTTGACTTTAAGTTAAATTATACTTAAGTTGTTGAGTTAAAACTTATTACTTAATTCATACTTTAATTATTAAAATTGTTTGATAAAATTAACTTAAAATTTATTTAAAATAATTAAATTAACGTATTTATTCTCATAAATTATAATTAGGGAAATTGAGGTCGAGTAACAATAAAGATCATGAAATAGCAAAAGAGATTGTGGAGATAATTAGGGTAAATGGGGATAAAAATGTCAAATGAGGATATAAACTTAAAAATAAGTTAATTATTTTACTTATTACTTAAAGTTATTTTTTACTTTAAATCATACCATTAAGTTATTTTATCAAACATACTTAATTTACTTAATAACTTAAATTAAGTTATCAAGTTACTTTAAGTTATTAAGTTAATTTACCAAATACCCACTAAGTCTACAAAATTATATTACTAAAACCAAAATTTTGTCATTTCACAACCACTACTTTGAGAAAGGTACTTTAATCCTTTAATAACCACTCCCAAATGACATGGGACAAGGTTAGGTATTGAAAATTCAAATTTTTGTAATCAAATATGAGGAAAATTGTAAAACTAACCTCTTAACTATGAATAACAACAAAATTAAACACCAAATTGGATGAGAAAGCCTAAAATCCTTTTATATTCCCATATTTAAAAAATTCCAAGGAAATATTAATATTTAAAACACCAACAATATAAAAAAATTAAAATAATTAAAAACTGCCTATAATATTTTATTTACCTTTTCCACGTCTTTGAATATTGCTTTATTTGTTCTTTGAATATTGCTTTATTTGTACTTTGATTATGCAAAGATTCAATCGAGCATCAAGTATGGATTTAAAACCCTTTTGAATTATATTTTGTTTTTAAAGGACAAAGATAGACTTTTGTATATTTCATATTTTTGTTTATGTGAGTGAAAAAGATTTAAAATATTAGAAAAAGGAAAATGTAGAGACTCTTAATTAAATTTTTTATTATCATGCATTTATAGTTTATTTTAACAAATTTTAAATAAAAATAAATAAATAAACATACAATTTGGATTTGATACATCATCTAATAGTAAAATAAAGATGTCACACAAGATGTAACATATGCTACTTTTATTTTTATTTAAAATAAGTAGACAATACATTTTTTTCAACTTAATTTTTTAATCAACTTTTCTATGACACTCAACCACTACATTATTAAAAAGCAAGCAATTGAAACAAACATTTTTAAGGACTTAGAACCTTTTTTTGATAATACATCGCTGTAACTTTCACTTCATGAGATATTAGTTATTATGTTTCCAATTAGACGTTGTATGCTAGAGTCCGAAGATCCACCTTCTGTCAAGGCCTTCATGCACTTTTCTTTCATTTTTGTCCTTTTCATTCTAATGTTGCTGCTATCATCCATTAAACTCCTTATTCTACTCTCAATTTCTTGAGCACTTACAAGATTACTAGTATGCATGTTATAATCTAATCTAATCTCTACCCCCATTTCTAACTCTCTTACTATTTGAAATGCATTCAATTGTTGTTCTGCATACATAGGCCATGTAGCTACTGGGACACCATACCATATGCTTTCTAATGTAGAATTCCACCCACAGTGAGATATAAACCCTCCTACTGCAGAGTGAGCTAAAATAGCCGCTTGTGGTGCCCATCCAATTATCTTCCCAATTTTAGATGTACGATCTAAGAACCCTTCAGGTAATACTTCCTCAAAATTCACATAATCACTAGATATTGCCATCTTATCTTTTGGTGGAGGTCGTCGGAGTGTCCACAAGAAACGATGCCCACTATTCTCAAGCCCAATTGCAATCTCTTTGATTTGATCCATGTGGAATGCTCCAGCGCTGCCAAAACATAAAAACACCACAGATGATGTGGGCTGATCATCAAGCCATCGGATGACATCCAAGTCACCATCTTGTTTTTGGTTGTTGTCATGTTGTAAGTTCAATAACGGCCCTACTGTGTAAATGGGAGGAGTTGTACCATCGACAAAGGAGTTAATCACATGAGATTCTAGCTCCACAAACGTATTTACCAAAATACCCTTGGCGTCTCTATATCTCCTTACCCGGTCGAGGAAATTCATGGATCGGCCACCCTCCTTGTCCACCGCCACAGCAGGCAAGACTCGAGCAGGAACCGAGTTGACAAAACCCGGGACCACCAACTCAGCATCCGAGTTAGCAAACTCAGTAACATCCACGCCCTGGTGGTCCTTGAGGGTTTGAAGATGAAAAAGTAGAGCAAGGCAGGCCGCACTGGAAGCGAAGTACACATAGGAAGGAACACCCAATTCATTAGCTACATCTATCATGGAAGTGCAAAACGAATCGACCACAATCCCAGCGAGTCGACCCGACTCAGACCGAGTGAGCTGGTGGATTGCATCCCTCACCAGAGGCTTCTGCCTTTCAATGATATTAGAGAATAAGATATTAGTGGATGACGATGATGAATCTGAGTCGAGTTCAGGAAGGTGGACAAATCGAATGGACCCGGAAAAGGAAGCAGAAACTGAATGGATATAGTTGGTTACCGCAGAGTCCTCAAGAGGTAGCTTGATGTTGAACAGAGTGACTGAGAAGCGGTCATCTCTACCAACAAGAAGCTTAGCAAACTCCACAGTTGATACAATATGTCCTATAGCTGAGACAGAGACGAAAATAAGCTCTATTTTCTTCATCATCACTAGCTAATATTACGGCTAACAGAGAGAATTCTAAGAAATTTTCTTATTTTCAGTGGAATTAAACACCGGATGATTCAGATAGATATATAGATCTACACCATGTGGTTTTGGCTTGGAGAAGAAGAATGGAGGTGATGTCATGGCCGACATAGAATATAGAATATTCATATCTCTAATGTTGAAGTCTTAGGCTGTGGGCGTAAGTCTCTGTCTTAATACTATTGCATGGACTTTTCCATGCAAATTTTTGTCTTTTTTTGTTTTTTTTTTCCTTGGCATTCTTTGATCTCTTCAATCCTCCCTAATAAATTTGGGTCTTCCTTTTCCCACTTCGTTTCACTTTCCCACTAACCCAATCGCCATCGCCAATCACCATCACTCGGTCTACGCTTTTCTTCCCCAGTTTGTATAAGGTTAAAAATTAAATCAATTGCTGAATGAGGAAGAGATGAAATTATCGATACACAAAAGATATTTGCCTGTTAATAATCATTTTAGTGATTAGGAAATCTTATAAATCTCTTCATTATTAAATACTAATTAAGATTTGATGTGAATCTAGGAACTTCAATTTTCTAAACTTAATAAAGGAACCATCACCACTGCCCATTGATTTGATGTCTCTGCGCGTATAAAATTTGGTATTAACATCACATTCATAGGTTCATGCGCGACCAAAATAAAGGCAAGATCCTGAATAGAGATAGTTCCGTTGAATCCCACGAGGATACCATACGAGGTGTAGAATGAATCACAACCCACACGGCCCTGAATTCCTGTTCTGTCTCTCTCTACATTTTTTAAACAAGCATCCCTTACAAATAAAACAACAATGAAGCACCTTTCTCTTTGATTACCGGAATCTTCCAGGATAGCTGCAATGTCTGGCCTCCAGTTGCAAAGACTTATCCACGTCTGCTGAAAAGGTTAACTCACCATCTTGATTATACAGATCCACAGTGGCAGGACCGTCCAAATTTAACAACAGCAATGGATTCCAAAGTTTTTTGTCTAAGAATTTTGGAGTGACCAAAACTCTGGATTCTGGGTTATGATACACAGAGATGATCATCCCTTAAAAGTTCTGCAGTAAAGGAGATGGGAGTTTTAGGGTTGATGGGTTGGGCTGACCGGCTGAGAGATCTTTATTTTTCATCACCCACGCATAGAATTAAAAATTACAGGCAGGATCTTGGGAGGTAACTGACTAACTGGCAAGTATGAGACGAAACCCATTGGGAAACGCAGGTGATTGGACTTGGCATCATGTGACTATTTACAGCTGGCAGTGGAGTCTTTCAAAGATCAAAACCGACTTTTTGCAATTTTATATTTCACGTGTACAACTAACGCTGAGATGCCAAGCTGAGGGGGTTGGTCATTATTGGGTGTGAGGGGTACTGACCCAATTGCCACGGAATTATTTACAGGGAGAATGAAGGCAATCTGAGGCTGGATTTAATTTTCTCATTCACGTCGGCCGAATTTGGGTTCTCTATTTGTTTACTTCTGACTAAATATTTAATTTGTGCCAGGTTGATCAAAGGAGCTGTTCCCTCGCACTTTCCCTGGAGGGCTTCAATGACAAGTCCCACTCAAATTGTATTCTACTTGTCCGGGACCGGGGCCGCCTTCTCCTGAGCATTATTTGTGGAATTTTAGAAGTTACAAGCCTTCAGCAACTAAGATTCAACCATGCCTTAATTTTCCTTTTTCTTGTATTCATCGAGGAAGGTGGTGCCATTTTCCTGTCCATTGACTTTTCAATCCGAAAAAACAAAAGTTCAAATCCCTTACATGACATACGCTATGGGTAGCCTTGGAGGACACATGGACAAGTTGGGGCGCAAATGTGTTTATGGAATTATTTCTACTTTGGAAGGAGACCAAACCAAGTTTGTGTTTTCGTGTGGAGTAGACAATTTTTAATAGAAAAAGGAATTATTCTCAGAATGTTGAATGATTTTAAGAAGTACGTAATTTTTCGAAATTGATATAATTAGTCACAAATATTAATTCAGTTAAATATTTGAATTTTTCGAATCAATCAAATTGATAAAATTTAGTCCACTATGTGAGACATCCATTCAATAGTATCTAAATTAATTCCACTGAATTTCATCACTGCTGCATTATTAATTGAACATAGACTAATTCTCTAATTCCAAATGTTCTTATCTCCATCATATAAGCAGGCAAATTTAAATGTCACACATGTACCTTTTTGATCCAATTCTAAAAAAAATCTCTAATTATCTCCCTTCTATGATAAATTTAATATATAATATACATCCCATATCATAGAAAACTTTTTGATTGAAATTGTTATTCACAGTTAATAATAGTGAAATTAAGGTAGAGAACAATAAAATTATATATAAATTATAAAATAATAAAACACTTGAATACAAAATAATGGAACCAAAGTCCCATGTAATACATAGCAAAAGCAAGGGAACCGGGCTACCACATGGTAAAAAATATTGGAATAAAAGTATGGATCAATGAGATCACATATATCGTATAAAACAATGAAACACTTAGTATAAAATAATGAAATCTAGGTATCATATGTTGAAAAGTAATGAACCAAGATACAAACCAATATGATCATTATGTATATAAAGTATAACTAATTAGATATCAAGTACAAAGTAATAGGATCAACATGCATACATTTGATACCCTTAGTTGATGATAACTTTTTGATATGATACCAAAAAAGTAGTATTTGGTGTCATAATCAATCCTTTACTATTATTACCAATAAGGTTTTATATTTAAGTAATGTAGTTATCAATCTTATTAAAGACAACTTCATACCTAACACATGTCACCAATTGGAAATAATTCTCCTCAAGTTTTTTAACACTAAAATCATCTATGTGCATAGTTTTTTTAGTGTTAACTTGAGAGCCACAATCTCTAATAGTCAGTCATACCTTTCTTTAATAAATTTATTATTATAAAAATATATATATGTTGGGTTTATATTTGATATGATATTGAAATTTTAATCATTTAAGTATATAATAAAATCTGAGTCACTAAATGAAAGTATAATGACCCATGTTATAAACACATGGAACCATTATATAGATCAATGAGATTAAAATGTAATGCTTGTAATAAGACTAAACTACAAAATAATGGAACTAAAATAAACAATAATTAGTTCACATAAAATAGGAAGGGTAGGGATATGAAAATCCTTTGTCATGTAGCAAAATAAAAAAAGGCAATGCGCTACCTCCATATATTGCTTGTCATGAGGCCCGATGACAATAATAAATCATTATCATCATCATATCACAAAAAGCATTGATCACATTTAGGAATGACTACCACTCATAAAATATGATCACTATTACAAAATATGACCTTGTATAAAGGATAACCTATACATTAATTATGTAATGACAATGACTCACATATTAATCGCATAATGACCAAAACCTTAAATGTCATTCCATAATTATTGCATAATGATTAGAGCCTTTAAGACACTTATAATGGAAATCATTTACAGTACAATATAGAATTGATGCCTCCATTTATTAACTTCTCATAATTAATACATCAAAATAAATCTATAAAAGGAAGTTTCACTTCCAAAATAAGTTACAAGAACAATTTAATCTTTTGTCTTTTTCACTTAACTTCATGGTTAACTTGATTGTTGAAGAAAGGTTTGTCTAACCAGCCTATCCTTTTTATTTTTTGGTTTTTTGATCTTGAGGAGGAAAGTGATGCATAGTTTGATCCAACTTGGGAGGACACAATACAAAATTATGAGATGCTAAGAACAAAGCAATGAACCAATGCACATGTGACACCCACTAATTGGTACTAAAAAGGTGTTATTTGTACCATACCTTAGCCCTTATCATTATTATGAATCTTTTATCCCTCCCATTATTTTTCCTTTCCCTTGCTTGCATGTCTTGTCTTTTTTTCTTTATTCCCATATCCAAACATTAACAAAAAATAAATAAATAAAAATAAAAAATAAAAACTATATGAAGAGGGTGAGTGACTTGGCTTTGTTGGTACTCACGTCATGGTTGTTTACACAATGGCAAAGGTTATTTGCTTAGTCATGAACAATAGGTTTGAATGCAGATCCAAATGCTATCAATAGCGATTATATGTGCAAATTTCAAAAGTCCTATAAAAATAAGTAAAAGAACTAGATATGTATACAAACAAAATTGTTTGTATGAGTTAATTTCAATCACATCCCCTAAGGTTTAGTGCACATACATTAAAATAATATTTTCAAAACTGGATTGATCATTAAATTGGAAAAGTTATCGGTTCACATTTCACTGATCAGATTGATGGTTGAAATTATTAAACCAGTGATGTCATAAATATATAAATTGTATTATTAATAAAATTAAAAACAATTATACGAAATAAGAAAATAAATAAGTAATTAAATTTTAAACACATTTCGTCATTTTATTATTATTAATATTGATATCTCAAAATATGATAAGGATAACTTAATGATTTATTAAATTATTAGTAATTTTTGTTTTATTAAATGAGTAACTTTTATTTATTAAGATAAAAAGATTTTATTATTTTAATTTGTTTGGATTTCAATAGCTATACATTTTAGTATCTTCAAATTATTAGTTTTTTATTTATATTATTCCCATATTTATTATATATAAATCATAAATATTTATATTCATTTTAAAATTTTCAATAATGTATACATACCTTTCAAATGTTTTTCTTTGCAAACATGTAAGGATAACCTGGGTGTTCCATCTTTTGTTCAAATCCCATGGTCATGACATTTAGTCTCGAAAAACAAAAATTCACTTGATTCTACATTGAAAAAGCATGAAGCAAAAGTAGACTATATAAACTTGTCATTCATGCAAATTAACTATGGGCTTATATGTGTTGAACCGTTAGGTGAGTTTTGGAAAAGAAAAAAGGGAATAAAGTGTAGCTCTTGAATTGATTGAGCTAACTCACCTAGTGATTGGACTGATTTAATGCCGATTCAACTCATTTTTGGCTTGATGTGGTGAACTAGACCAACCATGTCCTCGTTCGGTCTAATCTTCGTAACATTGCATTAAAAATCTCCATTAGTTTCGAATTTTGTCACTTAGTGCTCCTATAAATGTATATTAATTTTTTAGGGATAAAATTTATTTTTTAAAGAATTGTTAAATACACCTACCTAAATTTTCCTAATTAGAAAAATTATGAGGTACAATTCTCTATTATAATATTCTTTGTAAAGAAAATTTTCCTTTGATTTGATTGTTTTAATCACAATCTAATGAATGACAATGTAAGTATTTCTTTGAAATTAAAGTTCAATTGAGAGTCTTGCGTAGTTTGTTTCTAAATGACTTTATTGAACTTTGAGAATGGTGAAAAGTATGTATGTAGTTTTTCATGTGCCTTTTTTGGACTTGTGGGGGGCATATTGTGAAACATTTTTCTCCTTCAGAATCCTTTTTTCTTTGTCTTCTTCTAAAGTTTATTTATTTTTTTAGAGGTGATCTTTATTTATAGGTAAAGTTAAGAAATTAAATTTGGAATCCCCAATAGTTGATTACTCAATTTAAGGAATTTGATTGATTGATTTAGCAATTTGTGTCCCTGCATTTAAAAAATTTATCAACAAGTGAATATTTCTTTACAATTCTCTTTTGACTTCAATTAGGCAATTTGTTTCTTTCATTTCATAAATTTGCTTAAAAGAGAATATCTTTTTCTAATTCTTTTTTTACTTTAATTATTTTATTTTATTTTTATTTTACAAGATTTGATTTTGTAGCCTTTCAAATTTTGCCATATATCACTTTTGGAATTGCATAATATTTGTTCAATGTGTATGACTCATTGTTTGTCAAGTTTAAATTTTATTGAGTTAAAAAGTTAAAGTTTTGATGATTAATTTAGTGGTAGTTTAATCCACCAATTCTTTTATATCTATACCGACAATAGTCATGGTTGCATACCAACTATTATTTTTTTTAGTTGTTTTTCTATTTTAGTTAAAAGAAAATTGAAATAAAATAAAGGAAAGGGGAAGCAAAGTAAATAAGATTTGAGACATGAGTGTCAAAAGGGTGATGAAGAAAAAGACATTCACATTTTTACTAAAAAAACAAAAATTAAAAATAAGATGGGTGTAAAGAGAGAAAATATTGGTGTATTCAACAAGTTTTATTTAACTAAAATTTTAAAATATCTTAATTATTCTTTATTTTGAATAAAAGCATTCTATTCCAAACATAAAATCAACTTATAATAAAAGTAGTTATTTTACATTTATTTCAACTTTCGCTATAAGAAAAATTTAAAATTATTCCATAAATAGAGTTGAGTTGACATTTCTAAAAGGTTTTATACTTAAATATTAACTTTATATATATAAAAGACTTGCAATTAAAAGAAAAATAACATTAATTTTTTTTTTATCAATAATCATAGACTTTCAAACACAATAAGTCAAGATCTACTACATTAAATTTGATTTTCTATAGTAAAAACTTTTCCATAAACATAATTTCTTCTCCTAAAATCTTGTTTGGAGAAGAAATCTCTATTTACTACTAAAAGTTGTAGTCCAACTTACTGAAAATATATGGATAATAAGTGTGCATAGTAAATATACAAATAAAATAAAATAAGTAGAAAATTGAAACTCACAAATAAGGTTGATTGAGGCTAAAGTTTGACTCTATGTCCTTAAGATGAATTTGTCTCATTCAGGTGCTTATGGCTTATTGACAATTGTCTCCTAGGATACAATGATCACTTTTTTGTGATAGTAACACTTCAAATCACAAAAAAAATGGTGAATCACTTAGTGATTTGTACTCACTTGTATACCAAATATTAGGTAAAAAAAAAAAAGAAAAGAGAAATGACTAGACTTGAAGCTAAGGAAGACTTGAATGACAATAAAGGAGAAAGAGTGGAGAAAATGGATGAATATTCATTTAGAAGAGATGTTTATTTATAGATTTGAAGGTGACCTTTAGAAGTGATGTCTTTAAAATACTAGACACATCCTTTGAAGGGTTGTTGTGGACCCACATTTTTCACAATACATCCCCATTCGATTATAGTAATAAATAATTAAAAAAAGAAATCCTAGATAACTTATAATGTGCTTTCACAAGACATGGAAGGTTAGGTCAAAATTATAGTAATAAATAATAAATAAAAAAAATCCTAGCATTCTTGGTATCCAAATAGCATAGCAAAAATGATCAGAATATACAAAGTCATCAATTATCACATACATCTCGCATATTATTCCGAAAAAATTGATGGTTATAATTATAACAAGTAGCAAAAGTGGCAACAAAAATAAGTTTTGAAAAAATTCTTTTATGTTGGGGTCCCATCAAATCCCCAATTAATATTCATAAGATTCACCTGTGTATTCCTATTAGCTTGGGAGCACAAGTTCAAATCTATGTAAAGCAAAAAAAGTTTTAGAAAACTAAGAAAAATGAATGCAATCTGGATAAAACTAAGTTACATACATTTTTTTTGGTTTAAAACAAAGTGAGATCTTGGCCTTAGAAACCTGGAATGGATTTTTTTTTTTAAAAAAAGATTTAAATTCATTTGAGAATGATTTTAGGAAAGCAAAAGAAACCACGTGATTTGATAAATCCAAAACACTAGACACAAAAATGGAGTTTTTATTTTATTTCTAATTTAAAAGGGATTTGAAAACAAAAGAATTATCAACATGGATCGCCTTATTGGCTACCTTTCATTTGGGATCAAGGAGCCACATTATTTATGATGAAAAATTCATTTTTTGAAAGAAAAGAAGTGATTTTGACTTAATTCAAAATGTCAATTTCTAAAAATCAATCTTTGAAAGATAAACAACTAACATCATGAATTTTAACTAAATCACAATCTAATAACATGCTTTCAAATATAAAAGATCAAACATGAATTTTAATAAAGAGATTCGAGTCCCAAACAAGAAAATATGCTTTCAAAATAAATAAATAATTCAACACCATGAGTGGTAACAAGAAATTACGTCTTAAAAGAAAAACGAACTTTAAAAGATGAGTAACCATATTTCTAAATAGCATGAATATAAATAAATAACATGAATCTAAAATAAGAATGAGGCTAAGTCCTAAGAACTTCTAAACCTTCCAAGATAAAATTTTTAATTCATAACACAAACAAATTGCATGAATAATAACTACAGGATCTAAATCCTAAGACTACCAAGTTTCCAAAAAAGACAACTTTTAATACGATAACACAATCAAAATACATGAATAATAACTAAAGGATCTAAAACCTAAGAACTACTAATTTCCAAAGATGAGAACTTTCAATATCATGGAAAATTATCGAATGACATGAAACTAAAACAAGAAGATTAAAACCTAAGAATTAATAAACTATAAGGGATAAGACTTTTAATGGCATGCAAATAATCTAAATAACGTGAAACTAACTAATATCAAACAAATAAAGAAAAATCATCCTGAAATTAATTTACTGTCATTCAAGAAAAATTATTTAACATAAAATTATCATGAATAATACTAAGAAGATTTAACACCTTAGAACTACCAAAATTTTAAAGATGAGAACTCATAGCATGAAAATGATCTAATAATACTCAAATGACATGGATTATCAATACCTAAGATTAAAAGGTCAAATGACAACAAAAAAATCAATAAGGGTTAACAAATAATAATAATAATAATAATAATAACAATGATAATAACAATTTTAAACTAACATGAATTAATTGCATCAAGGGTCAAGGAAATTGAACCTAAAAACAAATAAAAAATAAAAATATATACTAACATCTAGTTTATAAAACTAACATCAAACTAACAATAAATTTTAAGAATCATGGAATAACAAGATCAATGGCATCTAAGCCTAGAGATGTTAAGAACATGCATTGACAATCAAATATCGAAAACTAATAAGTAGGAAATATTGAAACACGAGATATTAAATTAGTGAAAACTACTTCTTAAAATATTAAGAACATGTACTAACATGAAATATTGAAAACTAACAACTGGAATATCAAAACATGAGAAAATAAATTAATGGAAACTAACCCTAAAATTATTAAGAACATATACTAACATGAAATATTAACAAAATTCAACAACTAGGGATATTAAAAACCTAAATTAATGAGGAACAACCAAACTAATGCTAGAGATAATAAAAGCATGAACTAATTTAAGTTCAATAAAAATGAATAATTGGAAAATAATAAAAACTAACACTAAGGATATTTAAATCACAAACTAATAAGAGGTAAATAAAAACTAAAACCCTAAGATTTAAAGAAAACTATTGAACAACATGGATCAACCAAAATATTAATTAATAATTCAAAAAGCAATATAAATCAACATGGATCAACCAAAACCAAAAACTAAAAATTCAAGAAGCAATATATACTAACATAGGTTATTAAAATCAACAATTAAAAGCTCAGAGGTATATAAAAATTAACATAGGCCATCAAATTAAAAATTAAAAATTCAAAGGACCACAAAAAATTAACACAGATCAACCAAAATGACGATTAATAACTTTAAGGACAACACAAATTAACATGGATCGACCAAAACTACAAACTAAAAGTTCAAGGAGCAATATAAATTAACATAGATATTTAAAATTTACAACAAATGATTTTATGAAAAGTATAAACTAACATGGATATTCAAAATTTGCAACAAATAACTTTATGAAAATGAATAAATAAATAAACAAATGAATTTTTATGAATATTATAAAGCTACATGGATATTAGTTTTCATTTGTTTCATTTTAAATTTATAAAAATGTAAACCAATAACAACATGACCCACCACATTCACTTTAATTTTTAATTCAATGAAACAAACTGCTAACATACTTGAAACATCGCATGGCTGGCCATGTGTATATACATCAATCTTACTTTTTTTTTTTTTCCCAAAAAAAGCTGAGCCACTAGCATCCAAACATTCATGACTCTATATTATATTAAAAAAAAAAAAAATCATCAATCTTCCACTACATATATGGCACTCATGGATCCAAATACCAAAGTTTCCCAAAAAAATAAAAATAAAAACTCACCTATGGGTGTTCTCATGAAGTGGTGCATGCCAAAGCTCCTTTGTGATGGAGAGATGCTTGTGGGGGGCCCCCTTCCATGTGTCCTATTCCAGCTTAGACACTCTAGCCATCTAGGACAAGTGTGTAACCCATCTGGATCGTTCCATCTAGCCCAAGACAAGTTCCGTCTGACACTAGAAGTGAGAGGGTTCATTTTCCCCATAGGGCTAAATGGCATTGGAAGTTCGAACTCCCAAACGGGAAGAACTATCGAGTCAAGTCTTAAAAGCCTCTGGCATGCGTGATCATTCATGCCTGACATTTGAGCGGCCGACGGGACTCAATTTAGCCCACAAGTCCATGTCAATTAATTGCTGCACATAATTCTAGATGTCGATAGGCTGAGGAGATAAACAGCTACACGATCCAAGATCTTGGCACGTCAGCAGATGGCACCTGCCAGCCACCCTTAACTGTGATGATTGCCCAACCGCCCATAGGACAAATATCGTTATAGAAGAAGGTCAGAGTGCCTAGTCAGCACTATAATGGCAATGTCATCTGCCTAACTTCAGCGAAGCTAGATAGACTTAAATCCAGTTGGTTTAGCATCAACATTGGCGCCGTTTGTGGGAACGACTAAGGATGTCAACACCCTCCAAAAGCTGATCATTAGCTATGGGTAGGGAAGGCTACTTTGCCTGGTGTAAAAGTATGGAAAAACGCCAGCGAGAGAGTGATCGACAGATGTAGTCTCTGCTTCGCCAAACGAGGCAACTCAAAGAAAAGAATGAAGAGTTGCGTTCCCAAATGTTATCAGCAGGCCCCTTTCAAAGTCGACAACCAGAAAGCCAACGAACAACCTCAAGTAGTACTGAGAAGGCATCTTTCCTCGGGAATATAGAGTTCCCCTTTGATAGTCACATGACACGGTCTAAGGAGGAGTTTTCACCAGCTCGCCAAGTGCAGTTAGATGAAAGCACCGACTCAACCCATGTATTAGCAAATAGGAGGTGTGACAGAAGGTCATGTCTATCAGATACAATGCGAACCAAATTGGGACCTCAGACGCCAGCCAGGCATAGAGAGAAAACCAGGCATGGTAGAAACCTTGGAGGCCTGTCTAGGTCCCTCAGCCGCAGCAATTATGTTGGAGTGACCTTCTCATTTGCCTAGACAGCAACAAGCAAGGGCCTCTAGAAATCGAGTCCTACCTGGTTCCGTCAGCCAACGGTTGAATGACATGCTCTTCATGTTGTTTAACCCTCACATTATTAACTATGAGCCCTCAAGGGGGTTCATAGTGCCAAAATTCACGACATATGATGGAATAGGCGATTTGTTCGATCACATCCTGCACTTTAAGTAGCTCATGCCCCTGGATATAGGGAATGACGCACTATTGTGCAAAGTCTTTCCAGCCAGCCTACATGGCCAAACTCTCTCTTAGTTCCACTGTCTCTAGAAGAATTCCATGAACAAATTTTGAGATTTATCAGAGGCCTCTGTGGGCTGCTACTTATGTTCAACTCGCCATATACAAAACATAAGCACTCTACAGAACATCAAAATGCAGGAAAACGAGTCTCTCAAAGACTTTATGAAATGGTCTGGACAAACTGTGTTGCAGGTGGAATCTTATAGCATGGATGCCATCATGTAGATCTTTAAGCGAAGCATCTGTTCAGGCACACCATTCTTTGAGTCTCTTACAAGGAAGCCGTCAGCAATGATGGACGACCTGTTCAGATGAGTAAATAAGTACTCCATGCTTGAAGATGACGTTCGGGTGGCTACTCAACAGGTCTTGGTCACCAATCATCCAACCAGGCATGACCAGGCAAGAAATTCTAAGCTTTCAAACCAATCGAGGCAAGCTAACAAGAGGCGGGATGGCTAGTAGCAGCAGAATCAGACTAGTTTGACCTTCCTCAGTATCCCATATGAGAAACTCCTCCTGATGATCCGTGATTTGTCTGACTTCAGGTGACCAGAACCGATCAAGATAGATCTGGCTAAACGGGATCGGAGCAAAAAGTGCGCTTATCATAAAGATCACAACCATACCATCGAACAATGTAGAAGTCTCTACCACATCCGTGCAATTGGAGGATTTGTCCTCTTTCAACGCCATCATGGGATGTGCATGGCTTCATAGAATGAAATTCCTTCCCTCTACATACCATCAGATGGTGAGCTACCTCACCGAGGACGAACAAATCGACCTTCTTGGTAGCTAGCTAGCCACACGCCAATGCTACCAAGTGGCATTAGATTTCGAACACCCAATCAGCGAAGAGGCATGTCCAGAATCATCAAATACAAGGGAGCAATAACAATTACATAACTCGACAGAGACGGATCCACTTACATCTAATCCATTCCAACTACTGAGCCTTTCACATGATACAAATCAAATCACCTATACTAGCTCTTTGCTCAAGTCGGATGAATTGGAACTGCTCGGAAGTGTGCTTCAGCGGAACAAAGATGTCTTCACTTGGACTCACTCTGATATGCCGAGAATTCATCCATCTATGACCTCTCATAGGCTCAATGTCATACCCTCCTCATGTCATATTTGACAAAAGGTTCGATACTTCCATTCAGATAGGTAGAGAATCATCCAGGTGGAGATTGACAAGTTGCTAGCAACCGGGTTTATCAGAGAAGTCAAGTATCTAGAATGGTTAGCAAACATGGTGTCGTTCCAAAGAAGGATGAGAAATGGCGATTTTGTGTCAATTACACCAACCTGAATGACGCCTGTTCAAAGGATAGTTTTCCCTTACCTTAGATAGATCAGATAGTTGACGCCACCGTTGGGCATGGGATGCTTTCCTTTATAGACGCTTTTCTTTATAAATGTTTTCTCCGGATACCACCGAATGTGCATGTTCTAGCTGGATGAGGAGAAGACAGCCTTCATTACACTACATGGGTTGTACTGCTAGAAATCATGACGTTCGGGCTTAAGAATGCTGGCACTACTTATCAAAGATTAATGACGAAGATCTTCAAGCCCTTGATCGACCGAACCGTGGAAGTCTTAATTGATGACATTGTTGCGAAAAACGGAACCCGAGATGAACACGTCCAACACCTGGAAGAAACATTCTGCCTGATGCGTGCATACAACATGAAGCTCAATCTAACTAAGTGCGTTTTTGGCGTTAGTGCAAGAAAGTTTCCAGGGTTTATGGTGACCCAAAGAGAAATTGAAGTTAATTTGGATCAAATAAAATATGTCCTTGAAACACCTGCCCCGAGTAGCAAAAATGAGTTGCAACACCTCACGGGCTGTTTAGCCACTTTGGGGCGAACACAAGCTGAGGCCTTTCTTCCTCATGCTCAGGGAAGCAAACACATTTGGCTGGACAGATGAATGCAGACAGGTATTTGAAGTAGTCAAGCGCTACCTCACTGAACCACCCATTCTTAGCAGCCCAAGTCTGGCAAACAACTTTATATGTACCTGGTTGTATCTAACTGTGCAGTTAACATTGTCCTATTTCGACACATACAAGACAAAGAGCAAATACTCATCTATTATATGAGCAAAGCAATGGTAGATGTAGAGACTCGGTACTCCAGAATAGAGCAGATGACCCTGGGCTTGAAAAGTACCACCCAAAAGCTTCGCTCGTACTTTCAGGCTCACCAAGTGATTGTGCTCACAAATTAGCCACTCCGAGTTACCCTATACAAACTGGATCTATTCGAACGAATGTTGAAATGGGCCATTAAGTTAAGTGAATATGGAATCAAATACCAGCCAAGGTTAGCATTGAAGGGACAAGTTATGGCCGACTTTATAGCTGAACTCTGATCCTACAATCACCAACTGGAGAGCTATTGGAGCAAGCCATCCATCTCAACTTTTCTGTCTCCAACAATGAAGCAAAATATGAAATTGTCTTAGCTGGATTAGACCTTGCCATAACATTGGCTGTAACAAGGCTAGAGATTAGGAGCGATTTTTAGTTAATTGTCGGACAAATTCAGAAAGAGTACGAAGCAAAGGATGAGTGCATGGCTCGCTACCTCGCCATGGTGGAAAATCGCCTAAAAAAGCTAGACAGGTGGATTGTTAAATGGGTACCCCGAAAGCAGAACTTAAAGGTGAACGTATTAGTCGGAATAACTGCTACTCTCCCTATAAGAGAAGCAGTAATGCTGTCCATCCACCTCCAAGCCATAACCTCAATCACACTTGGACCAGTATGCAGTGCCAATGAGGCAAACTTCGACTGGATGCAGGATATCGTGAAATACCTTAAGACGGGAGAATTACACAAGAACAGCAAGTAGGCGCACAGACTCTGCGTACAGGTCATCCGCTTCACTCTGATCAATGATCATCTTTATAGACAGTCATTTGGAGATCCATACCTAAGATACTTGGGCGATCCAGAAGCCAAATATGTCATGGCCGAACTCCATGAAGGTGTGTGCGGAAATCACCCAGGCGGACTAACCCTAGTGCATCGCGTTCTCACACAAGGATACTATTGGCTCACCATGAAGCAAGATGCTGGAAACTATGTTAAGAGATGTGATCGTTGTCAAAGATACGCCACAATTCCTCATGTACCTTCTAAAGCTCTCAACCCGGTCACAAGTCCTTGGCTGTTTGCATAGTGGGGGATGGACATAATTGACCCTTTACTTGTTGCAACAGCGTAAAAGAAATTCCTGCTTGTAGCAACCAACTATTTTAGCAAGTGGGTAGAAGCATAAGCCTACACTAGTATCAAGGACAAGGACGTATCTAAGTTCGTCTAGAAAAACATCGTGTGCCGATTGAGAGTTCCACGAGCGATTGTGGTAGACAATGGGCCACAATTTGACATTATCGTCTTTCGAACATTCTACTCAGAATTAAACATTTAAAACCTATATTCAATGCCTCACTATCCTCAAAGCAACAAGCAAGTAGAGGCAACAAAAAAAAAAACCCTATTGGGTGCACTAAAGAAAATGCTGAAATGAGCCAAAGGGAAATAGGTAGACAAACTGCCCGGAGTCTTATGGGCTTACCGAACCACATTTAGAAGGCTAATAAGAGCTACTCCTTTTGCCCTTGCTTATGGAATGGAAACCGTTATTCCAACTAAAATAGGCATGCCTATTCCCAAAACAGTCGTGCAAGGTCAAAGAGACAACGATGAAGAAATCGAAAGACATTTGGATTGGGCAGATGAATTAGGAGGAAACGTGGCTATTCAGGTGGCTTATTACCTCCAGAGGGTGATCGCTCATTATAACAAAAAAGTGCGGCCATGATTTTTCAAGGCATGGACTCTAGTCCTCTGAAGAGCCTTTGAGAACAAAGTCGAAGTAGGAGCCAAAAAGCTTCAGGCTAATTGGGAAGGGCCATACGTTGTGACTAAGGCTGAAGACTAAAGGGCATACCATCTTCAAACACTAGACGACGTATCCCTACTCCGCTCTTCGAATGTGTCCAACCTAAAACAGTATTATCAACAAAACTTGCTTACGAAAGTAAGATGTATGAAAATCAAATGGATAAAATAAATATATTAAAAAATATAGAAAATCCAATGTCTTTACAAGTTTTTCCATCTAGGCCACATCCGACCAGGATAAATGCGTACAAATACAAGATCAAGCATGCCTGCTAGAAGGACCGGCTCTAGAAGCATCTCCTTTACCCCAGGTAGGGCCACCTGCAACTTCATCTTCGTCATTCGAAAGAAAGCTGGGAGTGTCTTGGGCGATGTCATGTTTCTTCATACAACACTTGTAGCCATAGAAGAACATGTCGTCTACTTGTTTCTGGTACTCAGCCTTTAGTTCTTCCTTCTAAAATGAAAACCCTGCCCGAAGCTCCTACAACCCCTGTCTCAATCATCTAGCCTCCTCCTTAGTCCTCTTATTGCCAACCTCCATCGCCTTTATCTCCTCGGCCAGTTGACGAGCCTTAGCTTCAGCTGTCTCATTGCCTTCTTCTGTCTTCCTAAGTAGCCCCACTCTTTCCTCAATGAGCTTCTAGGTAGCAGCGACCTCACTCTTTACTGTCTCCAACCTGGCGCAGAGATCCTCACTGCCATCATGTTATGGGCAATGTATGCCCTCATGATCTCGGCAGCTTCTAACCGGTAGAAGAGTTGAGCGCGCTGCCGCATAAGATTCCAAACCCCATCTATCACCTGAGGGAGTAGTAGGAAAATTTTTAAGAAACTAAAGACTAAGGTAGAATAAACAGAAAAGGAAAACGACTTACCACTTTCGCAGTCTCGAAAGTTGTATAGTCTTACATGGGCATGATGCGGGAGATGGCGATGTCCGGAGTGCCAAACGGGAGTTGTGTTGTGAAGGATTGATTGAGATTGCTCTCTATCTCGACCGGGATTCGTTGAGTAGCCGGAAAGAGCACTCCCATGTTTTGTATTGGAGTGTCTCTCTTAGTGAAGGAAGGAATATGCCTCATCAATTTGGCTATCTTCTTTCGATTGGGGATGTAGGATGACTTTGGATGTGAGGGAAAGGAAGCCACGCATTCAAGTGACTCGTTACTGAAATGGTCTGGACCGATAGAGGGCTTTCTTGGCTCATGGTAAGTAATGCCTTCAGCAGAAGAAAGCCTCTCGTCCGGTTTAGGAATGGTATCTACAGCAGTAGTTGAAGGCATTGGCACCAGGTCAAGAGTCGAAATAGGTTTCGGGTAGATAGGCTCCAGGTAGACAAGCTTCGGACAGGCTCTCTTTGAGGAAGCAAGATTAACCACGATGGATTCGAACAAGCGCTTGTGCTGCCTCTCCCGAAATCTAATTTTCACATTTGTAGCCATGTCTTCCTTTTTTTTGTTTTCACAAACAATGTGGGGTACCACCCGCTCAACCCCTGTCTTTGGCTCGTTGCTGGTAGCTGAAAAAGATGAAAATGGAGAGGAAGATGAAGCTGATAAAGAAGACGGAGGTGCGGGTGGAGTTCTTGCCCTCTGAACGAGCTGAACAGTAGGTCATTTTTTCTTCTTAGCAGAAGGCTGGATGGTGGAGCTGGAGACTGGACGGTTTGTAGTTGAAGCTTGCCTCAGCATCCCTTCCTAACGTTTTTTCTCTCATTGCTCTAGATTGGCCTGGAGTGTCTTTGAATTTGCCAAGCAGGCAACCTCGTAAAAAGGCAAGTCCTTCAGCACGAAGTGCTCGTAAAGTACCAAAGACGGGGAAGCCACGTGGGGGAAGACAGGGATAATGAACGGCTTAGGGTCATTGATCATCGTCAATAGATTCTTATCTAACAAAAGAACATGATGATTCCGTTTAAACACGTTTGTCTCAAATAACTTGTTGAGCTAGGTGAAGGAAGCTTTATCCACCCATTTTATAAGACAACCCCACCTATCCTTGCCCACATTACACAAACAGAAAGATTAATAGTAAGTTCTCAGCGAGGAAGAAATAATTGTGAAGAACGGACAAAAGTTACAGAGGCATATCCTACTCGGAATCTCCAGCGAGCGCCGTAGAGTAAAGACTCCGTTTGGCCCCACAGACGGACCTCTTTAGGAACCAGAGACAAGAACATGCCCTTTTACTCTGCCTTTGTTCGAGTCTAGAAGTCTGATCACTAGCTGGAGGGAAGGAATGTGGGCGGACAGGTTGAACCTTTCCTTCTGACTCATCTTCACCGTAAAGACGAACAAGACTTCGAACAAGGAAAAGTCCAACTGGAACAACATGTCCAGAACGTTGCATCCCATCGGCACCCAAACAACATTTGGATGGAGGAAGGCTGGAGGAATCTAGGTGAAGTGGAGAAATTGCTTGAAGAGATAGGGAAGAGGTAAACGGAGCCTCATAGCAAATTACTTTTTGTTGAAGTATGTCGTGTTATAGGGCTATTTTTTTAGTGGATAGAGCCTCACCATCTACTAGGTGGATAGAAATTCTGTCCGGGATACGAAAGCGTGTTTGAAACTCTTGTTCAGAAAAAAGATCAACTGAACGCTCCGATTTAAAGTGCCCAACTCTAGTATCTCTCCGGCCACCTTTCTATGGCCTACAACTTTCGCTGGTGGAAGCAACACCTCCTCTTGTCGACATGTTGAGTAGTTCTGGGCCATGTGGAAACCTGTGTGGGACAATGTAGTTATTAGAAATGGTCACTTGGGCCATTTTCTGTTTAGCAGTGCCTCAACTATACAACAAGAAACCTAGACGGACCAAAAGTCTAAGTCTAAACGAACCTTTTAACAAAAATTGCAGAGTAAGCCTCTTGACCAGTAATCAAAAGGAGGATTGTCCCCCCATCAAACCAGCATGACGGTGGTAGGATGAAAACACTTGAACCGACCTTTGAAGGTACTGACATTGAGGAAGCAAAAATGGGAAATCTGGAAAACCCTAGATCTAATAGTCGATACAGTCATCTTCTCCAAAATGAAGACACAAGACAACCCTAGAGTCTGGATGCCATGACTTTCATTTTCTATTTAAACTCAACAACTATTGGCGTAGTCCCAAAATGAACAGTGAATAGAAAAATTAGCAAATGACAAGAGGCTTACCGGAGTCAAAAGTGAGCTCTTTATAGTGAGAAGAAGTCCGTCGGAAACAGGCCTGAGAATGGTGGTGAGAATAATGGAGAACGGGCAGCAACCGGTGTAGCAACAGCTAAGATGCAGAAACTGAGAAAAGAAAGCTCCAGAGCAAGAAAAACCAAAAAGTAATCTAAGGAGTGTGGGGACCCTTTATTTATAGGGACCTAAAAACCTAGGAATCCCAAAAGATAAGTCGTTTGGAAACGTATCCCTAAGTGGTGAGCCTTTTGATTGGTAGCCTCGATGGATGCGACCCATCATTGCTACTTCAAGTGACACGTGTTCTAAAGTGCCCAAGTAACCTGAGAAGATAGGTAACCCGTTCTACCTCTATCTGACAGCTACTTGTCCGAACATAGGTAGACGGGTTAAGGGGGCATTGTGGGGAGTCCTTTCCACGTGTCCCATTCCAGCTCAGACACTTTGGTTGTCTAAGACAAGTGTGTAACCCATTCAGATCATTCCATCCAGACCAAGACATGTTCTTTCTGGCACCAGAAGTGAGAGGGTTCCTTTTTCCCATTGGGCTAGATGACATTGGGAGTCCGGACTCCCAAACGGGAAGAACTGTCCAGTTAAGTCTTTAAGACCTCTGGTATATGTGATCATTCACGCCTGACATTTGAGCAGCCGATGAGACTCTATTTAGCCCACAAGTCTATGTCATTTAATTGCTACACATAATCCCAAACGTCGACAAGTTAAGAGGATAGACAACTACATGGTCCGAGATTTTAACACGTCAACAGATGGCACCTGCTAGCCGCCCTAAACTGTGATGATTACCCAACCGCCCGGAGGACAATCATCATTACAGAAAAAGTTCAGAGTGCTTAGTCAGTACTATAGTGGCAGTGTCATTAGCTCTATATAAACCCTTCAAAAAGCGCGAATAAGGTACACACACACATACACTCATTCTTTCCCACAAAATAATTAGAGCTACTCTTGTCTGATTTAAGCTTCGGAGGGGTGTGCCTGGACTACCCGTCGGAACATCCTTTTGTGCAGAAAGCAAGCCCATTTAACTCCAGTATAGCTAGATGGATTCTTCAAGAGGCATGAAGTAGGGAAGAAGTTTGCCTAACTTTATTGAAGTTAAACAGACTTGACTCTAGTTGGCTGAGTGACAACAATGCTGACAATGGTTTCAAAGTGGCAACTCCTCAATGTGGCAACCTTCTTTCATGTGAAGATGACGACTGGTTCTATTGGTTTTCCCATAGAGAGTGTGTCCCAATGGTCAAATGATTAACCCTTGCATGAAGATGGAGAGAGGTTGTTGATGGTGAGTTAGTTCTACAATTCTGGTGGTACGCGCTAGGATGATGGCTTCTTTGCTGCATCTTTCTCTCCAAAAATTTTGATTATTGTCCTTAAAAAAATTTTGATTGTTATCTCATAAAAAATTAAATTCTGAACACCCACTACTCTAGAAATTCTGATTGTTGTTCCTAAAAAATTCTGCTCGTTGTTCTCTCAAATGGAAAGAGGACCACCCTTTGTGTGCAATCTCTTTTTTGAAAAATCCTACCAACACTTTGAATCTCTTTCCAAACACACTCAAACCTGCTTCTCAACCTTCACCTTGAAAACTCCACCAAAACATTGAATGACACGAGCCATCAAGCTGTTAGAAGAAGCATCATGGTCATTGGTGTAGATGATGTAGTCCAGGTTGGAACTTTCTTTTTGGATGGCTTTGACGGCACACCACAAGACCGTCTCACCATTACCACCATCATTAGTACATGGATGGAAGAATCTAAACCCTTATTATCTATTGCTCCTGCCTTTGATGATCAAATGTGATATATAACTCAAAATTAAGGCTATTGCACCCAAAATTAGGCACCATATCACAACCTCATTCACCAATGATCTTTGATTTTTTGTTTTTACTTTCAATTGGATTAAATGATCAAAGATGTCAAAAAGTCGAAAAAGTTCCTCTCAAGTATCAATAACCCCCCAAATGTCATGGCTTCCAAAATTTGATGTGGATTATTTCCTTTTAACTTACAAGAATGTGTTTTGCAACTCACAAAATGGTGCATGATACAACTTCATGCATCCTTCTATGGTGCAAATAGCAAGCAAGCATCCTTGTGGTCCAAATGGCAATGTTGGATTTAGTATGGTCATAAAGTGATGTTCTTTTATGAAGAAAAGGGTTGTTGGATGGTTCGGTCTATTGTAAGAAGACCCTCAAAATCAAATTTGCAGTCCCTGTTGATTATTTTTCTTAAATCTATTTTTTTTTCAATGGAAACTCACTCTTCCCATATTGATGGTGCGACTCCCTAGAGAATACAGTTGTCGTTTTCCTCCAAAAATCTGTTCCTCTTCTAATGTCCTCTTCATCTCACTTTCTTTAAGTCAGAATCCTCTCTTTCCCATGAAGTAACTGTTGTTTTAAGGGTATGAAAACAATGGACTAGCCCACAACACACAAACAAAGAATAGAATGAATAATAAGAAACTTATTGGTGATAGGTTGAGGTGTGACAAACACTGTCCTTGAAATAGATCCACCCTCCTTGAAGATGGACTCGTTGCACTAGGGTACCAGTGGTCTACCTCCAAGATTCAACGGTCAGTGAATCTTGCCTTGGGTGCACCTTACAAGCGAGACGTGTATAGCTCGGGTTCTAAAAAATTCTTCCAGATAGATGTATAAAAGAGTGGAGAGGGAAGCAAAACGCTGGAAGGTTTAGAAGAACTCTCTAAAAAAAAAAAAATTATTTGAGAGTGAGGGGTAACCTGTTTTTATAAGCCACTAATATAGTTCTAGTAGGACTCTACTTATAATCAGAACATGACTCTACTTGCAATCAGAACATGACTCTACTTATAAGCGGAACGGGACTCCACTAGCACACTCCCAATGGGACTCTTCCCCAAGAGTCAACAAAAAATAAAAGACTAAGTCAAACACAACTTCACATTTACACTCTTCCTACAATCCCTCAAAGAGACTAAATGTGAAGAAAGGAATAAATAGAGGAAAAAAGAATTCAATGCATCAGTACCGGTGCCCAAAGGCTATGAACCAGCCTTAGGACAAATAAGCATTGAATCACAAAACACAGTGAAAAATGAATTTCTATGAACCAATATTTCTTAATGCAACTCAAGGGAACTTTATCCACATTGGTTTTCTCAACTACACTATGAGTTGTACATAATGGGTTGGCATAAATAGGCCATGCATCTTGCCTGGATATTCATGAGAACTCCAGAGAACATGCCTAAGTTCTCATAGGAAACAACCCCACCTCCACTCTCATATAGGTGAATCCATCAAGAATGTTCTGCATTTAAACATACCATCCATAAGGAATATGGTATTCATTAAAAGTAAACACTCAACCTTAGTCAATGCAGAATATGCTCTATCTACACCATAGGGATAAACTCTCATACAATTAAAGTTGATAGAGCACCTCAAGTCAACAAATGATTTGTTATTACCCATATGAACCTACTTCATGGAATTTCCATTCTAATAGGTTGGGTTACCACCACTCTTGACTTTTGTAATAGGCATAAGCCCGATTCCCCTTGATGTTTCTTCCACTAGTTTCTTATTTAGTGGTTTGGTCAAAGGATTGGCTAAATTCAACTCTGACCTCATAAATTCTAGGGATATAACCCCTGTTTCAATTAGCTCTCGCATAATATTGTACCTTAGGCGTATATGCTTGTTCTTCCTATTAAATATTTTACTTTTAGCCTTAACAATTGCAGCTTGGCTATCACAACGCATAGACACAGATGGGGCTGGTCTCATCCATAAAGGGATATCTGCTAAAAGGTTTCTAAGCCACTCAGCCTCAGAACTTGTATTTTCTAAGGCAATAAACTCAGCCTCCATAGTAGACCATGTAATGCAAGTTTGCTTGGAAGATTTCCAAGAAACCGCACTTTCACCAAGGATGAAAATATCTCCACTAGTGGATTTCATCTCATTTGAATCCGAGATCCAATTTGCATCACTAAATCCTTCAAGAACACTTGGAAATCCACTATAGCATAAAACATAGTTAATGGTGCCTCTCAAATACTTAAGGACTCTACAAACAGCAGTCCAATGGTCTTGATTAGGACTTTGGGAGTATTGACTTAATCTACCTATTGCATAAGCAATGTCAAGTCTTGTACAATTTATTAAGTACATTAGGCTCTCTATGATCTGAGCATACTCGATTTAGGCAACATTCTGTTCTCTATTTTTCTTTAGCTATGAGTTGGGATCATAAAGAGTTGACACCGGTTTACAATCAAAGTGTTCAAACTTCCTGAGGATCTTCTTAGCATTGTGTTTTTGAGAAAGTTTAAGCCCATTGGGTGTTCTAGTTATTTTAATTCCTAGAATCACCTTTGTCTCTCCTAAGTCTTTCATATCAAACTTAGAACCTAGGAATTTCTTGGTCTCACACACAACCTCTAGGCTAGTTCCAAAAATTAGCATGTCGTCAACATAAAGATAGATGACTACACATGTGCTATCCTCATACTTGCTTTAAGTACATTTATCAACATCATTAATGGAATATCCATTAGTTACTAACACATGATCAAACTTGTTGTGCCACTATTTGGGAGCTTGTTTTAACCCATATAGTGATTTAACCAGCCTACACACCTTTTTCTCTTTCCCTGGAACTACAAAACCCTTAGGTTGATCCATATAAATTTGCTCTTCCAAATCCCCTTTCAAGAATGCAATCTTGACATCCATTTGGTGTATCACTAGATTATGAATGAAAGCTAGAGTGATGAATACTCTAATTGACGTTATTCTAGTTACAGGGGCAAAGGTGTCAAAGTAATCGACATCATTCCTTTATTTAAAGCCTTTGGCAACTAAACCAACTTTATACTTTTCTATGGACCCATTTTGTTTTAACTTTCTTTTAAGGATCCACTTACAACCAATACTCTTTACACTAAGAGGTAAATCTACTAACTCCCATGTATGGTTTTACATGATTGACTCAATTTCACTATTAATGGCCTCCTTCCAAAATGGTGCATCAAGAGAAGTTATAGTTTCTTTGTAGGATCTAGGGCCCTCATCTACTAGGAAGGTGTAAAAGCCATCTCTAAGGTTTGTTTATTTCTTATCTCTTTTACTTTTTTCTAAGTTCAAATTCAGAAGGTTCAATAGACTCGTCTGTACTTGTTTTCTGAACTTGTTGTTCAATATTTAGTTTCATGGGAAAGATGTTTTCAACAAAATCTACATTTTTTGTTTCTATTATGGTATTGATATCTACAAGACTATTTTCTGACTTAGTAACAACAAACCTATATGCCACACTATTCTCAGCAAAACCAATGAACATTGTATCAAAGGTTTTAGGACCTAGTTTTCGTTTTTTAGGTTTAAGGAAAAGAAATTTAACTAAACACCCCTACACTTTTAGGTATGCTATATTAGAGGCATAACTCTTCCACAACTCATAAGGAGTTTTACCAATTCTCTTGTAAGGTATAATATTTTGAATATGACAAGTGGAGATGATAGCTTCTCCCCACAAGTTCAAGGATGCTCTTGAACTTACCAACATTGTGTTCATTATTTCTTTTAAGGTCCTATTTTTCCTTTCTGCTATTCCATTAGACTTAGGGGAATAAGGAGGAGTAGTTTCATGAATGATCCTATGATCTTCACAAAAAGAATTAAAGGGGTTGGACTTAGACTCTCCTTCTTTATCAGTTCTAAGCCTTTTAATCATCTTACTTAGTTGATTTTCCACTTCATTTTTGTACTTGATGAAAACATCTCTTGTTTCATCTTTGTTTCTCAAAAGATATACCCTTGTATACCTTGAGTAGTTATCTATGAAATTTATGTAGAATCGTTTACTACCTCTAGTCATTGTATTTTTTAGGTCTTCTAAGTCATTGTGTGTTAAACATTTTCCAAGGTTTTCTAAGGACAACTTAGGGATTAAACTCAATTCAACCATTTTCTTCATATATGAAAAGTTCACATGTCCTAATCTACCATACCAAATATCACAAGAATCAACTATGTAAGTAGAAGAAGAAGATGCATTATTATTGATAACATAAAAAACATTCAACATAAATAAACCTTGATTACAATAGCCCTTCCCCACAAATGCATCATTCTTGGTTAAAACTATTTTATTAGTGTTAAATAAGATCCTCACTCTTGCTTTCCCAAAAAGAGATAGTGACACCAAGTTCCAACAGATATTTGACACATAAAGAACATCATTGTAGGCAAGCACTTTTCCAAAGGTTAGCTTGAGGAGAACTTTCCCTTTGCCAATCACTAGGGTACATCTAGAATTGCCCATGAACATTTGTTCATCTCATTCCTTTACAGTGTTATTGGAAGCAAATGCACTTCTGTTGCCACAGATGTACTTGGTGACCCTAGAGTCTACCACTTAGTCCTTCATATTAAAGACCATGCTCACCTCAGAGGAGGCTATTGCTATGATCACCTCTACCTCTGACAGATTTGTCTTCGAATTGGACTTCTCAATTTTCTTCCTATGGAGGCATTGAGTTGCATAGTCTCCAGACTTGCCATAGACAAAGCAATTACCCTGTTTTTTAATAGTTGGGTTCTGAACCTTGTTTGATGCATTGGGCTTGGTCCTACAGTTTTGTTTTTTGGACCTATTGTTTTTGGGTTTGGGTTTTTCTTCTACTACATTAGCTTTAGAAGACAGTTCCTTAGTTTTCTCAACATTGTCCCTATTTCAGTTTTGTTCCTCAATCCTAATATGGATTATGACATCTTCTAGGGACAGTTGTTTCCTTTTATGTTTCATGTTATTTTTGTAATCTTTCCAAGACTCTGGAAGAGTCTCTACTAAGTAACTAACCATAAAAGGTTCGGGTAATTTAATGTCTTCAATAGCTAAGTCATTAATCAACAAATGGTAGTCATGGATTTGAGATGATACATCTCTATCCTCGGTCATTTGGAAATTTCTTAAATTCCCTATGGAATATTTCTAAGTTCTGGCATCTTCCAAAATATATTTTTTATTCATTACATCCTAAATTTCTTTTACAACTTTATACTGACAAATTTTTTATTACCAGTTTCCCAAGTAGGCAACAATTCAGAACCATCTTCTGGTTTTGGGTCAGTCAAAATATGTCATAAGTTCACCACATCAATTGCAGAGAAAACCATTTCCTGCCATCTCTTAAATAATGTCCCATTGAAGGGATCAATCTTAGAGGTGTTAGGATGAGCGTGAACTAGGAAAGCTTCCATTTGGATCTATTTCATGATTGTTGTTTTAAGAGTATGAAAACAGAGGACTAGCCAAAAACACACAAACAAATAAAAAAATGAATAGCAAGAAACTTATCGGTGATAGGCTAAGGCGTGACAAGCATTGTCCTTGAAATAGATCCACCTTTCTCAAAGACGAACTTGGTGCACTAGGGTACCAGTGAATCTCACCTTGGGTGCACTCTATAGACGAGACGTGTACAACTCCAGTTCTAAAAAATTCTTCCAGATAGATGTATGAAAGAGTGGAGAGGGAAGAAAAACACTGGAAGGTTTATAAGAACTCTCTAAAAAAAAAAAAAAATTATTTAAGAGTGAGGGGTGACTTGCTTTTATAGGCCATTAACACAGTCCCAACAAGACTCTACTTGTAATCAGAACATGACTCTTCTTGTAATTAGAATAGGACTCTACTTGTAAGTAGAATGAGACTCTACTAGCACACTCTTAATGGGACTCTTCCCAAAATGTCAGCAAAAAAAAAAAAAAAGAAAAACTAAGTCAAACACAACTTCACATTTACATTTTTCCTATAGTAACTTGATTTCCCAGGGTGTAACCCAAGTTCCCATGGTAATAAAAGAGACAAGATAACCAACCACATGCAATTTTATGAAAATAGGTAAATAAATAGATAAATAAAAAAATAATAACAATACTAAATAGAAATAAATAAATAGAAAAATTAATAAATAAGAAAATCAAGTATATGTGAGCGTTAAAAATGCAAATCATGCGAACTACGTAAGTCATGCTGGAATTACCTAAGAGTGACCAAAATGGGCTGAGGTGTGTCAAGGTGGGCTTTAGTAAATCTAAGAGGGCCTAGGTAAACCTAAGTGGGATCTAACCTAAGGATGAAAGGTGGCCAAGGTCACAATGTAGGTCTGAATGAGTCCCTCAACAAAGGGTCCTTGAAGGTGGCTTAGAAAATGAAACTATATAATTGTCGATGGGCCACTAAAGGATGACTATGAGTCAAGAGAGAAGTATGAGAATACACCTAGTGTCACATATGCTAAGGGGACAAATTAGAGGGTTTACAGTTGTGTCTTAAGACATCAAACAGATCATTTGGAAGAGGATGTGTCTTTTAAATACAAACACATCCTTTAAAACAAGTTGTGTCTATTAAGAAACATGTCTTCTGAGAAAAAAAAAATCCTAATTTCCATTCACCTATATAAATTCCAACAATCCCACACATGAATGGAAATTGTCTTAAAAAAAATTGTAAATGACAAGCAAAAGTACTTGGAGATGGTCTCCTTGTGGACCTGGAGAATGTGGATGGCCATGCTAGAGGCAGTAGAGAGCTTCTTGTTGCAGACATGACACTTGAAGTGCTTGGCCTTCTGGTGCTGAACAAGAATCTTCTCATCCTCGAACTCCCTCTCGCAATAGTAGCAGAACACCTTCACTGCTCTCTTCTTCTTCTTCCCCATTCTCTTCTCTCTCCTCTCTCTCCTAGGATTTCCCTCGATTTGTGAATTTATTTTCTGATTTTGGGAATATGATATTTGGGTGTCACGTGCAAGTCTTATTCTCCCCAACCCCCATCACCTTTAGAACCAACCTCACACGTAATGCATTTGTCTATTTATTATGCCATGTGTCATAATCTTTTTGGGCCGTTCTATGAGACTAAAATGCAGTTCCCGATCTCATTTAAAAAATTGGTGATGGATAAAAAAAAATACAATATAAAAAAAATATCTTATTTATTTATATTTTAGCATAATTCCATTTGTTTCTACCATGATTCATTTCCTTTATACACGTGGGATATTTTAACAATTTTTTTATTATTTTTAATTATATTAATATGAAATACAAAATAATAAAAATATCTATTAATTTGAAAAGCTTAAGCATAAAAAGTCCATTTTGCGTATTTTTTTAAAAAGTCACTAAAAAAAACTAAAAAAAAAAAAATTAAAATCATTTAAGTTAAAGAAGAAATTAATATAAACTAAGAGGGTTATTTTTCTATTTTTTATGACTTATTATAAATTTTTTTGAGTAAAAAAAAATCTAAATATTTAATTTTTTCTAAATAGAAAAAGTAATATGTTGGTTTTTTTCTTTATTTTAAAATAATTAATAAAAATAAAATATTACAAAAATAAATAACTTAATACTTAACACTATTAAACACTATTTAGTTTTAAATTCTATAGATAATTAAGTAAAAAAAATACAAACACCATCTAAAGGAATGTTTGGTAAAACTTAATACTCATTACTTAATAACTTTAGTTGACTTTAAGTTAAATTATACTTAAGTTGTTGATTTAAAATTTATTACTTAACTCTTACTTTAATTATTAAGATTGTTTGATAAAATTAACTTAAAGTTTATTTTAAATCATTAAATTAGTGTATTTATTCTCATAAATTATAATTAGGGAAATGGAGATCGAGTAACAATGAAGATCGTGAAATAGCAAAAGAGATTGTAGAGATAATTAGGGTAAATGGGGATAAAAATGTTAAATGAGGATATAAACTTAAAAATAAGTTAATTATTTTACTTATTACTTAAAGTTGTTTTTTACTTTAAGTCATACCATTAAGATATTTATCAAATACCCACTAAGTCTACAAAATTATATTACTAAAACTAAAATTTTGTCATTTCAAAACCACTACTTTGACAAAGGTACTTTAATCCTTTAATAACCACTCCCAAATGACATGGGACAAGGTCAGGTATTGAAAATTCGAATATTTGTAATCAAATATGAGGAAGATTTGTAAAACTAACCTCTTAACTATTAATAACAACAAAATTAAACACCAAATTGAATGAAAATGGCAATGGGACGTGATCATTTCGTATGAGCGCTTACAAGAACAAGACATATAAGATGAGAAAGCCTAAAATCCTTTTATATTCCCATATTTAAAAAATTCCAAGGAAATATTAATATTGAAAACACCAACAATATAAAAAAATTAAAATAATTAAAAACTGCCTACTATATTTTATTTGCCTTTTCCACGTCTTTGAATATTGTTTTATTTGTACTTTGATTATGCAAAGATTCAATCGAGCATCAAGTATGGATTTAAAACCCTTTCGAATTTTATTTTTTTTTAAAGGTCAAAGATAGACTTTTGTATATTTCATATTTTGTTTATGTGAGTGAAAAAGATTTAAAATATTAGAAAAATGAAAATGTAGAGACTCTTAATTAAATATCTAAGTGAAGAACTTCATCCACGTAGTTGGTCTATTTTACTTCAAATTTTTTATTATCATGCATTTATAGTTTGTTTTAACAAATTTTAAATAAAAATAAATAAACAAACGTACAATTTGGATTTGATACATCATCTAATATTAAAATAAAGATGTCACACAAGATGTAACATATGCTACTTTTATTTTTATTTAAAATAAGAAGACAATACATTTTTTTCAACTTAATTTTTTAATCAACTTTTCTATGACACTCAACCACTACATTATTAAAAAGCAAGCAATTGAAACAAACATTTTTAAGGACTTAGAACCTTTTTTTGATAATACATCGCTATAACTTTCACTTCATGAGATATTAGTTATCATGTTTCCAATTAGACGTTGTATGCTAGAGTCCGAAGATCCACCTTCTGTCAAGGCCTTCATGCACTTTTCTTTCATTTTTGTCCTTTTCATTCTAATGTTGCTGCTATCATCCATTAAACTCCTTATTCTACTCTCAATTTCTTGAGCACTTACAAGATTACTAGTATTCATGTTATAATCTAATCTAATCTCTACCCCCATTTCTAACTCTCTTACTATTTGAAACGCGTTCAATTGTTGTTCTGCATACATAGGCCATGTAGCTACTGGGACACCATACCATATGCTTTCTAATGTAGAATTCCACCCACAGTGAGATATAAACCCTCCTACTGCAGAGTGAGCTAAAATAGCCGCTTGTGGTGCCCATCCAATTATCTTTCCAATTTTAGATGTACGATCTAAGAACCCTTCAGGTAATGCTTCCTCAAAATTCACATAATCACTAGATATTGCCATCTTATCTTTTGGTGGAGGTCGTCGGAGTGTCCACAAGAAACGATGCCCACTATTCTCAAGCCCAATTGCAATCTCTTTGATTTGATCCATGTGGAATGCTCCAGCGCTGCCAAAACATAAAAACACCACAGATGATGTGGGCTGATCATCAAGCCATCGGATGACATCCAAGTCTTGGTTGTTGGCATGTTGTAAGTTCAATAACGGCCCTACTGTGTAAATGGGAGGAGTTGTACTATCGACAAAGGAATTAATCACATGGGATTCTAGCTCCACAAATGTATTTACCAAAATACCCTTGGCGTCTCTAAAGCTCCTTACCCGGTCGAGGAAATCCATGGATCCGCCACCCTGCTTGTTCACCACCCCAGCAGGCAAGACTCGAGCAGGAACCGAGTTGACAAAACCCGGGACCACCAACTCAGCATCCGAGTTAGCAAACTCAGTAACATCCACGCCCTGGTGGTCCTTGAGGGTTTGAAGATGAAACATGAGAGCAAGGCAGGCCGCACTGGAGGCGAAGTACACATAGGAAGGAACACTCAATTCATTAGCTACATCTATCATGGAAGTACAAAGCATATCGACCACAATCCCAGCGAGTCGACCCGACTCAGACCGAGTGAGCTGGTGGACTGCATCCCTCACCAGAGGCTTCTGCCTTTCAATGATATTAGAGAATAAGATATTAGTGGATGACGATGATGAATCTGAGTCGAGTTCAGGAAGGTGGACAAATCGAATGGACCCGGAAACGGAAGCAGAAACTGAATGGATATAGTTGGTTACCGCAGAGTCCTCAAGAGGTAGCTTGATGATGAACAGAGTGACTGAGAAGCGGTCATCTCTACCAACAAGAAGCTTAGCAAACTCCACAGTTGATACAATATGTCCTATAGCTGAGACAGAAACGAAAATAAGCTCTATTTTCTTCATCATCACTAGCTAATACTACGGCTAACAGAGAGAATTCTAAGAAATTTTCTTATTTTCAGTGGAATTAAACACCGGATGATTCAGATAGATATATAGATCTTCACCAAGTGGTTTTGGCTTGGAGAAGAAGAATGGAGGTGATGTCATGGCCGACATAGAATATAGAATATTCATATCTCTAATGTTGAAGTCTTAGGCTGTGGGCGTGAGTCTTAGAATATTCATAGAATATAGAATAAAATATAGAATTTTCCATGCAAATTTTTGTCTTTTTTTGTTTTTTTTTTCCTTGGCATTCTTTGAAAAAAAATATTTCTACTTTGGAGGAGGCCAAACCAAGTTTGTGTTTTCGTGTGGACCAGACAATTTTTAATAGAAAAAGGAATTATTCTCAGAATATTGAATGATTTTAAGAAGTATGTAATTTTTCGAATTGATATAATTAGTCACAAATATTAATTCCGTTAAACATATGAATTTTTCGAATCAATCAAATTGATAAAATTTAGTACACTTTGTGAGACATTCATTCAAGAGTATCTAAATTAATTCCACTGAATTTCATCATTGCTGCATTATTAATTGAACATCAACTAATTTTCTAATTCCAAATGTTCTTATCTCCATCATATAAGCAGGCAAATTTAAATGTCACACATGTACCTTTTTGATCCAATTCTAAAAAAAATATCTAATTATCTCCCTTCTATGATAAATTTAATATATAATATGCATCCCATATCATAGAAAACTTTTGATTGAAATTGTTATTCACAGTTAATAATAGTGAAATTAAGGTAGAGAACAATAAAATTATATATAAATTATAAAATAATAAAACACTTGAATACAAAATAATGGAACCAAAGTCCCATGTAATACATAGCAAAAGCAAGGGAACCGAGCTACCACATGGTAAAAAATATTGGAATAAAAGTATGGATCAATGAGATCACATATATCGTATAAAACAATGAAACACTTAGTATAAAATAATGAAATCTAGGTATCATATGTTGAAAAGTAATGAACCAAGATACAAACCAATATGATCATTATGTATATAAAGTATAACTAATTAGATATCAAGTACAAAGTAATAGGATCAACATGCATACATTTGATACCCTTAGTTGATGATAACTTTTTGATATGATACCAAAAAAGTAGTATTTGGTGTCATAATCAATCCTTTACTATTATTACCAATAAGGTTTTATATTTAAGTAATGTAGTTATCAATCTTATTAAAGACAACTTCATACCTAACACATGTCACCAATTGGAAATAATTCTCCTCAAGTTTTTTAACACTAAAATCTTCTATGTGCGTAGTTTTTTTAGTGTTAACTTGAGAGCCACAATCTCTAGTATTCAGTCATACATTTCTTCAATAAATTTATTATTATAAAAAAGAATATATTGGGTTTATATTCGATATGATATTGAAATTTTAATCCTATTTATTTAAGTATATAATAAAATTTGAGTCACTAAATGAAAGTATAAAGAACCATGTTACAAACACATGGAACCATTATATAGATCAATGAGATTAAAATGTAATGCATGTAATAAGACTAAACTACACAATAATGGAACTAAAATATAAAATAATTAGTTCACATGTAAAATAGGAAGTGTAGGGATATGAAAATCCTTTGTCATGTAGCAAAGTTAAAAAAGCAATGTGCTACCTCCATATAATGCTTGTCATGAGGCCCCATGAGACCCACCTCACTGCAATGATAGATTATTATCATCATCACATCACAAAAAAGCATTGATCACATTTAGGAATGACTACCACTCATAAAATATGATCACTATTGAAAAATACAACCTTGTATAAAGGATAACCTATACATTAATTATGTAATGACAATGATTCACAGATTGATCACATAATAACCAAAATCTTAAATATCATTCCATAATTATTGCATAATGATTAGAGCCTTTAAGATACTCATAATAGAAATCATTTAAGGTACAATATAGAATTGATGCCTTCATTTATTAACTTCTCATAATTAATACACAAAAATAAATCTTTAAAAGGAAGTTCCACTTCGAAAATAAGGTACAAAAAAAATTTCATCTTTTATGTCTTTTTCACTTAACCTCATGGTTAACTTGATTGTTGAAGAAAGGTTACCTAACCGGCCTATCCTTTTTTATTTTTTGGTTTTTTGATCTTGAGGAGGAAAGTGATGCATAGTTTGATCCAACCAAAATAATGAGATGCTAAGAACAAAGCAATGAACCAGTGCACATGTGACACCCACTAATTGGTACTAAAAAGGTGTTATTTGTACCATACCTAAACTCTTATCATTATTATGAATCTTTTATCCCTCCCATTAATTTTCCTTTCCCTTGCTTGCATGTCTTGTCTTTTTTTCTTTATTCCCATATCCAAACATTAACAAAATAAAAAAAATAAAAAAAAAACTATATGAAGAGGGTGAGTGACTTGGACCATTATGTGAGTTTTGGAAAAGAAAAAAGGGAATAAAGTGCAGCTCTTGAATTGGTTAAGCTAACTCACCTAGTGGTTGGACTGATTTAATGCCGATTCAACTCATTTTTGGCTTGATGTGGTGAACCAGACCAATCTGGCCCTTGTTCGGTCTAATTTTCATAACATTACATCAAACATCCATTAGTTTCGAATTTTGTCACTTAGTGCTCCTATAAATGTAAAATAATTTTTTAGGGATAAAATTTATTTTTGAAAGAATTGTTAAATACACCTAACTAAATTTTCCTAATTAGAAAAATTATGAGGTACAATTCTCTATTATAATATTCTTTGTAAAGAAAATTTTCCTCTGATTTGATTGTTTTAGTCACAATCTAATGAATGACAATGTAAGTGTTTCTTTGAAATTAAAGTTCAATTGAGAGTCTTGCATAGCTTGTTTCTAAATGACTTTATTGAACTTTGAGAATAAGGAAAAATATATATGTAGTTTTTCATGTGCTTTTGTTGGACTTGTAGGGGCCATTTTGTGAAACCTTTTTTTCCTTGAGAATCCTTTTTTCTTTGTCTTCTTCTAAAGTTGATTAATTTATTTATTTTTTTAATCCCCTATACTGAAGAAGTTGATCTTTATTTATAGGTGAAGTTAAAAAATTAAATTTGGAATCCCCAATATTTGATTACTTAATTTAAGGAATTTGATTGATTGATTTAGCAATTTGTGTCCCTCATCTAAAAATTTATCAACAAGAGAATATTTCTTTACAATTCTCTTTTGACTTCAATTAAACAATTTGTTTATTTCATTTCATTAATTTACTAACAAGAGAATATCTTTTTCTAATTCTCTTTTTACGTTAATTATTTTATTTTATTTTATTTTTATTTTACAAGATTTGATTTCGTAGCCTTTCAAATTTTGCCATATATCACTTTTTGAATTGCATAACATCTGTTCAATGTGTATGATTCATTGCTTGTCAAGTCCAAATTTTATTGAGTTAAAAAGTTAAAGTTTTGATGATTAATTTAGTGGTAATTCAATCCATCAATTCTTTTATATCTATACTGACAATAGTCATGGTTGCACACCAAACATTTTTTTTAGTTGTTTTTCTATTTTAGTTAAAAGAAAATTGAAATAAAATAAAGGAAAGGGGAGGAAAAATGAATAAGAAACCTAATTAAGATTTGAGACATGAGTGTCAAAAGGATGATGAAGAAAAAGACATTCACATTTTTACTATAAAAATTAAAAAATTAAAAATAAGATGGGTGTAAAGAGAGAAAATATTGGTGTATTCAAAAAGTTTTATTTAACTAAAATTTAAAAATATCTTAATTATTCTTTATTTTGAATAAAAGCATTCTATTCCAAACATAAAATCAACTAATAATAAAAGTAGTTATTTTACTTTTATTTCAACTTTCGCTAAAAGGAAAATTTAAAATTATTCCATAAATAGAGTTGACTTGACATTTCTAAAAGGTTTTTTACTTAAATATTAACTATATATATATAAAAGGCTTGTAATTAAAATAAAAATAACATTAATTTTTTTTATCAATAATCATAGACTTTCAAACACGATAGGTCAAGATCTACTACAATAAATTTGATTTTCTATAGTAAAAACTTTTCCATAAACATAAATTCTTCTCCTAAAATCATGTTTGGAGAAGAAATCTCTATTTACTACTAATAGTCGTCCAAATCTCTGAAAATATATGAATAATAAGAGTGTATAATAAATATACAAATAAAATGAAATAAGTAGAAAATTGAAACTCACAAATAAGGTTGATTGAGGCTAAAGTTTGACTTTACATTCTTAAGACGAATTTGTCCCGCTCAAGTGCTTACGGTTTATTGACAATCATGTTCTAAGATACAACGATCACTTTTTTGTGATAGTAACACTTCAAATCACAAAAAAAAAAAAAAAAAAAAAAGGTGAATCACTTAGTGATCTGTACTCACTTCTATACCAAATATTTGGTAAAAAAGAAAAAGAAAAAAGAGAAATGACTAAACTTGAAGCTAAAGAGGACTTGAATAATAATAAAGGAGAAAGATTGGAGAGAATGGATGAATATTCAATAAGAAGAAATGTATATTTATAGATTTGAAGGTGACCTTTAGAAGAGATGTCTTTAAAATACTAGACACATCCTTTGGAGGGTTGTGTCTTAAGACATTAAACAGATCCTTTGGAATAAGATGTGTCTTTTAAATACAAGACACATCCTTTGGAAGAGAATGTGTCTTTTCAATACAAGACACATTCTTCAAAAGAAGTTGTGTCTATTAAGAAACAACACGTCTTCTACGAAAAAAAAAATCCTAATTCCATTCACCTATATAAATTCCAATAATCCCCCACATGCATGGAAATTGTCTTTAAAAAAATGCAAATGACAAGCTAAACAATCAAAATAGTACAACTTGGAAAGTAATTATGTTAGGATAGGTAACTTGTGACTTTGAATCTCAGTGAAATATTATCAAATTTACTAGCTAATCAGTGAACGTGATATCTTGAACTATTCAGTTGTTGATGTAAATAAAAACAATAATATCCACACAATTCCTTTCCAAATCACCATTGATTCTCATAGTTGTGTTCATTTTGGCCTTGAACAGATCTTGATTTCATGAGTGTCATGGAGAATTTCAACCTTAAAAATTCTCATAGAAATGACCCAATTTCACACTCACATAAGTGATTCCTATTAAGAGTATCCTTCCATACTCCACTTGTTTTCCAAGTTATAGGATTCATTAAAAGCAAAGTTTAACCTAGTTTACGCTATAAAAAAACACTATTTCATCATAGGAATAGGTAAGAGAGATTATCTCTTTAGTGTTTGTTTTAGTCATTCATAACTTAGTTGTCCCTTTGAACCTAGATCTTAGGATCTCCAACCAACTAGGTTGGGTTACCATTATGAAGACTTTTTGGTCATAGGCTTTAATCTCATTCCCCTCGATAAGTAGTTAACTTGATCTCTTGGCAAACCTTTAGTAAGTCAAATACGTAAGGTTGTCTTTTGATTTGATGTAATCAATGGAAATCACTTCATTTGAAAGTAACTATCTTACTATATTGTGTCTTTGATGTATATGTAGAGACTTACCATTATACATGCTATTCTATGCTTTTCCTTAAATGTATGAGGTTCATTTTCTAACATATAAGTTTGATAATCAGGAACAAATGACTTAGATACTTTGACCCTTTTACTATGTCTGGGTTCTTCAACATCTTGATGACTACTACTAGTAGTCTCATATGTTCTTTTCTGAGAACTTTTCTCTGGTATACTTTTACAAGGATAGGTGTTCTCTTAAAATAAGACATTTCTTGACTCAATGATTGTATTTTCATGAATATCAGGACTGTCTAATTTATATACAAGGAACTGATATGCACTACTATTATTGGCATAACCGATAAACCTTTTTAGGGTTAGGAATAACTACGTTAGTTTAACAACCTCACAATTTGAAATATTTAGAAGATGGTTTTCTTCCTTTTCATAATTCATATGGAGTTACATTCTTTTTCTTGTGTGGTATTTTGTTTAGAATGTGGGTAGCAGAAAGAATTTCTTCCCCTCACAAATTCTAGGGTCAATAAGAACTTATCAACATAGCATTCATCATATCCTTTAACATTCGATTCTTGCATTCAACAATACCATTTGATTGAGGTGAATAAGGAGCAGTGGCTTGATGAATAATACCATGCTCTAAATAGAACTCATCAAAAGGTGCTTTATATTCTTCACCTCTATCTCTTCTTGTCATCTCTATCTTTTTGCTAAGTTGATCTTCAACCTCATTCTTATAGTGTTTAAACATTTCTAGGGCCTCATTTTTGTTTCTTAGCAAATATACATAACTGTATCTTGTGCAATCATAAATGAAAGTAATGAAATACTTTTTTCCTTCTCTTGTTTGCATAAACTTTAAATCACAAATATCACTGTGAATTAATTCTAAAGGCTTAATGTCCCTATCAATAGAATGAAAGGGTGCTTTAGCCACTTCTTGAAGTCTGTCCTAGTGAACTTCTAGGTTTCTCACCATGTGCAACAACAAGAGGTATAATAGAAGATGCAATTGTTGGGAACCTTGGATTATTCCATTCCCATGTGCTAGATCATGTAGGGTGCATATAAATCTATCCTAGGCTCTCTAAATCTATTGCAGTGGATAAATAGGTATTAAAAAACAATAAGGATACCATAAAAAACATAGATATAGAGAATAAAGTCACATACATTTGATCTGGATGTTCTCGAATCAATTCCAATCGATGTAGATAACTCCAAAGTAGTAATAAATCTCGTAATCACCATGATCTTCCGCCTAATGACTCCTCCTTATGTCTAGGAACTAAGATGGTGGAGCTCTCAAGGATGAAGGCTAGAAGAGAATGACAAGACATTAAAACTCTAACCCCTAAAAGGGTATTTATAGGCTTCCTATTAAGCTTAAGTGACTTGAGTCCATCATAGGCTTGGGTCACTTAATCTAGCTAAAAAAGGTTATTAATTGATTAATTAATCATACAAGACCTTAATTAATCAATTAGCCCAGTTTAGAGATACCACTCACTTATCCTTGTGCAACCCTATATAATCACTAAAATGCCCTTATGCACAAAAGTGAACTAAAAACTCATCCAAACCTCATAAACTGTGCCAACAAGGAATATGAGCTTAGAGTAGAGACCATTGGGACCCATAGGAGTATTGGCTACCTCAAAATCAAATTTTGAAATTGACTTAACATCCCACTATAGAGAGTCAACGGCGCTTCAATACCCTATGTATATTATAACGAGACATCAAGTGCCTAGGTCCGTGACTTACTATCCATTACATGCAAACTCCCCATAAACTGGTGTTTGTAATCTAACAAGGTAGTATTATTACCTATCAAGATTACCTCTCAAATCCTTAAGTTACATATTTCACTTATTATGTAATCAATTAACATACTCTAGCTCCAAGGAGCATATGTCAAATTCCACTAAAGGAATTACTATGGTTAAAGATTACATGATCACATGTCCTTTGGATCACCTAATGAGACACATTATCTCAATCCTATGAGATATCATGTTGTTTTTATTGAGAATACTTATTGCCATGAACCTCCATTAATAGTGACCCAATCCATAGGGATATGTGACCACTTTAGGGCCTCACCCATAGGTCAAAGCCTTTTGTTGATTTTGACACAAACTCAATATCCTCTCAAGGTTGAGAGTACATGCAGTATAGTAGCTTGGTGAATCATGACAATTGATAGCCTTGCATCATGATTCACCTTAGGTCCTTTCTAGTGTACATCACATACACTAGTGCACTCACCATAGGAAACTCATCCTCACGGCCAAGACAAGTCATCCCTCTAGTTAGGAGGTGGTGCACTACAGTCTCTATTAGATTGCCCAAATTCATGAACCAACTGTGGACAATTTATCTACTTACAAAGAACTCATGACTTATATCTTTAGTGGAACTCATAATGCACCCAAGTCATGTACAATGTAAGAGACATGAGTTGAATGCTCAAATCAATGTCAATATACCAAAGGGATAACATGTGAATAGTTAAGTCTAACTTTGTTACATCATGTCTTGCTTTTTGGGGCTCAATCCCAATAACAGAAGTCATCTTCACTTAAAAAAAAAAAAAAAAATCAGTTGTAAAAAATAAAATAAAATTTGTCTTAAGATTGTTATCTAAAACACTGAAGATATATGGATAATAAGTGTGTATAATAAATATACAAATAAAATAAAGTAGAAAATTGAAACTCACAAATAAGGTTGATCGAGACTAAATTTTGACTCTATGTCGTTGTGCTTACGGTTTATTGATAATCGTCTTCCAGGATACAACGATCACTTTCTTGTGATAATAGTACTTCAAATCACAAAAAAGGGTGAATTACTTGGTGATTTGTACTCTCTTGTATACCAAATATTTGGTAGAAAAGAGAAATAACTAGACTTGAAGTTAAGGAAGACTTGAATGACAAGAAAGAAGAAGGAGTGAAGAGAATGGATGAATGAATGAAAGTGCCATGGGGGGGGAGGGAGGGTTCCCCATTTATAAACTTGAAGGTGACCTTTAGAAAAGACGTGTCTATAAAATACTAGACACATCATTTCAAAGGTTATGTCTTAAGACATTAAACACATCATTTGGAAGAGGACGTGTTTTTTAAATATAAGACACATCTTTTAAAACAAGTTGTGTCTAGTAAGAAATAACATGTTTTTCAAGAAAAAGAAAATCCTAATTTCCATTCACCTATATAAATTCCAACAAAAGTTTCATGAATTCAGGCCCCGTGGCAAAAAATTTTGCCCAATGAAAAGTAACTTTTTTGCCACAAACTATTTTGTTGCGTAAAATATTTAGGGAGAACATTTCGTTGGAAAAAAAATAAAATAGTGGGCGAAGATGAAATTTTGTCAATGGGAGACGTAGTAAAACTTTGATGATGATAATGATGATATATGTGTGTCTATATATATAAAGGATTTTAATTCAAATTGAATTATTTATTTGAAATCCAAAAAGAGACTTATCATGTTGGAACTAAAATATTAATGGTTATCTTTATGTTTTTTAGTAAGAAAATAATTTTTAATGTTTAACTTCATGAAGTTAATGTATGATCCTCATTACTAGGTGATGGTCATAATTGCACAAGTTCGGTATATGCATAAATGATTTGAGAAAAACAATACAAATATCATTGTATGAACAATATATTTCTATGTAGGAGCAAAGTAACTAACCTTAAACTCTAAAATACATCTTTTGTTCCTTCCAATGTCGAAGTCTTCAAGTCAAAGTTTTTGAAAAATCAAAACCTCACTTAACATATAATACCAAACTTATGTTTTACTAAATTTTTATGAAATTATATGAATTATTTTTTTTTTTATAAAAAGTAAATTTCATGAAATCATGCTTTTTATTTGTAATATTTTTTTTTATGAAAACAATTTTTCTTTTATATTTCAATATTTTTCTAGTTTAATTTTTTAAAAACTCAAATTTAAAACATCTGATTATTTAAATAAAAAGGACTACATGTAATTAATTTGCACAATTCATTTCTTTTATTTAAAACAACTTTGTGTTTTTTTTCTGTTAAAATTGAACATATATGCAATTTATTTCATTTTTTCCTTTTTAAATTTTCAAATATTTAATAGGAAATAATTATAATATTACAAAATTGACAATTTTTGGCATTTCATGATATTTTTTAGTAAATCATTTTTTTAAAAAAAATTATTCCATACTTCTCAGTTGACTTATTCTTTTATTGTGTGGTGCACTCTTATTAGGCCACATGTTTGTATTACAATTGTTTTTTGTTGATTTTTTTTGTATATATTTCAATCTTTTTGTAATTCAATTTTTTGGAAAACTAAAACTAAAACCTTTGTTATAAAATAAAAGAAGAAGAAATTGAAACATAAACAAATTACGATGCTTAGAGAGTAGTATATTCATTTCGTTAAAAGGTCTCACTTTTATAAAAAATCAAAAGGAGATTTACAACGACATTTTAGATAATCATCTATATCAGAAATCAGATGATCATCTACAAGTTTCCATATCTTAACAAATTCTTGTGGCAAACTCCATTATTCATAACACTCCTCCTTGCATAACCATAAGAATATGACTTTTTAAACTTTACTGAGAAGATCTAGTGGGAAAACACTTAGTGAAAGAAAAAGTGTACAATACCCTTAAAATAATTTGACCATTGGAATTGTCTCATTAAAATCCTTGTCAGTAAAGCCTAGTGGGACAAAAATTGGACAAAAGAAAAAAAGTGCAGTACATCCATATTAGTATTTTCCTCATGTAAACATGATCAGGCTTTCTTCAACCCTTCAATAGTAAATCTCTCTATTCCCTCATTCCAATATTGTATCTTAACCATTTCAATGTAGTCGATGGTAACTTTGTGAACATCTCTACTAGATTATCATATAACTTGATCTGCTAAATATTGATTTCACCATCCCCTTAGAGCTATGGAAGAATTTGGTGGAGATCTACTTAGTTCTATCACCTTTTATAAATCTTCTTCTAATTTGTGTAATACAAATAGTATTATTTTCATGTAACTTGATAACATTATCTTTGATAGAGGGTAGTCTACATGATTCCCGAATATGTTGAATCATTGACCTTAACCATACACATCCATGATTTGCTTCATGAATTGAAAGTATCTCTAAATAATTTGAAGAAGTGATTACCATTGTGCATTTGATTGATCTCCATGATATAATTGCACTACTATAGATAAATATATATCCCATTTGGGATTGAGCTTTGTGGGGGTCTAAATGATAGCTAACATCCATATATCCAAGTAGTTGAGTTTTTTCTCATTTCGAATAAAATAAACTCATATTAGTTGATCTGCAAAGATATTGTAATACATGTTTGGTCTTATTCTAATGTTTTCATGTTGGTGTAGAGTTTTATCTTGGTAGCAAATTGATAGAAAATGCTACTATAATCAGGTATAATTTATCAATTGCACTAAGATATGATACTCTTGGACCAAACTTTTTTTCTTTTTTCTTCTTTGGGATGGAACATATTTTTATCCACTTTAAGTGAACAAACAATCATAGAAGAGTTAAGTGCATATGATTTGTCTATATGAAAGTGCTTTAGGACTTTTTGTATATGCTAACTAATGAACTAACATTCCATTTGGAAAGTGTTTAATCGACGAGCTAAGGTAAAATTTTGGTTTTCTAAGATCCTTAATTAGTAATTAATTAACCACTTTTATAAACTCTTCAAGAGTTTCAATGAGATTATAACAATTACAAACCTACACTTTAATCAATATAATGACATAAATTGATAAAATATATTATCATCATGATCGCGAATGTAATATAAGATTTTCAATCATTGCTTTATATATTTTTATCCTTGAGATAATTATTTGCTTCATACATATTAATCCTTTGGGGAATTATTTGTTTAAGACATTTTGAATCCTTCGGGGATTTTAAGATATCTATGAATGCATATACATAATAAACTAAGCAAGTCCTTTAAGGACCATCGATCATATGATTGAATCAATATGTAAATTGATACTAGCTGATTTTTGCAAGAAACCTTATGCTATAATATTTATTTTATAGTATAATAAACCAAATTTGTAAATTTTTTTCTATATAAATAATTTGTAAAAATCCATTTTTAAAATAAAATTTGCATTAAAATATTCTCTTGAAAATAAAATTGTAAAAATTCATTCTTTTTCTTACAAACATAAATAAAAATCATTTCTTGTAAATAAACTCAAATTGAACATTTTTTTTTAGTGAAATTACATTCAATAATCTCCTTTAATAAAAAAAAGAAAAGTCATTTTCAAAATAAATTCGAATTTGAATAAAAATAAAATCTTTTGTAAATAAATTGAAATTTTGTGAATAAATAAATTAAAATCACTAATTTCAAATTGTTTTTAATGTAAATAGATTTTTTCAAAATTTCTTTAAATTATGTTGTGATGTTTGGAATAATAAAACTCATTTTTCTAATGAATCTAATAAATTGTTTTGTGCAATTATCTCATTATTTGTGTTGTATATTCTTGTAACTTGTCTCTATCTTATCTTAGTACATATATTTGTATCATACTTTTCTAGTATTTATAATTAATTAGTCAATTGTTATAATTTTTTTCATTCATTTAATAGAAATTATTGGCATAGGCTTAGAGAGGTGTTACGGTTCATCATTATACTTTCCCGATAGGTAAAATAATCAGTGAATTTATTTTTAGTTTACAAACTTATCATTTTTCCAAATGAGTAATATGTGGGTTTTTTTTTTCTTAAAAATTAAATTAAAATAAGTAACAACTCTAATTTTAAAAAAATCAAATTTTCACTAATAAAAAACGAGTCTTACCATCAAGTGAGAACACATATAAAAAATGCAGCCCTATGTTAACCTTTCACAATTTAATAACAACAAAATTAAACGTCAAATTGATTGAAAATGACAATGGGACATGCTAATTTAGTATGAGGGTTTACAAGAACATGACACGTAAGATGAGAAAGCGTAAAACCTTTTTATGTTCCCGTCTTTGAAAAATTCCAAGGAAATATTAATATTTAATACACCAAAATTTAAAATAATTAAAAAGCCTTCCTCTATTTTATTTGTCTCTTCCACGTCGTTAAATATTGCTTTATTTGTACTTTGATTATGTAGCATTCAATTGGATTTAAAATCATTTTGAATTTTTTTTATTTGTTTAAAAGGTGAAAGGTAGACTTTTCATATATTTAATATTTTCTTTAAATGAGTAAAAAAGATTTTAAATATTAGAAAAAGGAAAATGTAGAGACTCCTAGTTAAATATCCAAATGAAAAACTTCATCCATGTAGTTGGTCTATTTTAATTTAAATTTTTTATTATCATGCATTTATCGTTTCTTTAACAAACTTTAAATAATAAAATAAACATGCAATTTTGATTTAATACATCGCCTAATATTAAAATAAAATTGTTACACAAGACATAACATATGTTACGCTTATTTTTATTTAAAATAAATAGATAGTACATGTCTTTCAACTTAATTTTTGAATCAACCTTTCCATGACACTCAACCAACATATTATTAAAACGCAATTGAAATAAACATTGTTAACAACTTGCAACTTTTCTTTCATAATACATTGCTTTAATATTTGCTTCAAGAGATATTAGTTATCATGTCTCCAATTAGATCTTGTAAACTAGAATTTGAAGATCCGCCTTCCATTAGGGCTTTCATGCACTTTTCTTTCATCTTTGCCCTGTTTATTTTTATGTCATTGCTATCCTCCATCAAACTTCTTATTCTACTCCCAATTTCTTGAGCATTTACAATATCACTAGTATCCTTTTTATAATCTAATCTAATCTCTACCCCTATTTCCAACTCTTTTACTATTTGAAACGCGTTCAATTGTTGTTCTGCATACATAGGCCATGTAGCTACTGGGACACCATACCATATGCTCTCTAGTGTTGAATTCCATCCACAATGAGATATAAACCCTCCTATTGCAGAGTGAGCTAAAATAGCCGTCTGTGGTGCCCATCCAATTATCTTTCCAATTTTAGATGTACGATCTAAAAACCCTTCAGGTAGTACTTCCTCCAAATTCACATAATCACTAGGCATTGCGATCTTACCTTTTGGTGGAGGTCGTCGGAGCGTCCATAAGAAACGATGCCCACTGTTCTCAAGCCCAATTGCAATCTCTTTTATTTGATCCATGTGGAATGCTCCACCGCTGCCAAAACATAAAAACACCACAGATGATGTGGGCTGATCATCAAGCCATTGGATGACATCCAAGTCACCATCTTGTTTCTGGTTGTCGGCATTATGTAAGTTCAATAACGGCCCCACTGTGTAAATGGGAGGAGTTTTGCCATCGACAAAAGAGTTAATCGCATGAGATTCTAGCTCCATAAACGTATTTACCAAAATACCCTTGGCCTCTCTAAACCTCCTTACCCGGTTGAGGAAAGTCATGGATCCGCCACCCTCCTTGTCCACCGCCCCAGCAGGCAAGACTCGAGCAGGAACCGAGTTGACAAAACCTGGGACCACCAACTCAGCATCCGAGTCAGCAAACTCAGTAATATCCACGCCCTGGTGGTCCTTGAGGGTTTGAAGATGAAACATGAGAGCAAGGCAGGCCGCACTGGACGTGAAGAACACATAGGAAGGAACACCCAATTCAGTAGCTACATCTACAATGGAAGGGCAAATCATATCAAACACAATCCCAGCGAGTTGACCCGACTCAGACCGAGTGAGCTGGTGGACTGCATCCCTCACAAGAGGCTTCTGCTTTTCAATCATATTATGGACGAGGACACTAGGGGATGACGATGATGGGTTAGAATTGGATGAATCTGAGTCGGGTTCAGGAAGGTGGACAAATCGAATGGACCCGGATAAGGAAGCAGAAACTGAGTGGATATAGTTAGTTACCGCGGAGTGCTCGATGGGTAGCTTCATGATGAGCAGAGTGACTGAAAAGCGGTCATCTCTACCAACAAGAAGCTTAGCAAACTCCACAGTTGATACAAGGTGTCCTATGGCTGGGACAGGGACAAAAATAAGCTCCATTTTCTTCATCATCACTAGCTACTACTATAGCTAACAGAGAGAATTCTAAGAAATTTTCTTATTTTCAGTGGAATTAAACACCGGATGATTGAGATATATAGGTCTTGACCATGTGGCCTTAGCTTGGAGAAGAAGAATGGAGGTGATGTCATGGCTGTGCTGGCTATACATAGAATATGGAATATTCTTCTCTCTCATGTTGAAGTCTTAGGCTGTGGGCCTGTGGCATGACATTAATACCGTTGAATGGAGTTTTCCATGCAAATTTTTGTTTTTTTTCTCGGCATGCTTTGACCTCTTCAATTTTCTTTAATAAACAATATAATTCAGTATTTATGGAATTATTTCTACTTTGGAAGGAGACCAGTCAAAGTTTTTTTCGTGTGGAGCAAGCAATTTCTAATGCAAAAAGGAATTATTCTAAGAATGTTGATTGATTTTAAGAAGTATGTAATTCTGTGTGTATATAATTTTTAGAATTAATATAATTAGTCAAAAATATTAATTCCGTTAAACATATACATGAATTTTTCGAATCAATCAAATTGATAAAAATTTAGTACTCTGTCTAAGATATCCATTCAATATCATCTATAAACTAATTCCACTCAATTTCATCGCTGCTGCATTAATTCGACATTGATTAATTCTCTAATTTCAATTTTTCTTACCTCAATCATATAAGCAGGCAAAATTTTAATTCACAATGTCTACCAATTGTAACAGTCTAAAGTCAAATTTAAATATGATACATGTCATTTGCAGTACCTTTTTGACCCAATTCTAGAAGAAATATCAATTTTTCTAACACAAATCTTGAGTATGCATAATTTTTTGAGCTAGAGAACTTTTTGATTGAAATTGTTCTAAGTGTATATACAAGCGTACGGATGAGCTACTAAATAATAGTTAATAATAATGGAATTAAGGTGCAAAATAACAAAAGTATGTATACAATAATCAAACACTTGAATATAAAATAATGGAACCAAGGTATCATGTAATACTAGAGATGACAATGAGACGGGTTTGAAACGGGTTGCCCCAATCCCCAAACTCGTCCCGTTTATTCAAAATAATTTTCTTCTTCATCCCATTTAAAAAAAATTAAATGGGGCAAAGTGGGCAGGACAGGTATATGAATTTTCCACACTAGCCTTACCCTACCCCATTTTTTTTTATTTGATTTTTTTTTTTAATTTGTAATTTTTATTACATTAAAATAAATATTTTTTTTATAAATAATTAAAATATTATAATTTCTTATAACTTATTTTATTGAGAAGTACTTTATATATATATATATATGAAAAATAGGAAACTAAAAATGAAATAAAATTAATTTTATATATAATCAGAAAAGGACAAGGGAATATTTGAACCCATCTTGAACCCATCTTGGGTTTTAAAAAAAATCTCAAACTCTCAAACCTATTTATTTAAATTTCAAACCTGTCACATTAAGTGTGGGGTGGGTACTCGAAAAAACTCACCCCATTGATATCCTTGTGTAATACAAAGCAAGGGAATTGGGCTATCACATGGTACAACACTAGTCATGAGGTCTCTATGAGACCCACCTCACTATTGCATAATGAATATGACAAACCAATATCATCATCACATCATGTAAAGAATTAATCACATTTAGGAATAACTACCACTTATAGAATATGACCACTGCTTACAAAATACAACCCTGCACAAAGGATAAGCTATACATTAATTATGTAATGGTTATAACCCCTACATTAATCACATAATGACTAAAACCTTAAACATCATTCTATAACCATTACATAACTATTAGAGTCTTTAAGATACTCATCGTGGAAATCATTTAAGGTACTACACAGAACTGATGCCTTCATTTATTAACTTCCCATAATTAATAAACTTAAATGCAACTATAATAGTACATCTCAATCCCTCCCAAAACAAGGTAGAAAAACAATTTCATCTTTTATCTATTGTCTTTTTCACTTAACCTCACGGCTAACTTGATTGTTGGTGAAAAGTTTATGAACTGACCTAACCCTTTTTATTTTTTGGTTCTTTTATCCTTAAGAGGAAAGTGATGCCTAGTTTGGTCCAACTTGAAGGAAGAGGTAACACAAAATAATGAGACATTAAGGACTAAGCAAGGAAACCAATGTGCATATGTGACACCCACAAATTGGTAGTAAAAAGTCATCATTCTACCATAACTAAACCCTTACCATTATTGTGAATATGATTTTATATTTAACTAATTTGGTTATCTATATTCTCTCTCTACAAGTATATACTAGTGTGGACCCGCATTTTTCACGTACGTCCCCACTCAATCGGCGAGACTCGCTTTTTATTTGTGAAAAAATAATTTTTGGAAAAGTCAGAGTCGCCACTTATTTTATTTTTTATTTTAAAGGGAAAATAAAATAAGAAAGAAAAACCCTAAAATGTGACTCCATAATTTTTGGAAAAAGCATGTCTTTGAAAAACTTGAGTCTAGGTCTGGGGATCAGGTTACTTATTGGGAAGGTACCTCTAAGAGGTAGCACCCCTTTAAGCCCTAAAGAGGTTTCTATTGACTAAGTTGAGGGAAATATGACAATTAATTTGTTGATTGTGAATACCTAGGTAGGTTAGATGATTTCAGAAAATAGCATGCCAAACAAAATCAAATCACAATAAAGGAGAGTTAAGGTGCGTACCTGAACCACTTCTTAAGCGCTATCATAAAACATAAAAGTTAATATAGAGATATGTCACGGATGTTTTTTATCTAAACAAATCATGTATACACCTAAGCACCCAAGAATCACATCAAGTATGGATATAGTTATCAGTAGCCATATCTATAGAATTCTCAAGGGTAGGCATGGAGGAACGTACCTAGATAGCAAGCTTAGCGCTAAAATAGGGAACAAGGTTAGTTCAATAATAGGTGTAAAATAATCTCATGTATTCACAAAGAGGAAGCACAATCAATTATCAAACAAACACCCCATTTGAATTATTATCAGAGATGATGTCTAGAATGTTGGATCCCCCACCAAGATCCAAATTGCTTTCGCACGAATTGATTCAATCAATCCCATTATTTGGAACCATGAAGTATATTCGTGCTTGTTGGAAAAAATGAGAAAACCGTGAAAATCAGTTGAAAATGAAAGAAAATAGTGAAAATGCATGCTTGGAGGAAAGTGGCAGCAAATTTATTAAAATCCGGATTTTAATGACTAGAAGGGCTCTAAAGATGGATTTTTCAAAGCTGGAAATGTTTAGTTAAAAAAGGATTCAAAATTCAATTTAAAACAGTAAATTCCCAATCAAAGGAGCAAAAAGAGGAGGAAGTGTGTGTAGCAAGGTGGCCATGTCCGAGCGAGGCTTGGGGGTTTAGCTGTAGCTGGATTGCTGATGGTTGTGTGAAGAGGCCTCTGTACATTGCTGGCACGTCTGGAGAATAGCTGGCCATATTCATTTCAAAGCATGTGCTCACTTGCTGTCAAAGCGATCGCCATGGTCGAGGCACATGGGCAACATGTAATGAAAAAGAGGCCACAGTTGATGTTTACAGAACCCATGATAAAACTTTTATGCAGGTCATGAGGTAAAAATGTTGGTACACAATTGAAATCCTCCAGCAGTTTCTGTGCAACTTTTTCCTGTTCACTTGCATCTATTTCAACCTTGAGAGACCCCACATAAATAATCTCTGTTTTAGGGGAGAAACCATCCTTTAAATGCAATAGAAAGGCACCTTCCTCTAAACTAAAGCACCATTTGGCAGTCACTTTATCTCTTTCAAGATGCAGCCATGGTATTCTCTGATTTATTTACAGCCATGATGCTGTGAAAATCTGCTGTGAGTCCTTTCAAAAATCTGGTGAAGCTCCTCTTCAAAAAGCTGTGTTGTCCCCCTTAAAAAAAATCTGGTCATGCTTCCTCTTTCAAGATCTTCATTCCCCATATTCCTGGATTTAAATTCCAGAATCTCATACGAAGATTCATTGGCTGCAGATATTTCTGACAGATGATCTGACTCCAACATGTGATAACTTTCTGTGAATTCTGGGTCCATATCTGGTTTGGAAATGTGTAGAAACAAATTCTCTTATATTAACATCTGAATTCTGTTTCTATTGTCAACTTGCTCACAAACAGCTGTGTTGTCCCCCTTAAAAAAAATCTGGTCATGCTTCCTCTTTCAAGATCTTCATTCCCCATATTCCTGGATTTAAATTCCAGAATCTCATACGAAGATTCATTGGCTGCAGATATTTCTGACAGATGATCTGACTCCAACATGTGATAACTTTCTGTGAATTCTGGGTCCATATCTGGTTTGGAAATGTGTAGAAACAAATTCTCTTATATTAACATCTGAATTCTGTTTCTATTGTCAACTTGCTCACAAACAATTTTCTCCAACTGAATGCTCGCCTCTTAATTGATTTTTGGATGTCCAGTTTCCCGAGTAACTTCTCATTCTTTAGGTGTATCAAATTGCCTATAATCAGAAATTAACCCTCAGTCAATAGGATTCAGCAACTTATTTGCACGTGTGAAGGCAAATGGGCAGTAAGCTAGAGACTTTCTGATGGATCCTGCATTTCTGGACTTTCGAGAGTGGCTCCCAAGAGGACAGCAAGCTCCACCATCCTCTTGTTCCTCCTTTGCTATTTAGATTTGCTCAGACATTTTCTGCTCCCCCTGATTCCGCAAACTTAAATCTGGAAGTCTCACCCTCATGCAACAGCAACTGTACTCTTAGTTTAAAAAGAGAAAACTTCCCGAAACCAGATTCAATCAGCTTTGATGAAGATATGATACCATTCTTACTGCCAAAGTGTTCCTTGAAGCTGCTGGAGCTGGACTTTTTCTCCAACAGATTAGGATTACCATTGTGTTGATCTACACCCAAAAGAATCTCGCGCTGCTTCAGGTCATCCAACAGGATCTCCAGCGCACCAACTTCTCACAGCACTTTATTGTACTGTTGATCAAAGGATAGGAGTTTTACAAAAAAAAATTGACAGAATGATGTGCTTTAATCCAGACGTGACTGCTGCAACAAATAGCAAAGTGAAAGCAATTCTTGCTCAGGAATGCAGTTCACAATAGTCAAAGCGTGTTCAAGAATTTTCAAGATGACCTCTTGTAATGATGGAAGAAAATCATCCATATTTAAGATAGGGAGTGACATAGTCTTTAGCTGTTGACACAATTTATTGGCTGCAGATTTTACTTTCTTTGCGGGCTTAGAGCTCATCAGTTGTAAATCAGCAATATGAAATAAGACCTGAAAGCTGACAGTCACAAGAACCTGGTCTTCCCTTTCCCAAAACAGTCTCCTTCCATTTAAAAACTGCACTCCTCATTTTCCGAAGGCCGTATCCACGTGCCCAAACATTTGGATTTGTTCTAGAATAGAGGATTTATTACCGAAAGCAACATGACCATAAACTTCACCAGAAAATCAAGCTTTTTATCATTTCTGCAGCCCTCTTTAATCCCCAATTTCCAAGAATTTAGCATCCCAAACACAATTAGGGTGCTCATAAACTCCAATTCCCGTATCCCTTCCCATGAAAGAAATGGTATATTCATTGAAGCATCATTATTCGAACAATTTAGGTCAGAATGGAGCCTGGCGCGATGGGTAAGCTGATTTGTGAAAAGTGGAGGACCACTAGCTGTTATTTCCGAAGACCACTGCTCTGTAAGAGTAAGGGTCTGTGGCATGTCTGCCACAGGAGTTGAGTTCTGTAACTTAGAAAGCTTAAACTTGTCAGAAACTTGTGAATTCAGAATTTCGTTATGGCATTCTCCTCCAAGCTCAGCCTTTACTTGACTGCTTAGATCAGATGTCAGCTGAAGCCAACCAAAGGCATCATTCTTTGTCAAAATCTGGTGCTGCTAACTTGATGGCTTATTTTCTGATTGACTGACTGATTGTGGCTTCGTACGTACAGCTTTTTTGAGGTTCCTGCCCTGACATCTGTCCTGACATGTGTGCCTGAATATTCATCTTTCTCCTATATGCTTTTGAACACCAAGTACCGCATAATTCAGACTTTCACACGTTCGTAATTTAGACCAGAATCCCCTATTCGAGTCACCTGAGAGCAGCGATCGGAGCTCTAAATTACAGGATACAAATAATTCTCCATGGACTTACAAGCCTTTAGCGGTAAATTGAAACACGTGACCTCTTTCCTCGGGCATACCCAAGCACAATGGCTAGATCAGGAACCTCAAACTCAATCCCTTCCTGAAACGCAGTTCTTTCCATAAATCCCCTAGGAGTTCTCACTTCAATTTCTAGAGAGGAACAACTAGAATTCTGCTTCATCACATCAACCAAAGCATATATAAGAGGTCTTAAATATCCTGATAAATCAAGTGCATCCATTGCAGCCTGTTCATGTTCCTTTGCAGCGCAAATGAGTAAGGCAGTTCCTCTATCTCTTCTAAACTGGATGAATTAATTATTCTATTAGTGAGCGAACCAATGGATCTTGATTGTTCAACTGAAAGATCATCAAGTACAACTGGTTGATCCCCATAAAGCCTAGATAGAATTTCTATTGCCTCAACTTGCACCAGAGGAGATCTCTCAGCCAGGCAGCGCACATGGGACTCCAAGCTTGAGGGAACTGCAGCAAGAGCAGACCACGGAGAATAAGTGAAGTTCACACTCTGTTTCATCTCAGCCAAGAGTGAAACCACTTCTAAAGCATCAGCAGCATCAGTCCCATCCAAATCCATTGAATTTAAGGAATCCACAAATGCGAGAAAAGCAAAAACGGCACTGAGCATTTCTTGTGAGCACATCACTTACTAGGAAATGTTTCAGTAATTGATGAAGGGCAGGTGACGCAGTCTTCTTGCCTTCTGAAGTGCCTTCTCCTAATACTCTTTTCAATTGCAGGCCCATAATTTCCGAAACCTATATCTGGTTTCTTCCTCGCGGACTCAAACAAACCATCTGATCCCCTTTGTTATAGAACGTGAAGCTTCTGAGTTGAACGAATATCTCAGAAATTCATCCCCCTAAGTTTACGCTCTGCCTTTGCATTAAATTAAATAAACTCAAAGCCTTTTCTTGACTGCCCACATTGCGCATATCCCAAAATCATTACATTCCATGCAATAGGGTCTTTGTGGGGCATTTTATCAAACAGCTTCCAAGCAAAAGCAAAATCTCCCATCTTGGCACATGCACTGATCATTGCAGTCTGACACACCAAATCTGGCTCACTAATTGATGAAAACATTCGATGGCAAGCAGCCAAACTGCCCAATCCTGCATATATGTAAATCAAGCCACTTTGAACGTGTGGGTCATGCTCAAACCCATATTTCACAATGGCACCATGTATAGACGAACCAGTCCTATGCGCCAATAGCTGAGCAGAGGTACAAACCAAGAACGTTAAAGTGTAATCATCAGAGGCCAGATAGCCAGTAGAATGAAGAATTCTGCTATAGAAGTGAAAGCTTTGATGAGGGGTTGAACTTTTGGAGTGAGCTCTGACCAAAGAGTTGAAGGTGGAGAGGGTTGGGTTCTGAGAGTTGTGGCAGAGGCTTCATTAGAACTTCAATCCCTGACTGTTCTGTGAACTGAAACTATCACACGGAAGATGCAAAGTTGGATGAATCGTTCATCTCTAGTCCCCCACTCAATCACCTTCCTCTGTTTTCTTCTCAAATCCAACCCCCAATTCGCTCAAAGATAATAAACAGAGGCCCTAACGATTCTGTGATAAACAAATGCAAAACTCCTCCGCCGCATTCGAATCCTTAAAATCCCAGTAACAAATCAATCACGGTTCAGAATTCAGTAATAACATCACCAAGTGCAGTAGAGAATTGGATTTTTTTTGAAGAAATTGTTGGGCTTCTCAAACAAAATGCCTTCTGAAACATCTTTGCTTTCACTCCCAAATTCCGTAAACAGTGGAGCCAAGTGATGCTGAGTAATGCGTTTTGAAGACCACGGTGTTGTGTAAAGGGATAGATATACCATCGGAAGACTGGACACCATTAAACTATGGCAGTGGCTGGAGCAGAGCTTCAGTCTTTAATTTTTTATTTTTTATTTTTTTCGCAAATTATCAGCACGTTCCAGAATTTTCCAATATCTGAAATACATCCCTCGTGCTAGCACCTTTGTCATCCTCTTGAAACATGCCCCAAGTACACAAAGACTCGAGCATCGTACGAGAAAGGAAACATAGAACATAGATAAAAACATAAATGCAGAGAAAGGATGAGCAGAAAATATCAATCAACATTGACAGCTCCACTTCACGTGTTAATCCATGGGCTGGACGATGGGATAATAAGGAATAGGATTTAAACATAAACAGAGTATTGATCAAATTTAGGCACAAAGTCACATATTTCAGCATGCATCAACGACATATAAAGGAATCAAAATCAAAACAGGGCAAACAAGCAAGCAACCAATCTCAACAAAACAATTTGTGGCCTTTTCCGTCCACACCAATCAACAACATATTGAATACTCAGAAACGACCAAATGGAGAAATCGAATATGGGTAAGAACACTGCGAGTAACCAGAAGCGTACCTGGATAGTCTTGGCTCCAACCGCTCTCTCCTTTTCCTCAAGATCCCCTCCAAAGAAAACCTCGTCCCCCTTTTAAACCTCCAAAGATCTCCTTTTCTTCCATTTCCCTCCCTTTTAGAATCAGAATGCTTCTCCCTATGTCGGATTTCTTCTTTCCATATGTATGCAGTCACATTAATCCCCTTTTCCTTCCAAAAATTATTTTTCTTACCTTCTTTGAGTGCACGTGACTAAAGTCTCCAAGGTGGCTCAAGAAAAGGTAAGTAGAATGAGTAGCAATGGGCCACCAAAGAACCACTATGGAATACTGAAAGAGCATTTAAAGTTATGTGCTATAAGGACAAAATGGAGGGTCTACAACTAGTGAATTGATCTATAGATTATATACATATTAATTTTAAAAAAATTCAATAATTTCATTAAGTATTTTTAATATTTAATATTGAAAATAAATGCAAATGACAACATAAAATTCCAATTTTTTGATAATATATTTTAATTTTTTTAAATTTTTTTCATTTATTTTGTGGGTTGTTTTAAAAATAATTGTAGAAATATGAATAATGATTAAAAATAAAAAATTACAAATAAAATTTATTTTTAGGAAATGTTTAAAAGTACATAAATAGATTGAGATGAGCTTATTTGGCAAAAAAACTTAAAAATAGTGTTCAACTTTTAAAAATAGAAAATAGTTTTTAATTTTTTTTACCTATTTAGTAATTGTTTTTAAGTTACTATTTTTAAAAACAAAATTAAAACACACACACACCAACATTCAAAGAACAAACTAAGGTTTTCTCCATTGTTTTTAAAAATAAAAGAAAATTTAAAAAAAAATGAAATGACTTCACGGATGGGAAGCCATGATAATAGTAATAATGTTAATGAGAGAGAATAAGTTGAAATAGAAAAGTGGCGGATTTCATATGATGTGTTATGGCGGTTAGGTGTGTGAGTGGGTCTCCTAAATTTAGGAGAAAATGAGATGAAAATCAATGTCTAAGATTAAATCCATGAAAAATGGTTTATGCTTATGAAATTATGAATTAAAGGCTAAAAATTATACTTTCACTAAATGGGCTTAAAAGAAAAGTCAAAACTCAATAAAAATGGGCTTAAGAGATGTAAGTAACATGAGGGCTGAAAGAAAATTTTTGGGGTATACACCTCCTAAGATCTTTGCTTTCTCAAATCCTACTTTTCTTTCTCTCCTAAGAGTTCTCCTACTACTACTCATACCCTTCTTTTACTCATAAGATTTCTCTTTAAATTTTTGTCTTAAGATATCACTTTTCAAACCATACTCCTATCTCCCAATTAAGATTTTTTCTCCTCCTCCCACATCCCCCTCCTAAGATCTCACTTTCTAAAATCCTACCATTCACTCACTCCTAAGATTTCTCTTTCTTACATGTATATTCTTCTTTCACTCCTAAGATTTCTCCTACCACTACACATACCTTTTTCTCTAGTTCATACTTTGCTTGCAATATGGTGCCCTTCATTGATTAAGTCTAAATATTGTCATGTTCCTCAATTCTGATTGATGATGATGCTCAATTGGGATCCCAAAAACAAGTTCAGTGAGGTAAGGTTTTGAACTCATGTATGCCTTGAAGCATTGCCATGCAAATCCATAATCCTATAAAGAGACATAGGCACATAATGCTTTAGGGTCTCCTCCTACCTTTCATGATGATTGTGAGTTCTTATAACTAGAACCTTCTCCTTCATCCCCTCCTCTCACTATAAAAAATCCACAAGTCCAAACTAAAGAGTGATCATGAGAGTGAAAATGAGAGAGTGAGTTAGAAATGGAAGAATGGTGAGCCTCCTATGATATGTGGTAAATAATAATAATAATAGAATGGCGGGTCTCATATTAGGGGTGTAAATAAGGTTGGTTCGGTCAGTTTTTAGATAAAAAATGAATTGAACTAATATAGTTAGTTTTATATATGATAAAAATTGAACCAATAATTTGAATTTATATTAAGCCCTAAGTTTAATTTGCTTTTAAAATTAATTTAAACCAACTTGGATTTGATGTTAAAAAATATTAAATACATTTACAATTATTTTGACCATAATATAAAAAAAATGAATTACTTTAATAGAATCTAATATAATTTTTTTTTATCAAATATCAAACAATTATATATAAGTTTTATAATATCGGTTAGGTTTGATTTTTATCGGTTATTAGACAAGAAAATCGAAAAAATTCTCAATTCGAACGACCTTTTTTATTTTTGAAAACCAAACCAATATGATCGATTTTGGTTGGTTTAGCTCGATTTATCGGTTTTGCTTACACCCCTTATCTCATATAATGTGTTGTGACAATTAGGTGTGTGAGTGGGTCTCCTAAATTTAGGAAAATTGGGATGAAAATCAATATCTAAGATCAAATCCATGAAAACTGAATGTTGCTTATAAGACGATGAATCAAAATCTAGAAATTAGACTTTCACTAAATGTATTTAAAAGAAAGGTCAAAACTCAACACAAATAGGCTTAAGAGATGTAATTAACATAGGAGCCCAATGACAAATTTTGGTATCTACACCCCCAAGATTTCTCATTTTCTCAAACTCTACCATTTTTTTCCTTATAGAATTTCTCATGATACCACACATACCCTTCTTTTACTCCTAATATTTCTTTTTAAATTTTTAATTTTATTCTCATTGACCAATTTTCTCTCCCCTCTAATGTCTCACTTTTTTCAAACCATACTCTTTTTTGTCAATTAAAATTTCTTCTTATCCTCACCTCAATCTCATTTTCTCAAGCCCTACCATTTTCTCTCTCATAAGATTTCTCTTTCTACCATATACACTATTTTTTTACTCTTAATATTTCTCCTACCGCCCCGCAGGACTTTCTCTTTAGTCCACACCTTACTAGTCATGTGGTATCCTTTATTAATTAAATCTAGATGCTGCCACATCTCTTAATTTATGATTGATGATGATACTCAGTTGAGATCCAATAAATAAGTTTAGTAAGGTAAATTTTTGAACTCATGTATGACTTAAAGTATCACTATACACATCCATTATCCCATAAAGAGATGTGGGCGCATAATGCTTTAGGATCTCATCTTAACTCTTACGATGATCATGAGTTCTTATAAATAGAAAATTCTCCTTCTGCCACTTTAAAAAATCCAAAAGTGCCTAGACTGAAGAGTGATCATGATAGTGAAAATGAGAGAGAATAAGTCAAAAATGGAAGAGTGGTGGGCCCCTTATGGTGATGTGTAGTGAATAATAATAATAATAATGGAAATGAGAGAGAGTAAGTGGAAATGGAAGAGTAACAAGCCACATATGATGTGTTGTGGTAGTTAGGTGTGTGAATTAGTCTTCTAGATTTAAGAAAAATTGAGATGTAAATTAATATCTAAAATCAAATCCATGAAAATTGGATGATGTTTATGAGATGACGAATCAAAAGTTAAAAATTAGACTTTCCCTAAATGGGTCTTAAAGAAAGGCTAAAACTCAATAAAAATTGGATCAAGAGATGTAAGTAACATAAAGACTGAAGGACAAATTTTAGAGTCTACATTTCCTCAAGATCTCTCACTTTCTCAAACTCTAACCTTCTTACCATCCTAAGATTTCTCTTACTGTCACATGTACTCTTCTTTTACTATTAAAATTTCTTTTTAATTTTAGTTTTATTCTCATTGTTTATTTTATCTCTCTTCCCCTAAAAAATCTCATTTTTTCAAACCTTACTCTTCTCTCTTAATTAAGATTTCTCCTCCTAATCCCTTCCAAAATATCTCATTTTCTCAAATCATATCATTCTCTTCCTCCTAATATTTCTCATTCTATTATATGCATCTTTCTTTTATTCCCAAGATTTCTCTTGCCACTATACACACTTCTCTCTAATCCATACTCCACTATCTCTCCATACCCCCTAAAATCTCTCACTTTCTCAAACCTTACTATTTTTCTTTCTAAGATTTCTCTCATTGATACACACATCCTTCTTTCACTCATAAGATTACTCCTACCACTATATACCTTTATTTCTTTTTAATCTATACCCCTTATCCCCCATGGTACTTTTTCAAACTCTGCTCTTCTTTCTGTCCTAAGATTTCTTCAACTATTACACACCCTTCTTCCACTACTAAGATTTCTCTTACCACCACATACCCTTCTCTCTAGTCCACACCTTTATTCTCCCTTATTTTATTTAATTTTTTTTAAAACTTGCACTTCTTTACCTCTTAAGATTTCTCCTACTGCCACATACACTTTTTTGTTCACTCTTAAGATTTCTTCTACCACCACACATACCTTACATTTTTTGTCCTTCTCAGGTTTATTTTATTGATGCATATACTGTTCTTTTACTCCTAATATTTTTTTTGTCATCATATACGCCTTTCTTTCTAGTCCACTACTTGACCCCCCTTCCCCTTAAGATCTCTCACTTTCTTAAACCCTACCCCACCCTACCCACCTTTTCCTTCTAAGATTATCTTATTGTTACACATTTTTTTTTCTCCTGAGATTTCTCTTGCTACCACATATCCCCTTCTTTCTAGTCCATTCCAAACATCTTTCTTTGGACACATATCATTATTTGCAGTACATTTTCAACCCAATTTTGAAAAACATCTCAATTTTTTTAAATACTAAATTTTTATATGCATGTGTGCACATAAATTTTTTAGTATTATATGTTGAGTAATTACCTTCATTTTATGATAAATAAATTTAACTTTACAAAAAATATATAATATGCAATTGATATGGTAGAAAACTCTAGATTGAAAGTGTTCAAGTGAACTTGTAAATACATAAATTCGTAATTAAAAATAATGAAATTAAGGTATGAAATAAAAATTATATATAAATTATAAATTAATGAAATATTTAAGTACAAAACAATAGAATTTGAATACCAATTGATACAAAATAATATAATAGACAATCATAAGGCATAAAAATAATAAAAGAAATGTATAAATGAATAAGATCACACAAAAATATAAAATGATAGAACATTAAATATAGAATAATGGAATCAAGGAATCACAAAATACGAAATAATAAAATCAAGATACCAACCATTATGATCATATATATAAGATATAATTAATAAGACACCAAATACAAAGCAATGAAATTAAGATACACACATTTGACACCTTTAATTGATTATAGTTTTTCAATATGACACTAAAAAATTATTAGTATTCACTACCATAGTCAAACCTTTACTATTATTTCCAATATAATTTTATATTTAAATAATCTAATTATCAATCTTATTAAAGTCAACGTATATACGACACATGTCACTTGTTCTAAAAAAATTCTTCTTATTTTTTTTAACCTTGAAATTTTATATGTGCATAATTTTTTTAATATTGCACGAGAACCATGATTTTCACTCTATAATACTTCAACAAATTCATTATTATGAAAAAATATATATGGTATAAACTCAATATAACATTGAGCTTTTAATCCTAATTATTTAAGTATATATAGTGAAATTTAAGTCGATCACTAAATACAATTACAAAGACACATGGTAAAAATACATAAAACTACTATTTAAAGCATTAGGATTAAAATACAACGCATGTACTCAAGTACAAAATAATAAAACTAAGATATAAAATAATGAATTTACTTATAAAAAATAGTGTAAGGACATGAAAATCCTTAACATATAACAAAGTTAAAGGAGCAATGTTTGTCATGAAGCCTTTATGAGATCCACCCTCTTGCAACACAATAAATATGACTAGACCACTATCATCATCATATCATTTCTATTTAAGAATGACCCCTACTTGTAAAATATTTATACAATATGACATTCACAAATAATAACCCACACATTAATTATGTAATGGTTGCGAACCAATATTAATCACATAATGACCAAAACCTTAAAGGTCATTTCATAATCATTACATAATAGTCAACATAATGAAAATTATTTAAGGTCCTACACATAGCTAATGTTTTCACTAATTAACTTCTTATAATCAATATACCAAAACACAATTATAAAAGAAGGTTGATCTTAATAGCAAAACAAGCTACAAAAACAATTTCATCTTTTCTCTATTTTTTTTTTCACTTTGCTCCATGAATAACTTGATTGTTAGAAAAAGGTTGATGTAACCAAGTCTTCCCCCAACCCCCCTCCTTTTCTGGTTTTTTTTTTTTTTATTCATATGAGGAAGATTATGTCTAGTTTAACTCAACTTGAAGGAGGATGTAAAATAATGAATTTACTTATAAAAAATAGTGTAAGGACATGAAAATCCTTAACATATAACAAAGTTAAAGGAGCAATGTTTGTCATGAAGCCTTTATGAGATCCACCCTCTTGCAACACAATCAATATGACTAGACCGCTATTATCATCATATCATTTCTATTTAAGAATGACCCCTACTTGCAAAATATTTATAGAATATGACATTCATAAAGAATAACCCACACATTAATTATGTAATGGTTGTGAACCAATATTAATCACATAACGACCAAAACCTTAAAGGTCATTTCATAATCATTACATAATAGTCAACATAATGAAAATTATTTAAGGTCCTACACATAGCTAATGTTTTCACTAATTAACTTCTTATAATCAATACACCAAAACATAATTATAAAAGAAGGTTGATCTTAATAGCAAAACAAGCTACAAAAACAATTTCATCTTTTATCTATTTTTTTTTTCACTTCGCTCCATGAATAACTTGATTGTTAGAAAAAGGTTGATGTAACCAAGTCTTCCCCCAACCCCCCTCCTTTTTTGGTTTTTATTTATTTATTCATATAAGGAAGATTATGTCTAGTTTAACTCAACTTGAAGGAGGATGTAACATAATATAATAAGACACTAAAGATAAAGCAATGAAATTAATGTACATACGTGACAACAACTAATTAATATAAAAAATGTATCATTCATACAAATATAGGTAATGATTGAAAATACAATATTACAAATAAAATTTATTTTTAAGAAATGTTTAAAAATACATAAAATAGGTTGAGAACATTCCAAATTCTTAAACCCATTTTTAGAAAATATCAAAGAACTTTTTTTTATAATTGTTCTAAAAAAGTAGTTTTTTTTTTTATAATTGTTTTAAAGAATTATTTCAAATAGGGTCTAATGTTATTTTATCAAACTAAAAAATATATTTTCATAGATGATGTTAAATATGTTTGGTTTTTTTTTTTTTCTTTCCTTTTACATTTACCTTATTTTTTCTTATTCTTTTTTCTTTTGTAAATAAAATATAGATGAAAGAATAAAAACTCCATTTCTTCTTTGTCTTCTTCACAAACCTTAATCATTTTCTTTTCTCTTTTCTCCCATTACTTTTTATTTATATTTCTTTCTCTATTATTTTTTTTTCCTATTGAAACATTATAAAAAAAAATAAAAAATAAAAAAGATAAAGGGATGAGTGACTCAACTTTGTTGAAAATCACAGTAATTGTCGTTTATAGCGGCAAAACTTAATTGCTCAATCATGAACAATAGGTCATGACTACATGCCCAAATTCTATCGATGATTATTATGTGCATAAATTTCATATATGTCAAAAGTTTGCATATATGTCATTTATTTTATATGTGTGTAAAACAATAAGAAAAATATGTGAATAAAATTGATTATATGAATTAATTTTATTCACACCCCCTAGGGTATAGTGTAAATACACTAAGTCACTCTAATAAAAAATTTATTTTTTAAAAAAATTGTTAAACACACCTACCTAAAATATTTCTAAATAGAATTTATAAACAGAATAAATTTATAGAGGTACTAACTAATCAAATTTGAAATCCATGATTATTAGGTATATTTATACTAAATCTCACGGGGTTTAAGTGAAATTAACTACTATTTATTTTATGAAAATTATGGGATATAATTTTTTATGGTAATGTAAAGAATATTTTCCTCTTATTCTATTGGTTTGATCATAATTCAAATGAACACTATTTGAGTATTTCTTTAAAGTCAAAGTTCAATTGAAAGTCTTGCATAACTTGTTCTCAAAAGACTTTGTTGAACTTTGATTATGGTGAAAAACACCTATATAAAGACTTGCAAAGGGCATCTTGTGAAACCTTTTTGTCCTTGTGAATTTTTTCTTTCTAATACCATTATGAACGTTTTTTTTTTTTAAAAAAAAAAATCCCTCGTTTTGAAGAAGATCATCTTTATTTATAAGTGAAGTTAGGGAATTAGACTTGGAATCTCCAATATTAGTTACTAATTCAAAGAATTTGTCTCATTGGCATTTTATGTTCCTCATTCAGGAAATTCGCCAATAAGAGAATATTGTTAGCTTTTTCCTATAATGTGTGGCCATATATAATTATATTGTATGAATATTATTTAAGGGTATCAATTGATAGGTAGGTGAATCAATTGATTGGGCATCCAAGAGTATTATGTATGGAAGACTCAAATTACAAATGGGGAGTTAGAAAATTTACTTGATATGAATGTGGTGTTACAACTTTTGTAACCTCATAATTATGAAATTTATTTTGTACATTATGTTTGAGTAATGGAGAAAAATGAAAAGGTATAACCTATGCATTCAAGTTTATAACCCACCATTACTCATTAATTTGTACATAATGGGTGAAAATAATGAGTATAACTCCCATATAGTCTTTGATGGGAAGACTAAGAGATGTATAATTTTTATATATAAGTTGAGGTCCCAAGCCACACTCTCATTCTTATGTTATTTTGTTATTTATTTCTAACAATATACACCACATAAGTGACCCATCTACTATATGAGAGTAGTGAGTTGAAGACTTTGACAATACAATTCACAAGGTGACTCAATCTCACTTCAAAAGTGTTATTGGAATCATGGATCAAGGTAAGAATATGAACATTATTGTAGTATTTACATTTATTTTGTTTTATGCATCCAAAATTATTTTTTAAAATAATTATTTCTGCATAAAGTTTGTAAAAGTTTGGTTAACAAATATTTCTTTTTAATTACCTTTTGACTTCAAATCAGTAACTTGTTTCATTCATTTAGTAAATTGCTAATAAGATAATATAATTTTTTTTTCCAATTCTCTTTTAACTTTAATTACTTGATTTGATTTTTATTTTAGAAGACTTGATTTTGTAACTTTCCAAATTTTGTTGCATATCACATTTTAAATTGCATGACACTTGTTCAATGTGTATGACTGCTCATTTTTCAAGTCTATATCTTATTGAGTTATAGAGAGTTATAATTTTGATGATTAATTTAATGATGATTTAATCTACTAAATTTTTCATATCTGTAACAATAACAACCATGGTTGCACCTTCATTTTTTAATCTATTTTTTTTTATATTAGTTAAAATAAATATTTAATAAAAATAAAGGAATGGAAAAGAAAAAATGAATATGAAATTTTAGAATTAAGATTTAAGAAGTCATCGTGAAAGAGATGATGAAGAAAAAAACACTTATGTTTCTATTAGGAAAAAAATTAAAAATAAGGTGATAGTAAAGAAAGCAAAGAATCAAAAGATTAGTGCATCAAACGTAATTTTATTTAAATAATATATTAAAAATATAATAATAATTCTTTTTTTTTTTTTATAAAAGCATTTTACTCCAAGTATAAAATTTATCGTATAATAAAAGTGGTTATTCTACTTCTATCTTCTCTCACACTAAAAAAATACTTAAAAGTATTTCAAACATATGGTTAATTGACCCAAACACATGTGTAGACCCTCCATTTTGTTCCTTTAGCACATGTCTTTAAGTTCACTTTTAGTGCTCCATAGTAGTTCCTCGTGGCCCATTGCTACTCCTACAATCTGCCTTCTTTGAGCCACCTTGGAAACTTTAGTTAAGGGATTTGCTTGACCCCTTATTGTGACCTTGGCCGTCCTTCAACTTTAGATTAGGCTTTGTTTAGGTGCGTTTTGGGTTAGATTCCACTTAGTTCCCTCTAGGTCACTTAGGTATTTTTCGACTCACTTTTTATATGACTTGCATGATTGCATGGCCTACATGACTTGTGTGGCTTGTACGACTTTCTTTATTATTTTTATTTTATTTTATTTTATTTTATTATGGCTTGTACGACTTTCTTTATTATTTTTATTTTATTTTATTTTATTTTATTATATTATAAGTTTTCTAACTCATATTTCTTGGCTTTTTTGCACAAGGAAATAGGCTGCTTAGAAAGAGGATGACCATAATTTTCAAGAAAAAAAGTGGTAGAGATTTTTTATAGAATAAGGAAATGATTGGAAAAAAAGGGTTGTGATATGGAAAGTCATCTGAAATATAGGTATCCATTGAAAATTTTCTGACCATACACACAAGTTATGAAGGAAGATTCACTAGGTATCTTGAGGATTAGATAGCAGAAACATGGATAAAAAAAAAATTAAATCAGCCACCACTGACAAAGAAAAGCATGATCACACTGCAAGGGAGTTCGAAAAAAACAAGACTGTCACTCATTGAGTCGGGACTATTGGGAGGATCATGACATGTACATAGAAAAGCACAGTCTCGAACTCTGAGGAATAGATTGGATGATTTGGAGGGTCCACAGTCTGTACACATGATCAATATCCCTTGAATGCATGATGATAGGAGCAGTCACAATCTCGATATGCACAGTCCACTTTGAAGGACAACATACACGAATGCATGGATGCACGATCCATCATTAACCCACACGTTCCCATATAAGTCTACACCTTTGTGAGAGACGTGCTACTATTGAAGAAACAGTTACATCCTTGAGATAGTCCACGCACATGGGAAGAAAGTCGTAGTCCACACATGGACTCTTCTCTACGCATAGGAAGATGTTGTTCATTGTGAAAGACAACTTCACACACACATTAAGGAAGACAAAACACACCATGTAGCCTCCTCCTTTTCTCCATTGATGAAACTCTCATAGGGCGCACACCAAGAGGTCTCCTTAAAGCCTCCACATGCACTATGGAGAAGGGCAGTCTTCATCCTTCAAGAAAAATCTTCATGCGTGCTGCCATGTGGTGGACCAGAAAAAAAAATAAAAATAAAAATTTGAAAAGGCGACTACATGATGGATTCTCTAAGGACCAACAACCACAAATTCTCTCCAAAGTGGGCTGCCACTTTCCACCACACTTGGAGCACACGTGCCACCTTCAAAATGGAGAATCATCATTGGAAATGAGAGGTTGCCACTTAAAGTCCACAACACGTTTACATTGAGGGAATGCACAATCCATAATAAAGACAGCCTGCATGCATAAATGGATCTCCACACGGGCTACAATTTTTAAGAGAAAAAGCAAGTTGCACATAGGAGGATAGGGACGGCCATGGAAAAATTGGGTATGGATAGCCCGCATCTTTGAGGAACATGCATTGAATCCTTGAGGGCTCTCCACGGGCTGCCACTAAACTTCACACAAAGATAATATAACACGCCACTTCGGGAAGTCTCCACAATCGCATGAAAGAGTCCATTCACAATTTTGATTTTCTAAGAACACATGTACACGCACAGTCCATGTAACGACCCGCTCCTAACCATGTAGATATTGTCCACTTTGGACCCAAAGGGGTTCTCACGGCTTTAAAACGTGTCTACAGGGTTAAGAGGTGTCCATACTTATATAGTGTCAGGAACTTTCTCCTCTATCCAATGTGGAATGTCACAAACATCTCTCCATGCAGACACAACATTCTCATTGTGTCCCATGGGATTACGAGGCCAAACAGACAAACACCCCCTATGAGGCCAAACAAACCCCCACACCGAGGTTGAGGATCGGCTCTAATACCATTTGTAATAACCCACTCCCAACCATGTAGATATTGTCTGCTTTGGACCCAAAGGGGCCCTCACGACTTTAAAATGCATCTGCAGGGTTAAGAGAAATCCATACTTATATAGCGCCAGAAACTTTCCCCCCTATTTGATGTGGAATGTCACAAACTCCTCTATGCAGACACAACGTCCTCTTTGTGTCCCACGGGATTGCGAGGCTAAACAGACAAACACCCCTATGAGGCCAAACAAACTCCCACATTGAGGTTGAAGAATGACTCTGATACCATTTGTAACGATCCGCTCCCAACCGTGTAGATATTGTCTGCTTTGGACCCACGGGGCCTCTCATGGCTTTAAAACTCGTTTACAAGGTTAAGAGAAGTCCATACTTATATAGCGCTAGGAATTTTCCTCCCTATTTGATGTGAGATATCACAAATCATTTGTAATGACTTGCTCCCAACCATGTAAATATTGTTTATTTTGGACCCAAATGAGCCCTCACAACTTTAAAACAGGTCTATAGGGTTAAGAGAAGTTCATACTTACATAGCGCTAGGAACTTTCCCCCCTACACGGTTGGGAGTGGGTCATTACAAATGGTCTCAAAGTCGATCCTTCAAGAAGTGAGGAAAATCATATAAGTTTTAGGAATTTTTAAAAATATTCTAAAGTTGCTGAAACGAATTTTAAAACTAAAGGTCAGTGATTGAGTGAAAACTAACATCAATGAAGAGTTTGTTTGAGTTACAAAGCAATTGTGGAATAGAAGATATAAGTGAGTTTTTAAGAGGGCTCTGTTTTCACCCAGTTCTGGACACCCGAACTCTTTTTCTAAAAATAAAATAATATATGACCTTTTAAATTTGACTCAACATTTTTCCTTAATTTTATACTTCTTGAAATTGATTTAAACATATAAAATATTAAAAAATATGCATTTTTGAGGGAGATATGATTTTTCAAATTTGAACCTACTGTACACCATGGAATCTGGACATCTAATTTGTTGGAGTATTTTAAAAATATTTTTGAGTACTCTCTGACCCTGGATTTATTTTTCCTGTGATATAGACACTTTTAATGATGTGTGCGATTTTTTTTATGATTTTATGTAATCTCTTATTATTTTTAAAAGATTCGTTTATGCATGCCACCTTTTTTTTTTTATCTAATTTGGACTTTGTAGAACTTTTAGGGTGTCTTTGCTACAATATGTCCTTTGAATGAGTGTTTGGTTTTTGGTATGTTGTTCTAGATGTGTAAGAGTTGTTTCCTGAAATTTTTCGTAACTAAATTCAACTCCAAAATATTTTTTTTAGAAATTGTTTTGTGATGCTCCCTTTTCTAATTGCATGCTGATGATCTTGTACATTGCTTGAATTGGTTATTTATTTTTGGAGTCATTTGACTTACCTTGCCTCAATTTTGGCTTTGGTACTGTATATTAGACATAATGAATATGTTATATAATTTATACTTGTCCTAACTACTCTAGCATTTTTGGAGGAACCTTATAAATTATGCATGCTATCCAGGTACGCTCTCTATCACTTACTTTTCGGAATTTTATAAACATGCATGTTGTTGTGAGTCTTATTTAAGTTTGATTCCATCCTTGGGTGCCTAGATGATTGTTCAATTTGCTCTGATAAAGTACATGTCATGTGCTATATTTCTATGCTAACTTTAATGTCTTATGATAGCGCTTGAGAGACAGTCCAGGTACACATCCTAACCTTCCTTTGCGATTGTGATTTGATTTCTTTTTTGATATGCTAGTTTTGAAATCACCTTAACCTACCTAGGTACCTTCAATCAATTGATTAATTGCCACTTTTCCCTCGACTTAGTCAATAGAGATCTTTTTAGGGCTTAAAGGGGTGCTACCTCTTAAAGGTACTTTCCCAATAGGTAACCTGATCCTCGGACCAAGACTTGGGTTTTTAAGACTTGCTTTTCCTAAACTATGGAGTTACTTCTTTAAGGTTTTCTTTCTTGTTTTATTTTCCCTTTTAAAATAAAATAAAATAAGTGGTGACTTCAACCTTTTCTAAACTAATTTTTCACCAATAAAAATGAGTCTTACCATTGAGTGGGGACACATGTGAAAAATGCGAGTCCACAACATGATTAGTTCACTTGGCGTGCATGCACACACACATATATATAGTTAGGCTTGCAATTAAAAGAAAAAAAAAAGACCGAATAACAAAACTTATAAGGCTTGTAATTAAAAAAAAAATGACTTTAAAGAATTTGATCAATAATAATAGACTTTCAGACATAATTGGTAGTCAAGATCCTGAGAAAAAAATAAATTGAACAAATTAATTAAATTTTTGCTAATAATTTCATTTTCTTTGATTTCATCTTTTTATTCCTTCATATGAATATGCACTTTTTTCATATTCTTTATAGCATTTTTTTTCCTTGGGCTTTATGATTTGCCTTATTGACTTAAGTGATGTTCATTTATTGATATTCATTTCTAATTTCAAGTCAAATATATTAAAACATCATATTTAATTGCTTAAGAAATTTTGATAAAAAAATTCATTAATAATTAATGAAAATAGAATTACAATTCGTTTAAATTTTTGAAAGCTTGAGGTAAAATGTGAAGAATAAGAGAAAATATTATTTTTAATTCTTCAATGCTTAAATAGAAGGAATATCTATTTTATTGGTATGATTATTCCTTATAGTTAAAGAGATACCAAAAAATTAAATCACTAATTCAATGAAATAGTTATTTCAATTTTTAACCTAATTAAATAATTAATTGGAAAAAAAAAACATTTTCATTACCCATGTAATAGTTTAATTTACTTCAATTTATTATTTTCATGTTTTTATCATTCTTATGTTAAACGAATTCTAAATATTAATTAAATTGAGTATACAAGGTTAATCTAATATATAATTACTTAATTTTGAAATAATCACCTAAAAATAATTAAAGTTTATTTTCAAATTTGATCATTGAATAAGATTCAATATATAAGTCAATTTTTTTTTTTTTTTTTGTTTTATAGAAAAATATTATGTATCATTAAAAAGCAAATTAGGTCCTTTAGGTTGGCTTTTGAGAAACCATAAACACTATTTTAATCTTAATAGGAGTTTTTATATTTGTTTGATTAATTTTGTTAAAAAAAAACTTAATTAATATAATTTTTTTAAAATGATACTTCTTATATGTATAAGGACTAGCAGTTGAACACGTGTGGTATGTAGGTCAGTAATACAATTTAATATCTTATTCAAATACTATTTATTTTTACCCTTTTTTTATAGTCATTTCTTTTATAGTTTTCTTATTACCATAACTCTAAAGATGAAATTCATAAAATATCAATAATTTTATATTTCAAAAAACTTTTATTTAGTTTATTATGTTGGATAAAAATTGAAACTCACATATAAATTTATTTTTATGTTTCATAGTGATATAGAATTTTCTTCTTATTGTTAATTCAAATAAAATTTTCTCACTCAAAATTATTATGGTAACTCTATCAAATCTAAAGAATATCATTTAATATTTGAATTTTTTTTAGAAGTAAGAATTTTTTTTTTTCATTACTTTTGGTAAAAAGCCTCATGTTAGTATATTAATTAGGAAAAGAAACTATTGATTCAAATTAATTTTCAAAGCACTGAACTTTATCTTACCCCATTAGAAGTCTAATTATATTTGCTTGATTTGTTCATTTTGTCTACATGTCTGCTGATTTGATATGAATTGATGTCTTTTATTCCTTATCTTCTTGGTATATATAATTTAGATTATGATCGTGTAAAAGAACTTAATAATAGATTGTATACTCAATAGAAAGAATTTAGAGGAATTTGTGATAAATTACATAAATTAAGAATTACTGTAAAAGATTTAACCACAGATATCAAAAATTTAACTCTCTTAAATATTTGAACGAATACAAAATAGTTATACAAAAAGCATTTGATGAACTTTTTGCTACAAAAACCCTAATTAAAAGAGAAATTATAAAATATTACATTGATAATTTATATGCTAGTTCGTCTAATTAGAAAATATTAAAAACTAATGAACCCTCATCTACAAACCCAAGAGGTAAAATAGTTAAAATTTCTAGTAGAAACACAATTAAAAATAACAAACGTAGTCTTACAAGAACATAAGAAATATATTTAGGAAGAAAACCAAATAATATCAACCAAAATAATATTAATTATTTAAAAGAAATCCAAAGAAGACAAAAAACATCTTTAGAAAAACTAAATACAGCCTTAGGAATTAGAAAAGAAGCTGGAAGACTTTAAGTGCCATAACAAGTTAAGAAATAACCTAGACTATATTAAAGAACAATTAGCTAGAGAAGAAAAAATTGTTAGAAAAGAAATAAAACAAATAAAGTTAAAACAACAAAGTTTAAAAGAAACATTAGAAAAGGTTAACTAAAAGGTAGATAAACTTTTAAAGCAAAGAAAGACAAGATCATCAGAAGAACAAAAATTAAATAACCTTTTAAAACAATTTGAAAACTTTCGTTTAGGAGAAAAATCGGTATTTAGAACATAACGAAAAATAAATCCATTTGAACCAAGAAGTTTAGCAATAAAACCATGGAAATAGTAGAAGCTATAAACCCTAAAGATAATGTAAAAGAATTTATTGAAGAAAAATTAATCAAAAGGCAGTAAAGGAAGTAACACCTTACAAAAAATAATTAGATTTTTAAACTAACATACTATAAGTTCAATAGGAAATATTGTATATCTAGACTTAGTATCTCCAGAAACAAAACTTAGACTATTAAAAAATAAAACCGATAAATATATGCATTTAGGAATAATTTTAATAGGAATAATATGACTTCATCATAAAGAAATTGGAGTACTTATAAATATTAACCTTTTAGTTGTAAAGCTAGGATGGTTATTAATTATAAAAGATTGAACGATAATACATATGATGAAAGTTATTATAATCTGCAAAATGCAATGGAAGGTTGATGTCAACAATGATGACATTAAAGCAGTAAATGCGTTTCCAACTACAAGAATTTAATAACTTTCATCATATGTATTATCGTTCAATTTTTTATAATTAATAATCATCCTAGCTTTTCCTCGTTTTTCTTCATTATGGTTTCTAATTAAAAAGGCCGAAGATCTATGAGGATTGAAACTTAGTTTTATGAGGTTATTCTGCAACAGTTCTTCTATTTGAATTTTGAATTTCTTTGTATCTATAAGGTTACATGCTATATCTTTAGTTTTTATTGTTAAGTCTGGGCTTTTAATTGGTATTTTACAGATTGTTTTATTTTTATTCCAATGTTTTTGTGGATCTTCTCCTATAATTCCTATTTTTTTTGCTTCCAATATAAGGTTTTTTAATCTATCTGCATTTCTTAATTGTTCTAAATAATCATTAATTATGCTATCCTTTTGTACTTCTACTTTGTTAATTTGATGAGAGGTTACATTATGATTTTTATTTGATGCATTTTCCATGTTTGTATAAACAATTGTTGCGGTTTTAGGATGATAACTGACTTGGTTATTTTGTATTGTTATCCCTCCTTGTAAAGAATGTACAAAATTTAAACCTAATAAACTTATAGTAGGTACAAGATAAGTCTGGGGTAACACTAAGGTTATATTGTTAATTATAATTGGTACATTTGAAATATTCTTGGTTAGTATTAGTTTTTGTTGATTATATTGGACTAATTCTACTGGTTGAACTAATGTTTGATGGTCTTCTTGAGGTACTAATTAGGTTTCAAATAAAAGGTTTTTATTGGCTCCAGTATCTAACATTGCATCTACCTTTAATTCTATGGTTTTTAATTTAATCGTTGTTGGAAAAATGATATATTTAACTTTATTTGTCATATTTACTTGTTCTATTGTTTGTATAATTGTCATTTCACATATTTTCATGAATATCTTACTTAATAAAAAAGTATTCACCTTTCAATAGTAAGTACTAATTTGATCATATTATTTGATCAATTATACCTTCTTGATTTGAATATTTGAAGTATTTCATAATAATTTAAAATAATTAGAAAATTATATTTAAGTTCTTATATATCGTGATTTTTCTATTGATAGTCCCTAAATTAGAAACTATTAAAAGAATTTTACTTTTTTCGATGGAACATACATATCAATTGAAGTGAGACTTCTCTTTTTTCCAATAGGAAAAAAAAAAAAAAAACTCTTTGGGATTAGCTAGATTTTAGTTTTGTCCTAATCATTACTTCAAATAAATTCTTATTTTAATGCTTGAAAATTAATATCAATAATTTATTACTTGAAAATAAATTTTAATTTTAATTTTTAATAATCTATAGTGATTATGAATATTTGAATTTATTATTTTAAATGCATGAAACTTTTCTAAATTATTTTTTACCATGAGATAATTTAAACTAAATTGAGGAGTTTTCTCTTTATATTTATCAAAAAAGGTAGTTGGGCAATAAATTATTTTTTAAAATTAATTAAAATAATATATAAAAATATCATAGCACTTATCTTTCCTATTCCTTCTCCCTTTCTATTGTTAGTTTTCAAAATAGTATTTCAATATATAGAATGAAAAAAATATTAACATCATTAATAAATATATTTGCATTAGAATCTGCTTTCTTTCAATAGTCATATTAATTTGATTTATAAAGAAAGAGCAAAATAATGAAATAAGAGTAAAGATAATTATTAATAAATATTTCATAATAAATCTAAAATTTATTTATTTATAAAGTAATATGAATCACAAACTAATTCAATATAATCTTTAAGAATGAATATAATACAATTCTCAAACCCATCATAAAATCAAGGGAAAAGTAGAATTTGATTTACTAATTTGAAAATATATGGAAAAAAGAACCCAAAATTTTTTAAATTAGTATTATATTTATCTATTTAAAAATAATTTAAAATATATGCACTTTTTAATGAATTATCCAATTATTCCCAAAAATACCCTTTTACTTCTCATGTCATTATCCAATTATTATTATTATTATTATTTTATTATTTGAGATTTTTTTTTCTCTAGAAACAAACACCATGTAGAATTCTTATTTTAATTTCCTAAAAGTTTAGGAAATATTGTACAAAAAAATTCCTATTTAAATAGGATTAATATTTTTTTATTTCCTATATTGTCAAACAAATCCTATTTAATCATAATTACCAATTCAAAAAGTAATAAGGTTGTTTATTAAATAATAAATAATAAATTTAATAATATATAATTATTTTAATTATGATTAATTTATTTAATATAAAATAATTAATTATTTATTTATTTTTATACTATATATCAAAGTAAAACCATATTGTAAAACATTTTATGTCTGAAAAACTCTTACAACAAATTTTAATAAGAAATATACTTTATTATTTGTTATTCATATTATTTATTTGTTATCCTATTTATTGATTTTAAAAAAAAATATATTTTATTAAAACTTTATTTTGGGTAATTTTAATGAAAGTCTTTCTTAATTTTTTTATTATTTTTATCAAAGTGACTTTATTAAAAACACATTAATGGACATTCATTAGTATTTTTATATATAAGAAAAGTGTTTTTAGCAATGTGTTATAAAAAAAAATGATTTAATTTTTGGAAGAATCCCGTATCAAGGATTCAAGGTTCTAGTCCAACAATTATTTCAAGTGTTTTTATAATTTCATTAAATATTTAATTTTTATTAGGAAAATGCTTTTAAGCATTAAGAAATAATTTTAATCCTCTAATAATCATTCCCTAACAACCTTTGACAAGAATATTAAATCTTAAAAATTCAAATATTTGTGATAAAATTGTAATGTAGATGAGGAAGATTTGTTAAACAAACCTTTTATAGTTTAATGAAAATAAAATTAAATATCAAATAGACTGAAAATGGATGTAATAATTTAATTATGAGGGCCTACAAAAACAATACCCATGAATTTTTCTTTATTATAACACACTTACCATTTTTTTTAAAACAAATTTTAAATAATGAATGATCAAGCTTGCAATTTAAATTTAAAACATAATCTAATATTGAAATAAAGTTGTTGTGCAAACTCTCAATTTCATTCAAAAATAAGTAAATAATAAATTTTCTTCAACCTAAACCTTTCCATGACACTCCACTAATACAATACATTAAAGGTAATAGATTATTTTAACATTTGCTTCCTGAGAAATTAGTTATCATGTCTCCAATTAGACGTTGGATGCTAGAGTTCGAAGATCCACCTTCCATCAAGGCCTTCGTGCCCTTTTCTTTCATATATGCCAGCTTCTTTCTGAAGTCCTTACTATCATCCATCAAACTTCTTATCCGACTCTCAATCTCTTGAGAATTTATAAGATCATTATTCCTATGCTTATTATAATCTATTTTGATTTCCACCCCCATTTCCAACTCTCTTATTATTTGAAAGGCATTCAATTGTTGTTCCGCGTATATTGGCCACGTAGCTATTGGTACACCATGCCATATGCTCTCTAGCGTAGAATTCCATCCACAATGAGAAATAAACCCTCCTATTGCAGAGTGGGCTAGAACATCCGTTTGTGGTGCCCATCCAATTATCTTTCCAATCTCGGATGTACGATTTAAGAACCCTTTTGGTAAAACTTCCTCAAAATTTGTGTAATCACTAGAGTCTGCGATCATACCTTTTGGTGGAGGTCGACGAAGAGACCACAAGAAACGATATCCACTATTTTCAAGCCCACTTGCAATATTTTTTACTTGATCACCGTCGAATGCTCCAACACTACCAAAACATAAGAACACCACTGATGATTGAGGCTGATCATCAAGCCATCTGATGACATCTGAGTCACTATCTTGTTTCTGGTGGTCCCCATGATTTAATTTCAATAAGGGTCCCACTGTGTACACAGGGGGAATTGTACCATTCGCAAAGGAGTTGATCACATGAGATTCTAACTCCATAAATGTATTTACCAAAATACCCTTAGCTTCTCTTACCCTCCTTGCCTCCCTGAGGAATGCCGTGGATCCCTCACGCTCCTTGTCCACCCATAAAGCAGGCAAGACTCGAGCAGGAACCGAGTTGACAAAACCCGGGACCACCAATTCAGCATCCGAGTCAGCAAACTCAGTGATATCCACGCCCTGGTGGTCCTGCAGGGTTTGGAGATGCAACATGAGAGCAAGGCAGGCCGCACTGGACGTGGAGAACACATAGGAAGGAACACCCAATTCAACAGCTACATCCATCATGGAAGCACAAAGCATATCAACCACAATCCCAGCGAGTCGACCCGGCTCAGACAGGATGAGCTGGTGGACTGCATCCCTAACAAGAGACTTCTGTCTTTCCATGACATCATGGAAGAAGGAACTAGGAGATGGCGATGATGGGTTTGAGTTGGATGAATCTGAGTCGAGGTGAGGAAGATGGACAAATCGAATGGACCCGGATAAGGAAGCAGAAACTGAATGGATATAGTTGGTTACCGCAGTGTGCATAATAGGTCCCTTCATGATGAGCAGAGTGATTGAGAAGCGGCCATCTCTGCCAACAAGAAGCTTAGCAAACTCCACAGTTGATACAATGTGTCCGATGGCCGGAAGAGGCACAAAAACAAGCTCTAATTTCTTCATCATCACCAGCTAGTACTAAGGATAATAGAGAGAATTCAAAGAAATATTGCTTCCGTAATTTCAGCGGAGTTAACCACCGGATGATTCAGATCTATTGTTGTTGACCATATATGGTCTTGGGTTGGAGGAGAAGAGTTAAAGGAGGTGACGTCATGGCTGTGCTGGTTACCATAGAATATAGACGATCTTATCTCATCTTTCTAGAAGAATATTAGAATATCTAATAATCTTCATCTTTCCCAACCAAATTTTTGTTTTTTTCTTTTGAGATTATTGGATCTCTTCAATTCTCTTTAATAAACAGTATAATTTACTTTGAATATATATATATATATATATATATATATATATATATATATTCTTATTTAAATAAAATTTTTATTACATCATTTTTCTCACTCAAACATCAGTGAAATTTCAGTTTAATACACAAAGATTTAATGAATTATTTTTAGATCTAAACTAATTCCACTTGATTTCATCACAGCTTCATTAATTTAACATTGATTAATTCTCTAATTTCAACTTTTTACTGTCTCAATACCAAATTTCAGCCCACAACTTTTGACCAAATTCTAAAAGTTTAAATTCAAATTTAAATCTTCCGCGTGCATGATTTTTTAAGCACCACATGGGAAGCAATGATGCCCACTCCCCGCTTTGTCCGCCTTGGTTGGATTTTTGATAATTGTACGGTGAGTTTAAAATTAATTTTTTAGAATACAGTACATGAAAAATATTTTCAAATCTATGATATTTTTTATCACTTGAAAGGTGTATCTTGAAAAATACATTCTATCATTTTTATATCTGATACATCATTTAAAAAAATTAAATTTATATTAAAGGTGTCTTTTCAAATAACATCTTTCATAAATTTTATATTAATAAAATACAATTAAAAAAATTTGAATTTACATTAAAAATATCTTTCCAAGAAACATATTTTATAATTTTATAAAATCATATCTTTTAAAGAGACACTTTTCATAATTTTCATATCGGTTGCATAGTAAAAAAATTGAATTCATACTAAAGATGTCTTCTTAAGACACATTTTTTATAATTTTATAAAATTAAATTTATATTAAAAGTGTCTCTTTTAATAATTTTTGTATGAGTCATCCATTGAAATAATTAAATTTATACTAAAAATATATTTTCAAAAAACACCTTTTGTAATTTCATAAAATTAAATTTATATTAAAAAGTTTTCTTTTAAGAGACACTTTTAGTATAAATTTAATTTTTTCGATAAATGACTAATATAAAAATTATGAAAAGTGTTTATTCAAAAAACACATTTAGCATAAATTTAATTTTGTGGAATTGCAGAGACGCCTTCAATGTAAATTCAATTTTTTTTCACTATGTGACTGATATGAAAATTATCGAAGATGTTTCTTCAAGAAACATTTTTAGTATAAATTTGATTTTATGGTATTGTGGAAATGATATTTCTTTAATATAAATTCAAATTTTTTTTTAATGTGTATGACTAATAAAAAAATTATGGAAAAATGTCTTTTGAAAAGACACTTTTAGCATAAATTTAATTTTATGAAATTATGAAATGTGTCTCTTCAATACACACTTTTAGTGTAAATTCAATTTTTTTAACATGAATGATTAATATAAAAAATATAAAAGGCGTCTTTTCAAGAAACACCTTTCAAAGTGGCAAAAGATATCATAAATTTGGAAATATTTTTGTAATTATCATATTTTAAGTTTTTTTTTCAAAGTACCATTTTTTAATAATTATTATTTTTAAATAGCCGTACAAGTTAAAAAGGCCCCGCCTTGGTTGGTGATTCCTTTTTCATATGATTAAAAAAGTAAAAATTATTTCATACCAGAGTCCAAGCTTTAATATTATTACCAATAAAATTTTATATTTAAAAAATACTCCCCAATTTTTCGGACACTAAAATCTTCTCCTAGCATAATTTTCTAGAGTAGTACACGGAGCCATGACCTCCATTTTATTATACTTCTTCAATAAATTTATTATTATGAAAAAAAAAAAATCTATGGTAGAGATTTAATTCACATTTTACGGAACTTAATACTTATTAGCTTAAAATTTATTACTTAATTTTTACTATAATTAATAAGATTGTTTAGTAAAATTAACTTAAATTTTATTTTAAATTATCAAATTAACACATTCATCCCAATTAATTTTAACTAATATTTATCTTATTGAATTTAACTCATATTTATTTTTTGTTAATTTTAAGTAATAATTTTTATTTATAAAACAACCATTAATTGTAATTAATATTTATTTTATTGATTTTAAATCATATTTATTTTTATTAATTTAAAGTAATAAATTTATTTATAAAACATCTTTATTTAAAATATTGTATTTACGTGAGATAATCATAAAATATTCATTATAAAAAATGAGTATAGATTTAGAATCATAATGTTAAAATATACTTCCACCAATATAGGTAAATAAGTTTAAAAAATTATTTGAGATTAAGAATAAGTTAACTATTTTGACTTAATACTTAAAATTAAAATTAAAATTAACTTTAAATCGTAATATTAAGTTATTTTACCAAAAATACTTAATTTACTTAATCATTTAAAATAAGTTATTAAGTCATTAAATTCATTTACTAAACATCCTATTATTATAACACTTATTTAAGTATATGGTGAAATTTAAACCTTTAAATCAAAGTAGATCCACCCATGGTATAAATACATGGAACTCCCATAAAAAAGCACAAAATTAAAATACAATGCAATAAAACTAAACTACAAAGCAATGAAACTAAGATACAAAGAAACGAGATTACATATGGAGGTGTTTGGTACGTCGGAATAGAGAATAGAAATGAATATTTTGTTTTCATTTCTATTTCTTAGTGGATAGAAATGAATTTGATGATTCTATTTCTAACATTTGGATGAACTTAGGAATGAAAGATTAGAACGATTATTTGTTTCCGTTCCAATGTTTGATAATAATAGGAATGGAAATGAAAAAGAAATAAATTTACAATAATATCCTTACATATAATTTAAAATAATTTTTTTTTATTAAAAAAAATAAATTTTGAGAGTTTTTTTGTTATTAAATAATAAGACTAAAAATATATATATATACTCAATAAATAAAAAAATTAACCATAAAAAATCATATAACCCTAATGAACAAATATTCAATTGTTATTTTTATTAAAAATTTGAATAATTTGTCATGCTTAACTAGTTATAAAATTATATTTTACCAAAAAAAAAATAATACATATATATATATTATAATATTTAAATTCTCAAAGCTAGCAAATGTTTTTCTTATTTCCAAAAGAGGAAATAAAAGAATTCAAATTTCATTCTAATTTTCAACAAGTATCATATCCGATAAAATCCATAACCTTAAAAAATTTTAAATATTCATATTATTTTTTTTAGCAAAATTTCAACAATCAAAATGAACATTCAAAACCCTAAAAATTAGAAATTGAATTTTTTTTTTTAAATGTCGTGGAAGGTTTGATTGATTCAGTTTGAGAGAATCACTTGTTGCAGAGAAGTGGATGATGAATGAGTTTCTAACTTTACAAAGAAGATAAGCATCAGGCTTGAAGAATGAGATAAGAGGGTAAAATAGTAAATTTAGGTTATTTTATATTATAAAATGAGTTTAATGAATCAGAATACCATCTACTTTTGATGAATTCAAATCCGACTTATAAGTTGGATTTGGTTTCTACCTGAATAATTTTTTATTCAATTTCTGTCTTCTTAACATTTTTATCCAAATATAGGAATAAGGGAGAAAAGGAATGAGATGTCTATTCCCACTCTCTATTCCCGTGTACCAAACACCCCCAATAAGGTACAAAAAGTATGGACATGGAAATCCTTTGCCATGGCAAAGTCAAAAGAGTGACATTCTACCTCCATACATCACCTATCATGACATTATTATAAGATCCCTCTTGTTGAAATAAAATTAGATCACTATCATTATCACATCATAAAAAGGATAATAAGATTCCTCTTGTTGAAATAAAATTATATCACTATCATGATCACATCATAGAGAGGACCGACCACATTTAGGGACGAACACCATTTCAAAATGCAATTACTATTTGGAAAATACAATCATCACTTGCAAAATATGACTTTGCATAAAGGATGATCCAGACATTAATTACACAATGTTCGCAACCCCACATTAATCACATAATGACCAAAATTTTAAAGTTAAATCTATAATCATTACACAACTACTAGAGTCTTCAAGATACATGACTCTGGCCCAATTGGTGTCTCAGCTGATTCACGTCAGCTGGTGCTCCTTGATTGAGGGAATAATCAACAAAATTTATAACCTATATCACCATGCATTGGGTTAGCTTTTAGCTAATGTAGCATAGTGGCTCTAGGATCGTTCACTGGGAAGGGTTTTCAACTCATAACTAATACCACTTCTTAGCTAATTTGGTGCTTTTTCATTTCAAGGTTAGCTAAAGAAGAAAACGCAAACTTTGGTTGTAAAATGTTTAGTTTCAAGTTAACTAAAAGAAAAGTGATGAAAATTACTTAAGGAGAACAACATTCCTTGGAGGTTCAGGTGCACAGGGGAGGTTCCTCATGCAAAAACAGGGCTCCGGTCACTTGGTTCACCTCCTCGCATTAGAGAATTAACATGTAGTTAATCCTCTAACCGGTTTTGTATAAATGCTACCCTTTAATGGATTTCAGCACTAAATCCTTCTCACTGATGCAACTTGGAATGGCTCGTGCTTCTCACTGGCAGTTGCCATTCAAGGTGATCATTAACCTTGGACTTCCCGTCCCAAGCTCGCAAGAGATAACTAATGGATGTCTCCTTTGGAGTCCAAAAGCTTACCAAGTGTTGGCAATTCAAGAAAATCCCACCTTCAAGTCACCTCCCAGAAGCTCGCAAGAGGTAAACTAGTGCATCTCCACGGACGGAGATCACTTGCCTTACCAAGTGTTGGCTCAGGTGACTTGCAAGGTGTTTGAGGTTAACTAAAAACATAGAAATCATTAATGGGTCACACTTATTCTTCACTAATGGCTGAAACCACAAAACTACCCATTCTTGCAATTTGAACCATCCCCGGCCACCTTAGCTCCAAGGAATTAAAAACTTAGCCACCCATCCTCTGAGGAAACTTCCTCAGAGCTTGTTTGGCTATAAAGAAAATACAAACAAAGTGGGAAGGTAAGGTAGAAAAACTATGAACTTTACTTCCTTCAAAATTATACAAAAGTTGTCTCCCGTCCGATTGTTCTTCAAAGGGAAAATTACAATATATACATGGGGTTATTCACCCTTTTGATCTTGCTTAAAGACTAAGGAATCATGTGATAGGAGGGTTACAAGGAGAGTTTGGGAATTTAGACATCAAATATCTAAAGCAAAAATATCTTAGGATGTCGGTTGCAGCTATCGGGTGGCTTCAGGAGGCATTTCGCAGCCGGCACTGTAGCGCTGCGAAATTTCGCAGCCAAAGGACCAAATTTCGCAGCCCTGCGAAATTCTCCTTCAGCTTGGAGCGATCAGATTCCAATGGCTGTAACTTCTTCATTTGAACTCGGAATCGTGCACCGTTTGAAGCATTGGATTCTTGACTTCCTGAGCTTTGAAATGGTATATAGCATGCATGAATTGGACTTCGGGAAGTGCTCCAAAAGTGGCCAAGAAGACTGAAACTGCTGTCCCCTGTTTTGCTTCATGGCAGATTCCTCTTTGCTTCCCTCCTTGCATTCCGGATTTGCTTATGGCAAAGGACTTTAAAGCTTCAAAGCTTTGGTTCTTCTTGTTTCTAAGCTTTCCAAAAGCTTTGCCATGGATTCCAAAGAACTCTCCTCAATCTCGGATTGCTTTGGTGAGCAAAAAGCTATCAAAAACACCAAAACTTTCACATTTTGATTAGAATTGATTGCAAAGGTCCTTAACATGTTAATTGGGTTAAAAGGTGATAACCACTACTCAAAAGTGTTTAAAAGAGCTGATTACAAGGTTACAAAATAGTATTTTTGAGTAGTAATCACTCCCCCCAACCGACATATTGCTAGTCCCTTAGCAATGAAGGAGAGAAAAATAAAATAAAAGGTAGTATAATTTACAAAATCATGCTGATCACTTCAAAAAATGTTTAAGTGGCATGATGATCTAACTCTCACATGGAACGTTAAAGAAATATAAACTCAAACTTCAACAAGAGTTATCAAATAAAACTTGTCTAATCACAATTCTTAAAGAGGAGGCATTATGCAAATTGAAGCTTTCAAATCATTTCCACTTCCAAAGGACCAAGCCTTACTCTTCCACAAAAATCTAAGTGTGAGTTGATAGCTTCCAAATATAGTGTGCTAAACTAATCTCACCCCTCAACCTAGCTCTTTTTCAACACTTAGCAAACTGACCAAATTCAATAGGCTAAGAACGCACCCTTTTGTTTCACTTTTTTTTCTTGTAGGAATGCAAAGCTTAAGGGTATTCTTTTCTAAATTGTCCATGTAACGGGGGTCCATCGATGACTCCCAACCAATCAAGGTTTAGGGCATCAAGCTTTAAGGATTTTTCAACCACTAACTCCTCGGATTTCACCCCGGACTTTTGAGAATGAATTTAAAATACCCAAGCACCTACAACATGCTAAACTCCACCTATCCACCCATGTAACGAGCATTGAGGTCGGTGGCTCCCAACCAATGAAGGCTTAGGGCACCAGGCTTTAAAGATTTTCACCATATACCCCTCGGACCTTGCTCGGGTTTCAAGGCAAGCAAACACATTTTTTTCCTTTCTTTTTTTTTTCAAAGGCTCATTGGCCTCTTTTTTTTTTTTTTTTTTTTTTTTTTTAGGTGTCCCAACACTATTAAATGAGGTCAAAAGTACTAAGTCTAAATTTTCCTAAGTCAAGAGGGAAATAGTTTTTCATCTTATACTTGGAAGCTAGTGCACAGTGTGTGTATAGCTCAAGGTGGAAGATATAAGCTTGAATTCAAAAGAAGATTCAACAATTCATCAACTTTAGTAAGCATAATACAAACTCTAAGTCAAGTGAAAAACAAAAATTCATTTTCTCCCATTTCATTTTTGAGAATTTTTCCTTAAAAACCATGGAGAGTAGAAAAAATTTTAAAATTAAACAAAAAACAACTAAATTACCAAAATAATCTTAGCATAAATAACAAAAGACTTCCTTCCTCAATTCTCCCCCCAACCGAGCTAAACATTGTCCTCAATGTGGCATGAGCGATTGTGATTAAAGGGAGGAAGTGGTACCTCCTGAATGATATCAATTTCGAATATTGATTGGAGAAACCACATGTTTCAAAAAGAATAAAAGATGTGAGTAGAGGAAATAAGAATAGAATAATGCTAAGAGTGATAAAAAAGACAATAGATTTGTATTACTGCAATTCATGTAGGTACAAAATGAAAGCAAGTAATACAAGTAGTCCAAGCAATCCCAATATTTACTACCAAAAGCATGGGATTTCAAAAAGGAAATGCATAAACGAAATACATAATGGAAATATATAAGGGTAAACTATCAAAATGATCAGCTGGTGGGTGGAGATGATGGCTCAGCTGCCTCTGCCTCTCCTGTAGTAGGCTCTGATGGGGTAGGAATGGTAGGCTCAGGAGCTGAGATGCCAAGATGATGCTGAATCTGGCTCAGGAGAATAGTGTGATGGGCCTGAGTGGCTATGATCTGCTCCTGATGAGCATGAAGGGCTGCTATCTGCTGAGCAAGGATGCTCTGGGAAGTGGCCAATGCCTGAAGAGTGTGGGCTAGGCCTCCATGCTCAGTAATGGGTATAGCTATCCTTGGCTCAGCTGATGGAGCTGGCTCTGCTGCAGGTGGAATATCAGGGGCAGTATGTGGTGTGGCCTGAGGAGCAGGGGAGGGAACCTCTGGTGAAGGCTCTCTAGAAACCACTGCAGGGGCAGGTGGCTGAGCATCAGCAGGCATATCAACCGGCTCCTCTGGCTGCTCCAGATGCTCTGGTGCTCCCTGATCTGCACCACGATAGGCAGTCATGCTGGTCCATTTGTCGAGAGTGAAAATCTCTCGACATAAACGTCTACGCTCCAAATGAGGCTCTGATGGATATCCCAGGTGCTCCAAGATCTGGCATAACAGTCTGGGGAAGAGGAGTGGAATGGCATCCGCTCGAAGCAGCTTCTTTTGATGCACCTTCTCTTCAAAGTAGAGAAGGGCAGCCATGATGAGGTGGTGAGGGCCAAAAAAGTATCCCTCAGAGATCCTATAGAGGGCCTCCAGCAATACTCCTCTCCTCTGGACCCAATGCTGGAGTGGGAATATGTTGTGGCGGAGGAGTGCATCAATGAAGAACATGCTGGGGGGAAGCTCCCTCCTCTGAATGTAATGGCGAGAGGATGCCCCTCTGGACAGAGTATGGACAATATCGCTCTGAGAAGGACGGGTCCAAGCTCTGAAATCCTCTGGACGAGCTGGCTCGTAGGGGATATGGAGTGCCTCTGCTATATGGCGAGCTCCCAGAATACCATGTCGTCCATCTATCGTGAAGTGGATGACAGTGGGCTCACGGACCTGGTTGGTGGTCATGGACTGGTAGAAGTCCAATGCCACCCGCGGGTAGAAAAAATCTCTTGGGGTTAGCAATTGCTCCAAGTGATACCTTTGGAGCAGGTGGAAGGAGTCTCTGAGCTCGGGCTGAAGACGGAATGTGGCAATGTCGAAGCAGAGCTCTGAATGGAATGGTCGTGCCCTGCAGTCCAAGTTCCCTTCTATTGGGGGCTGTGTAACCATGGGCCGCTTGATCACTGCCTCAGGAGTCATGCCTGAGGGGAGTTGGGAGTCTCTGCCTGGTGTGCGAGATGGCTGAGTCTTCTTAGCCGGCGGCGAAGACTTCTTAGCTGGCGGCGGAGGCGGTGTAGGTGGCGGTGGAGAGGGTGTAGGCTCAGATTCGGTCTCCGAAGAGGACTCGGTCAAATCAATTGGCTCAGAGGCCTTAGGTTTCTTCTGTGGTGGCCCTCTGGAAGAGCTCGCACCTGATCTTCTCGTGTTGTAGCGCCTGGTCGGAGGACTGACGGGCGCGGCTTCAACTGGAGGTGGGGCTACGCGTGGCCGCGGCGGCTCAGATGTGGAGCCTGTGACGGCGGTGCCTCTCGGGGGTCTCAGGCGAACTGACGGAGAAGAAGACTTCGCTCCCCGTGTTCTGGCCATGGCGGCGACGACGAGAGTGGCCGGAAACTACACTCGGGTTGCTCAGACGGAGGAGGCTGACGGGAGGGTGCTCGGGCGTGAGGGCTCTTGGTGGCTTTTGGAAGTTCAAATGACGGTTTATAAATAGGAAAAATGGAATTTATACCGTTAAAAAGGATACCAAAAGTCACTATTCATTTTCGCAGCATGGAAAAATTTTCGCAGCGGAGGGGCATTTTCGCAGCGGCACTGTAGCGCTGCGAAATTATTTCGCAGTGGGAGAAATTTTTGGCTTGGATTTCGCAGCCATTTCGCAGCTGCGAAAACATGGTCACTGTGCTGCGAAATGGCACTCGTGTGCCAAAGGGGTGTTTCGCAGCTGCGAAACACCCTGCGAAATGGGGCTTCGGCTGCGAAATTGGGAGTTTTTACGCTTTGGGGATTTCGCAGCCATTTCGCAGCTGCGAAACGAGGTTACTGTGCTGCGAAATGGCACTCGTGTGCCAAGGACCCATTTCGCAGCTGCGAAAATTTTCGCAGAGGGTACTGTAGCGCTGCGAAATGATTTCGCAGCGGGAGGTTGATTTCGCAGCGGGTTGGCCTTTTTTTCGCAGCGGTACTGTAGCGCTGCGAAAATATTTCGCAGCGAGAGCCCATTTTCGCAGCCGACCTCCTTTGGCTGCGAAATTTCGCAGACCTCATTTTTTTCATACTTTTGAGCTCCTCTTGATTTCTAGAGACCTTCCTTCGATTTTCTTCCATTTCCACCTGATTTTGATCATTCAAAAAGATTAAGTTACATACAAATAACATAAATTAAGACCAAAATTAAAATCAAAACCATTTACAAAACTTAGAAATTAATATACTTAAACAAAAAATATGGACTTTGGTGAAACCAAGTCCATCTAACCCTTTTCTGATCAGGCTTTTTGTGGCTCAAGGAGGTTGATCTCCTCCTTTTCTTGCTTGAACGGCTCAATGAATGGCTTGAGGCGATGACCATTGACTTTAAAGGTGTCTATGCCATTGGAATTCAATAATTCCACCACTCCATTGAGATGCACATGGTGAATAATGAAAGGACCAATCCACCTTGATTTGAGCTTCCCTGGAAAGATATGAAGCCTTGAGTCATAGAGTAGAACTCTTTGGCCTTCCCGGAATTCCTTGTTGGAGATTAGTTGATCATGCCACCTCTTCATCCTCTGCTTTGCAACTTTGGAATTGATGTAGGCATCATTTCTTAATTCCTCCATCTCATTAAGGTCTAAGCACCTCTTTGCTCCAGCTTTGATTAAGTCCATGTTCAGCCTCTTGATTGCCCACCAAGCCTTATATTCAACTTCCACAGGGAGATGGCATGCTTTGCCATAGACTAACCGATAGGGAGACATGCCAAGGATAGTCTTATAAGCTGTTCTATATGCCCATAATGACTCATGGAGCTTGGTAGACCAATCCTTCCGGCTTGTTATCACCACTTTCATCAGTATGTTCTTGATTTCCCTATTTGCTAGCTCCACTTGGCCGGAAGTTTGAGGGTGATAAGGTGTAGCTACCTTATGCTTCACTCCATACTTGGCTAGTAAGGCCTCAAAGGGTTTGTTGTAAAAATGAGTACCCCCATCACTGATTATGGCCTTGGGCACCCCAAACCTTGAGAAGATATTCTCCTTAAGAAATTTGAGAACCACCCTGTGATCATTGTGTTTACAGGGGATTGCCTCAACCCATTTAGAAACGTAGTCCACCCCCACCAATATATAGGAGTTACCAAAAGACATTGGGAAAGGTCCCATGAAGTCAATACCCCACACGTCAAAAAGATCAACTATGAGGATGGGGTTCATGGGCATTTGATTTCTTTTTGTAAGCTTCCCAAGTCTTTGGCATTTGTCACAACTCCTACACATGATGTGGGAATCTTTAAAAAGTGATGGCCAAGTAAAACCTGATTGCAAGACCTTCATGGCTGTTTTCTGAGAGGCAAAGTGGCCTCCACATGCATTCTCATGGCAGTGGCTGAGGATTCCTTGTTGCTCTTGCTCAGGGACACACTTCCTTATGATCTGATCAGCACAATACTTGAAAAGAAAGGGCTCTTCCCAATAATAAGCATGAATCTTTGCAAAGAAGTGCTTCCTGTCTTGGGCTTTCCACTCACTTGGAACTTCACCCGTAACCAAATAGTTAGCAATGTGAGCATACCAAGGAGCCTTCTCTAGCAACATGAGTGATTCCTCTGGGAAGTCATCATTAATAGGCAGGACATGGGAATTGTGTGCTATAGCCAACCTTGAAAGGTGGTCAGCTACCACATTCTCCACTCCTTTCTTGTCCCGGATTTGGAGATCAAACTCTTGTAACAAAAGAATCCATCTAATCAACCTTGCTTTTGCATCTTGCTTCGTCAATAAATACTTCAAGGCTGAATGATCCGTGAAAACAATGATGAAAGACCCCACCAAATATGCACGAAATTTGTCTAAGGCAAACACCACAGCTAACAACTCTTTCTTTGTAGTTGTGTAGTTCCTTTGAGCTTCATTCAATGTCTTGCTTGCATAGTAGATCACATAGGGCTTCCCATCTTCTCTTTGGCCAAGCACAGCTCCTATAGCAAAGTCACTGGCATCACACATGACTTCAAAGGGTAGTTGCCAGTTAGGAGCTCTCACTATTGGAGCTGTTGTCAAAAATTGCTTCAATTGATCAAAACTTTTTTGACATCTTTCATCCCAAATAAACTTAGCATCCTTGGCTAAAAGTTCACAAAGGGGCTTTGAAAGCTTAGAGAAGTCTTTTATAAATCTCCGATAGAACCCAGCATGGCCAAGGAATTGCCTTATTCCTTTTACAGTGGTTGGGGACGGCAATTTGGTAATAAGTTCCACCTTTGCTTTGTCAACTTCAATGCCTTTCTCGGAGATGATATGACCAAGGACAATTCCTTGATGTACCATAAAATGGCATTTCTCCCAGTTGAGCACCAAGTCTTTCTCAATGCATCTGTTAAGAACCACTTCCAAATTAACTAAACATTCTTCAAAAGTACCTCCATATACGGTGATATCATCCATGAAAACCTCCATAATTCGCTCCACCATATCACTGAAGATACTAAGCATACACCTTTGGAATGTTGCAGGTGCATTGCACAAACCAAAAGGCATCCTTCTGTAGGCGTATGTTCCAAATGGACATGTGAAAGTGGTCTTCTCCTGATCTTCCACATCAATCTCGATTTGGAAATACCCTGAGTACCCGTCCAAAAAACAATAAAAGGGATGGCCAGAGACTCTCTCCAGCACTTGATCAATAAATGGGAGTGGAAAATGATCTTTCCTTGTCACCGAATTCAGCTTCCTATAATCAATACACACCCTCCAACCTGAAGTGAGGCGTGTAGCAATTTCTTCACCTTTTTCATTTTGAATTACAGTAATCCCTGACTTCTTTGGGACCACTTGAGTAGGACTCACCCAAGGGCTGTCAGATATGGGATAAATAATCCCTGCTTGAAGTAACTTCAGCACCTTAGCTCGTACCACTTCTTGTAAATGAGGATTCAGTCTCCTTTGAGGTTGACGAATTGGCTTGGCTTCCTCCTCCATATATATGTGATGTGTACAAACCAAAGGACTGATTCCTTTCAAGTCAGATATTTGCCATCCGATTGCTTTCTTACACCTCTTAAGAACTTCAAGTAAAGAAGTCTCCTGATGAGTGGTAAGAGATGAAGATATAACAACAGGGCATTGGTCATTTTCTTCCAGGTACGTATATTTCAACTCCATGGGCAGAGGTTTCAAATTGAGCTTTGGGATCTCCTCCTTAACAGCTTCTTGTGCCTCCTCTGGATTGAATAAAGGTAGAATCTCTTCTTTCCTCCTCCAACCTTGTTGAGTAGCAAGCACATCAGTGGGTTCAGACAACCCTTCTACGAGATCCTCAAGACTTTCATTCAACTTGTCTTGCATATTCTGATTACAGTGCTCCTCCACTAGAGTGTCAATAATGCATACCTCTTCAGGACCTTCCTCTTCTTCCGGAGCAGTGAGCTTCTTAGACATATAGAAGATATTAAGCTCAAGTGTCATGTTGCCAAAAGTGAGTTGCATAAGTCCATTCCTACAATTAATGATTGCATTTGAAGTAGCAAGAAATGGCCTCCCAAGGATGATAGGAACATAATTGGCTTCCTTAACAAAAGGATCAGTATCAAGAACAACAAAGTCTACAGGATAGTAGAAATTATCAACTTGAACTAAAACATCTTCAATTATCCCCCTTGGAATTTTCACTGATCTATCAGCTAAGGACAGAGTGATTGAGGTTGGCTTCAATTCACCAAGTCCCAATTGCTTGTAGACAGAGTATGGTAGCAAATTCACACTTGCTCCCAAATCTAACAAAGCTTTTTCCACTACCTTTCCTCCAATCATGACTGAAATGGTAGGACTTCCCGGATCTTTGTATTTCAAAGGAGTCTTGCATTGGATGATGGCACTTACTTGCTCAGTCAAGAAGGCTTTCTTGTTCACATTCAACCCTCTTTTGATAGTACACAGGTCCTTTAGGAATTTTGCATACGTGGGAACTTGCTTAATCATATCCAACAATGGGATATTAACCTTCACTTGCCTCAATACCTCAAGGATTTCTGATGCATTTTTGATCCCCTTTTTCCCATGCAAAGCTTGAGGAAAAGGTGGAGATGTGTGCTTCTTCATCAGTTCTTCCTTAGTAAGCTCTTTCTCCGGATTTGCATTGACTGTGGAATCTTGATCTTCCTTCCCTTCACTGCTATCTTTCTTCTTTCCTTTCACTTCCTCCCTCTTCTTTGTCTCTTCTTCTTCTTTCTCTTCAGCATACGGCTTGGGTGTTGGCGACTCAACTTTTTTACCACTCCTTAGAGTGATCAAGGCTTTAACATCCCTCACCTGTGAAGTTTCTCCCTCAAGAGCTTCCACTTCATGGATTCCCTTGGGGTTTTGGTGAGGTTGAGACGGAAATCTACCCTTCTCTTGCACTGTGTTCAAATTAGTGAGCCTTGAAATTGAGTATTGGAGATTGTCAATTTTCTGAGATAATTCATTTTGCATCCCATCCATCCTTTTATTCAAAGTGCTCTCAACACTGTCAATTCTTTGACTTAGTTGAGCATTGATGGATTTTTGGTCTCCAACAAAATCTCCCACAACCTTGCTTAGATTCACGATTGCTTGCTCAAGATTAGAAGCTTGTTGAGATGGTTGAGATGGTTGAGCCGGCTGTTGATACTGAGGTGCTCTTGGCTTCCATGAAAAATTTGGATGATTCCTCCAACTTGAATTGTAAGTATTACCATACGAAGCATTGCTATTGGGCTTGAATTGTCCAATAGCATTTGCTTGATCTCCAAACATTTCTCTTGCAACTGGAATTGTAGGGCACTCCTCCACCAAATGCTCATACGACTGACAGATAGAGCATGGCTTCACTTGCACTGGTGGTTCAGCAACAGCTTGCACTTCATGCATCTTTTTCAATTCTAACTCCTCCAACCTTCTCGTCATGGCTGCAAATTTTGCTTGCATATCAACATCTTCATTCAAGGTGTACATCCCAGCCTTAGCACTCGAGACAATTGGTTGAGACTTCATTTTCCCCACTTCTCCTCTATTCGGTTCATCCCATCCCCTTGAGACTTCAGCTACATAACTCAAGAAATCCATAGCTTCCTCAGGATTCTTACTCATGAAATCTCCTCCACACATTGTTTCGAGGAGCTGCTTCATTGAGGAAGACATCCCATCATAAAAATAACTCACCAACAGCCACGTATCAAAGCCATGGTGAGGACAAGCATTGATGGCCTCCATGTATCTTTCCCAACACTCATAGAATTTCTCATTCTCTTTAGCTGAGAAGTTTGAAATTTGCCTCTTCAAGCCGTTTGTTCTGTGGGTGGGAAAAAACTTCTTGAGGAACTCAGCTTGTAAATCAGTCCAAGAACGGATACTCCTTGGCCTTAAAGAATTAAGCCAAATCTTGGCCTTATCCTTTAAAGTAAAAGGAAATAGCTTAAGCCTCATTAAATCGATTGAAGCTCCTCCCTCTCGGAATGTATTACAAACGTCTTCAAATTCCTTGATATGTGCATAGGGATTCTCACTTTCCATTCCATGGAAAGTTGGTAGAAGTGGAACAATATGAGGTCTGATAACTAGCTGCTCAGTAGGGGGCACTATACACGATGGTGCACTCATACGAGGTGGATGCATGCGGTCCCTCATTGATTTGAATTCATTTGGATTGTCTTGATGGACATGGTGACTATGCTGATCCTCGGGCGTAGCTTCCATGATATTCAAGCTCAATTCCAACTCCTTATTATGAGGTGTTTCAAGTTTCACAAGCCTTCCTCCACTATCTCGTACCCAATGTGGCATACACAACTAGTATCGACTGTGACTAAGAAAAAACGAAAAACAGGGGAAAAGAAAAACAGAGCAAAACAACTACCAAAAACTTAGATTAACTGAAACTAATTTAAAAGCTATATTAGACTATGAATAAGTAAAAGAAACAACTAAAAGAGTTAGTAAAGTGAAAGAAAATTCACCGAACTTGTGATGAAGACCACAAGTATGCTGAAATAATATCACTATTAGGTTGGCACCTTCCCCGGCAACGGCGCCATTTGACTCTGGCCCAATTGGTGTCTCAGCTGATTCACGTCAGCTGGTGCTCCTTGATTGAGGGAATAATCAACAAAATTTATAACCTATATCACCATGCATTGGGTTAGCTTTTAGCTAATGTAGCATAGTGGCTCTAGGATCGTTCACTGGGAAGGGTTTTCAACTCACAACTGATACCACTTCTTAGCTAATTTGGTGCTTTTTCATTTCAAGGTTAGCTAAAGAAGAAAACGCAAACTTTGGTTGTAAAATGTTTAGTTTCAAGTTAACTAAAAGAAAAGTGATGAAAATTACTTAAGGAGAACAACATTCCTTGGAGGTTCAGGTGCACAGGGGAGGTTCCTCATGCAAAAACAGGGCTCCGGTCACTTGGTTCACCTCCTCGCATTAGAGAATTAACATGTAGTTAATCCTCTAACCGGTTTTGTATAAATGCTACCCTTTAATGGATTTCAGCACTAAATCCTTCTCACTGATGCAACTTGGAATGGCTCGTGCTTCTCACTGGCAGTTGCCATTCAAGGTGATCATTAACCTTGGACTTCCCGTCCCAAGCTCGCAAGAGATAACTAATGGATGTCTCCTTTGGAGTCCAAAAGCTTACCAAGTGTTGGCAATTCAAGAAAATCCCACCTTCAAGTCACCTCCCAGAAGCTCGCAAGAGGTAAACTAGTGCATTTCCACGGACGGAGATCACTTGCCTTACCAAGTGTTGGCTCAGGTGACTTGCAAGGTGTTTGAGGTTAACTAAAAACATAGAAATCATTAATGGGTCACACTTATTCTTCACTAATGGCTGAAACCACAAAACTACCCATTCTTGCAATTTGAACCATCCCCGGCCACCTTAGCTCCAAGGAATTAAAAACTTAGCCACCCATCCTCTGAGGAAACTTCCTCAGAGCTTGTTTGGCTATAAAGAAAATACAAACAAAGTGGGAAGGTAAGGTAGAAAAACTATGAACTTTACTTCCTTCAAAATTATACAAAAGTTGTCTCCCGTCCGATTGTTCTTCAAAGGGAAAATTACAATATATACATGGGGTTATTCACCCTTTTGATCTTGCTTAAAGACTAAGGAATCATGTGATAGGAGGGTTACAAGGAGAGTTTGGGAATTTAGACATCAAATATCTAAAGCAAAAATATCTTAGGATGTCGGTTGCAGCTATCGGGTGGCTTCAGGAGGCATTTCGCAGCCGGCACTGTAGCGCTGCGAAATTTCGCAGCCAAAGGACCAAATTTCGCAGCCCTGCGAAATTCTCCTTCAGCTTGGAGCGATCAGATTCCAATGGCTGTAACTTCTTCATTTGAACTCGGAATCGTGCACCGTTTGAAGCATTGGATTCTTGACTTCCTGAGCTTTGAAATGGTATATAGCATGCATGAATTGGACTTCGGGAAGTGCTCCAAAAGTGGCCAAGAAGACTGCAACTGCTGTCCCCTGTTTTGCTTCATGGCAGATTCCTCTTTGCTTCCCTCCTTGCATTCCGGATTTGCTTATGGCAAAGGACTTTAAAGCTTCAAAGCTTTGGTTCTTCTTGTTTCTAAGCTTTCCAAAAGCTTTGCCATGGATTCCAAAGAACTCTCCTCAATCTCGGATTGCTTTGGTGAGCAAAAAGCTATCAAAAACACCAAAACTTTCACATTTTGATTAGAATTGATTGCAAAGGTCCTTAACATGTTAATTGGGTTAAAAGGTGATAACCACTACTCAAAAGTGTTTAAAAGAGCTGATTACAAGGTTACAAAATAGTATTTTTGAGTAGTAATCAATACATATAACAAAAATCATTCAAAGTAGTGCATAATCGATGTCTCCACTTATTGTCTTCCCATAGTAAATACAGCAAAATACTACAATAAAAGTTGGTTTCAATCCCAAAAAATGATACGAAAACAAGTCATCTTTTATCTGTTATCCTTTTCATTTCACCCCATTGTTAACTTGACTGTTGGATATGGGTGAGCCTAATCGGCTCATCCCTTTTTATCTATTGTCATTTTCATCTCTTTGATCAACAAGTTGTTTTCATTTCACCCGATTGTCAACTTGGCTGTTGGAGACGATCCCTTTTATCTGTTGTCATTTTCATCTCTTTGATCAACAAGTTGAAAATAATAGCCAATTGGATCCAAGGAGGACACAATACTGAGTAATGAAGTAGAATGCAATGCAATCAATGTACATATCACTAGCTAATTGGTACAAAAAAGGCATCATTCAGCATCATAGTCAAACCCTTGCTATTGAAACAATTTACAAAGCAATGAAATCAAGGTCAACATCTAATAGCCACTATTGTGAAAAAGGCATTATTCAATACCTTAGTTAAAACTCTTACCATTATGGCGAATAATATTCTATATTTAAATAATTTAGTTAATTATCTGTGTTATGTCCTCCTTGTGATAATAATAATAATAATAATAATTTATTATTATTATTATTATTATTATTATTAAATGCATTTATTTATAATTTGATTTATGAAATTCACAAAATAGTAAAATATGAATTTTATCTTTTCACATCAAAAACTCAAGTCTCATTTGACTCAAATACCAATGATTCATTAATTATTATTATTATTATCATTATCATATTTTCCCATTATCAATACGTCATATTTGATTTTAGTTTAATTTGGATGATAGTTTATACAATCCTGATCTTCTTATTAATAAGGATGAAACTTATTGAAAAAAATGACTTATTAATTTTTTAATTATTATTATTATATTTTTTATTTTTAAAGGTATTTTACTGGATAATGTTTTAAATATTTTAATCTAATTAAAATTATAATTTATCCCAATATGAAGAGAAGTATCGTCCATCTAATAAACCTAACTATCAATTAGATATAAGATTTTCCATTAATTTTGAAAGATGATGCAATCATTTAAGGAGGAATGATAACTTTCTTAAATATGTTATTTTTTAATTAAAAAAATAAATAATAAATCAATTAATTTAATATCATATATTCTCTAAATCTTGAATATGTTTTCAATTATTCTACTATAACAAATTTTACAAACATTAATTATTAATCTGATTAAAAAGTTAAATAAAAAATAAATATTTTCAAATGAATATTTTATATATAGTTGGCTTTTCATAAATAAATTCTTATTCATTGAAAAGAATAATTTAGTAAAAATAAACATCTAACTAGTAACACATTAAATTAATTATTTTCGTGATCTTAAATATATTCTTAAATATGTTAATTTTTGTAATATTAAAGGCTCATATAAATATTAATTATTAATCTTATAACTTATTTTATTGAGAAGTACTTTATATATATATATAAATATATGAAAAACAGGAAAATAAAAATGAAATAAAATTAATTTTATGTATAATTAGAAAAGGACAAGGAAATATTTGAACCCATCTTGAACTTGTCCTAGGTTTTAAAAAAAATCTCAAACTCTCAAATCTATTTATTTAAATTTCAAACCTGCCACATTATATGTGGGGTGGGTACCTGAAAAAACCCACCCCATTGACATCCTTGTGTAATACAAAGTAAGGGAATTGGGCTATCACATGGTACAACACTAGTCATGAGGTCTCTATGAGACCCACCTCACTGTTCCATAATGAATATGACAAACCGATATCATCATCACATCATGTAAAGAATTAATCACATTTAGGAATAACTACCACTTATAGAATATGACCATTGCTTGCAAAATAAAACCCTGCACAAATGATAAGCTATACATTAATTATGTAATGGTTATGACCCCTTGTGGACCCCGCATTTCGCTCGATGCATTCCCACTCGATGGTGAAATTCACTTTTTTTATTTTATTTTGGTGAAAATTTGATTTTTAGAAAAAGACTTGAGTCGTCACTTATTTTTGTTTTATTTTTAAAGGGTAAACAAAATAAGAAAGAAAAACCCTAAGTGTGGCTCCTTATTTGGAAAAAGGTGGTCTGTGAAAAACCAAGTCTGGGTTCGGGGGTCAGGTTACTTATCGGGAAGGTACGGTGGTGAGCCGTAGCACCCCTTTAAGCCCCTAAAATGGGTCTCTACTAATAGAATGAGGCACGCGTGGCAATTGACTAATTAAATATGGATACCCAAATGAAAATCAATCAAAACGAAATAATCGAATGAACAATAGAAGCAAGGAGTGTACCTGAGTGATGAGCTGATTTGCTTCATGTCAATAAAGGTTAGTAAACAAAGACAAAATAACCACATGCACGTCATAGAGTGGAACAAGTCAATCATGTATAGCAATCGATAAAATATGGAAATAAGAAAACAAACAAATTGAATAAATAAATGTGAAGATTGGGGATTAAATTTCAAAGTTGAAGTTTCGATGAATTTTAAAGATGGAATTTTTTATAAATGAGTAGGTGGACGATCAAAAAAATCGAATAATGGTGATGACAAGAATAGTAATGATTAAGTAAAAGATCATGGAAATTTAGAAATTTTGGGAATTGTAAGTTGAATTCAGAAATAAGAAATTTAAAGAATTAATTGAGGAAGGAATTTTGAATAAATAAATGAGCGTGCATATAGATATTTGGATGATGATTATAACGGAAATAATAACAATTAAGTAAATAAATGCGAAAATTTAGAGATTGAATTTGTGAATTTGGTAATTATGAAAATTAATTAAGGATCGAATTTTAAGTAAATGAATAAATAGATAAATAGGCGAATTGAATGATAATTATAACGGGAACAATAATAATTGAGTAAATAAATATGGGAATTTAGAGAAATTGAATTTATGAATTTGGTAATTTGAGAAATTAAATGAGGGTTGAATTTTAAATAAATGAATGAATAGGTAAATAAATGAGTTGAATAATAATTACAACAATTAAGCAAATGGATACGAGAATTGAGGAATTGAATTTATGAATTTGGTAATTTGAGAAATTAAATAGGGGTTGAATTTCAAATAAATGAATAAATAGGTAAATAAGGGAGTTGAATAATAATTATAACAATTAAACAAATGGATACGGAAATTGAGGAATTGAATTTATGAATTTGGTAATTTGAGAAATTAAATAAGGGCTGAATGAATAAATAGGTAAATGAGGGAGTTGAATAATAATTATAACAATTAAGCAAATGGATACGGAAATTGAGGAATTGAATTTATGAATTTGGTAATTTGAGAAATTAAATAGGGGTTGAATTTCAAAGAAATGAATAAATAGGTAAGTAAATGAGTTGAATAATAATTATAACAATTAAGCAAATGGACACAGAAATTGAGGAATTGAATTTATGAATTTGGTAATTTGAGAAATTAAATAAGGGTTGAATGAATAAATGGGTAAATAAGGGAGTTGAATAATAATTATAACAATTAAGCAAATGGATACGGAAATTGAGGAATTGAATTTATGAATTTGGTAATTTGAGAAATTAAATAAGGGTTGAATGAATAAATGGGTAAATAAGGGAGTTGAATAATAATTATAACAATTAAGCAAATGGATACGGAAATTGAGGAATTGAGGAATTGAATTTATGAATTTGGTAATTTGAGAAATTAAATAAGGGCTGAATGAATAAATAGGTAAATAAATGAGTTGAATAATAATTACAACAATTAAGCAAATGGATACGGAAATTGAGGAATTGAATTTATGAATTTGGTAATTTGAGAAATTAAATAGGGGTTGAATTTTAAAGAAATGAATAAATAGGTAAGTAAATGAATTGAATAATAATTATAATGGCAATGATAATAATTAAGTAGATGAATACGAGAATTAATAATAATGATAATGATAATAATAACAGGAATGGGAATTGATAATAACCGTGATAGACAAAAATATGCGAGATTTTTGAAGAATAAATAATAGTAATAATAATAGTGCGAATTAATAATAATAACAATATCAATAATTATGAGAATTAATAATAATAACAATAATAATAATTATAATAATAATCGTAATAATAATAATGATGAGAATTGATAATAATAACAATAATAACAATAATAATAATAATTGTAATAATAATAATGATGAGAATTTGATAATAATAACAATGATAACAATAATAATAATAATTGTAATAATAATAGTAATGAGAATAAATAATAATAACAATAATAATAATAAGAATAATATAGGGTAAAATGAGTTAAAAGGGGATGGGCTCAAGGGGCAAGAAGGCCCTTCAAAAGCAATATTGGGCCTGGGCTCCAACTCAGGCCCAACACAAAGTCAAAAATAGAATTGGGCCTAATGGCCCAATTTCAACACAAGAATGGGCCCAATCCAACTCAGGCCCAAGCCTCCAACTTCATCTTCTAGCTTGGACTCCCCCCGCCCGCGCGCACCAGCCACATTTGCCATTGCCGCCGCAGCTGGAGCTCCGCCGTCGCCAGCTAGCTCCTCCGTCGCCAGCCAGCTCCTTGCCGTCGCCGCCGCAGCACCAGGTTGCGCCGCTGGCGTTGTCATCTCCAGTCAGCCGCGTAGTTTGCTGGCTCCGCCCCCGTAGCTCGCTGACGCCGCCTCCGCCACTCAGCCAAGGTCGCCCCCGTCGGCTTCCACCATTCCCTTCGGGAGTACAAGTGGTCGCTGGGAGCAGAAAGCCAGCAACAGGGGAGCATACACGAGAAAAACAGAGTATCCAAGGGCTCCAGAAAATGCACACGTGGGTTCCTCTCATATTGATATCAAAGAGTTCATGTATAGGCCGATAAATAAAAGGAGAAAAAGAAAAAAAAGAAAAAAAAAAACAAACCATACGGAAATAGGATCTAAAGCTGTAATTTAAACACCCACAAGAGAGCTAGACAAGAAATCAAAACACCCTTGAATGAATTTTGTATGAAGAACAAGGCATAGATTATTTACAACGTAGTCACAGCAACCCAAGAGATATCAATGGCAATCAAAATATGGGCCGGCAAACGTACCTGAGAATGTTTCTTTCCTTTCTTCTGTTTCCAGCTTCCTCCAAAAAAAACTCCCCCTCTCTCGAGTCAGTCCTGTTTTTCTTTCTTTGGCTGCCCCAGAATGTCTCATTCTCGGGTGGCCAAAAAAAGATAAAAAAATCAAAATCAAACCCATTCGAGGGGGTCTACACCCCTACATTAATCACATAGTGACTAAAACGTTAAACATCATTCTATAACCATTACATAACTATTAGAGTCTTTAAGATACTCATTGTGGAAATCATTTAAGGTACTACACATAACTGATGCCTTCATTTATTAACTTCCCATAATTAATAAACTTAAATGCAACTATAATAGTACATCTCAATCCCTCCCAAAACAAGGTAGAAAAACAATTTCATCTTTTATCTATTGTCTTTTTCACTTAACCTCACGGCTAACTTGATTGTTGGAGAAAAGTTTATGAACTGACCTATCCTTTTTTATTTTTTGGTTCTTTTATCCTTAGGAGGAAAAGTGATGCCTGGTTTGATCCAACTTGAAGGAAGAGGTAACACAAAATAATGAGACATTAAGGACTAGGCAATGAAACCAATGTGCATATGTGACACCCACAAATTGGTAGTAAAAAGTCATCATTCTATCATAACTAAACCCTTATCATTATGTGAATAAGATTTTATATTTAACTAATTTGGTTATCTATATTCTCTCTCTACAAGTATATACCAGTGGATTGATCTATAGATTGTATACATATTAATTTTAAAAAAATTCAATAATTTCATTAAGTATTTTTAATATTTAATATTTAATATTGAAAATAAATGCAAATGACAACATAAAATTCCAATTTTTTGATAATATATTTGAATTATTTTTTTTTTCATTTATTTTGTGGGTTGTTTTAAAAATAATTGTAGAAATATGGATGATGATTAAAAATAAAAAATTACAAATAAAATTTATTTTTAGGAAATGTTTGAAAGTACATAAATAGGTTGAGATGAGCTTATTTGGCATAAAACTTAAAAATAGTGTTCAACTTTTTAAAAATAGAAAATAGTTTTTTATTTTTTATTTTTCACCTATTTAGTAATTATTTTTAAGTTACTATTTTTAAAAACAAAATTAAAACACACACACACACCAACATTCAAAAAACAAACTAAGGTTTTCTCCATTGTTTTTAAAAACAAAAGAAAATTAAAAAAAAAATGAAATGACCTCGCGGATGGGAAGCCATGATAATAGTAATAATGAAAATAAGAGACAATAAGTTGAAATAGAAAAGTGGTGGATCTCATATGATGTGTTATGGCGGTTAGGTGTGTGAGGGGGTCTCCTAAATTTAGGAGAAAATAAGATGAAAATCAATGTCTAAGATTAAATCCATGAAAAATGGATTATGCTTATGAAATTATGAATTAAAGGCTAAAAATTATACTTCACTAAATGGGCTTAAAAGGAAAGTCAAAACTCAATAAAAATGGGCTTAAGAGATGTAAGTAACATGAGGGCCGAAAGAAAATTTTTGGGGTATACACCTCCTAAGATCTTTGCTTTCTCAAATCCTACTTTTCTTTCCCTCCTAAGAGTTCTCATACTACCACTCATACCCTTCTTTTACTCATAAGATTTCTCTTTAAATTTTTGTCCTAAGATATCACTTTTCAAACTGTACTCCTATCTCCCAATTAAGATTTTTTCTCCTCCTCCCACATCCTCCTCCTAAGATCTTATTTTCTCAAATCCTACCATTCTCTCACTCTAAGATTTCTCTTTCTTACATATGTATTCTTCTTTCACTCCTAAGATTTCTCCTACCACTACACATACCTTTTTCTTTAGTTCTTACTTTGCTAGTGATATGGTGTGCTTCATTGATTAAGTCTAAATATTGTCATGTTCCTCAATTCATGATTGATGATGATACTCAATTGGGATCCACGAAACAAGTTCAGTGAGGTAAGGTTTTGAACTCATGTATGCCTTGAAGCATTGCCATGAAAATCCATAATCCTATAAAGAGACATAGGCACATAATGCTTTAGGGTCTCCTCCTACCTTTCATGATGATTGTGAGTTCTTATGAACAGAACCCTCTCCTTCCTCTCCTCCTCTCACTATAAAAAATCCACAAGTCCAAATTAAAGAGTGATCATGAGAGTGAATATGAGAGAGTGAGTTAGAAATGGAAGAGTGGTGAGCCTCCTATGATATGTGGTAAATAATAATAATAATAGAATGACAGGTCTCATATTAGGGGTGTAAATAAGGTTGGTTCGGTCAGTTTTTGGATAAAAAATGAATTGAACCAATGTAGTCAGTTTTATATATGATAAAAACTGAACCAATAATTTGAATTTATATGAAGCCCCAAGTTTAATTTGTTTTTAAAATTAATTTAAACCAACTTGGATTTGATGTTAAAAAATATTAAATACATTTAGAATTATTTTGACCATAATATTAAAACAATGAATTAATTTAATAGAATCTAATATAATTTTTTTTTATCAAATATCAAACAATTATATATAAGTTTTATAATATTGGTTTGGTTTGATTTTTATCGGTTATTAGACAAGAAAATTGAAAAAATTCTCAATCCGAACCGACCTTTTTTATTTCTAAAAACCAAACCAATATGATTGATTTTGGTTGGTTTAGCTCGATTTATCGGTTTTTTCGATTTTGCTTACATCCCTTATCTCATATAATGTGTTGTGATAGTTAGGTGTGTGAGTGGGTCTCCTAAATTTAGGGAAAATTGGGATGAAAATCAATATCTAAGATCAAATCCATGAAAAATGAATGTTACTTATAAGACGATGAATCAAAATCTAAAAATTAGACTTTCACAAAATGTATCTCAAAGAAAGGTCAAAACTCAATAAAAATAGGCTTAAGAGATGTAATTAACATAGGGGCCCAAGGACAAATTTTGGTATCTACACCCCCAAGATTTCTCATTTGCTCAAACTCTACCATTTTTTTCCTTATAAGATTTCTCATGATGCCACACATACCCTTCTTTTACTCCTAATATTTCTCTTTTAATTTTTAATTTTATTCTCATTGACCAATTTTCTCTCCCCTCTGATGTCTCACTTTTTCAAACCATACTCTTTTTTTCCAATTAAATTTTTTTCTTATCCTCACCTCGATCTCAATTTCTCAAGCACTACCATTTTCTCTCTCCTAAGATTTCTCTTTCTACCATATACACTATTTTTTCACTCCTAATATTTCTCCTACCATCACGCAAGACTTTCTCTTTAGTCCACACCTTACTACTCATGTGGTGTCTTTTATTGATTAAATCTAGATGCTGCCACGTCTCTTAATTTATGATTGATGATCATACTCAGTTGAGATCCAATAAACAAGTTTAGTAGGGTAAATTTTTGAACTCATGTATGACTTAAAGTATCACTATACACATCCATTATCCTATAAAGAGATGTGGGCACATAATGCTTTAGGATCTCATCCTAACTCTTATGATGATCATGAGTTCTTATAAATAGAAAATTCTCCCTCTGCCACTTTAAAAAATCCAAAAGTGCCCAGACTAAAGAGTGGTCATGATAGTGAAAATGAGAGAGAATAAGTCAAAAATGGAAGAGTGGTGGGCCCTTTATGGTGATGTGTAGTGAATAATAGTAATAGAAATGGAAATGAGAGAGAGTAAGTGGCAATGGAAGAGTAACAAGTCACATATGATGTGTTGTGGTAGTTAGGTGTGTGAATTAGTCTTCCAGATTTAGGAAAAATTGAGATGTAAATTAATATCTAAAATCAAATCCATGAAAATTGGATGATGTTTATGAGATGATGAATCAAAAGTTAAAAATTAGACTTTCACTAAATGGGTCTTAAAGAAAGGCTAAAACTCAATAAAAATTGGCTCAAGAGATGTAAGTAACATAGAGACCGAAGGACAAATTTTGGGGTCTACATTTCCTCAAGATCTCTCACTTTCTCAAACTCTAACCTTCTTACCATCCTAAGATTTCTCTTACTGTCACATGTACTCTTCTTTTACTATTAAAATTTCTATTTAAATTTTAGTTCTATTCTCATTGTCTATTTTATCTCTCTTCCCCTAAAAAATCTCACTTTTTCAAACCTTACTCTTCTCTCCTAATTAAGATTTCTCCTCCTACTCCCTTCCAAAAGATCTCATTTTCTCAAATCATATCATTCTCTTTCTCCTAATGTTTCTCATTCTATCATATGCACCTTTCTTTCAGTCCCAAGATTTCTCTTGCCACCATACACACTTCTCTCTAGTCCACACTCCGCTATCTCTCCATACCTCCTAAAATCTCTCACTTTCTCAAACCTTACTATTTTTCTTTCTAAGATTTCTCCCATTAATACATACATCCTTCTTTCACTCATAAGATTTCTCCTACCATTATATACCCTTCCTTCTTTTTAGTTTATACCCACTATCCCCCATGGTACTTTTTCAAACTCTACTCTTCTTTCTGTCCTAAGATTTCTTCTACTATCACACACCCTTCTTCCACCACTAAGATTTCTCCTACCACCACATACCCTTCTCTCTAGTCCACACCTTTATTCTCCCTTATTTTATTTTATTTTTTTCAAAACCTGCACTTCTTTATCTCTTAAGATTTCTCCTACTGCCACACACTTTTTTGTTTACTCTTAAGGTTTATTCTACCACCACACATACCTTATATTTTTTGTTCTTCTCAAGTTTATTTTTTTGATGCATATACTCTTCTTTTATTCCTAAGATTTCTTTTGTCATCATATACACCTTTCTTTCTAGTTCACTACTTGACCCCCCCCTCTCCCCAAGATCTCTCACTTTCTTAAACCCTACCCCACCCTACTCACCTTTTCCTTATAAGATTTCTCTTTATTGTCACACACTCTTTTTTCTCTCCTGAGATTTCTCTTGCTACCACATATACCCTTTTTTCTAGTCCATTCCAAACATCTTTCTTTGGACACATATCATTATTCGCAGTACATTTTTAACCCGATTTTGAAAAACATCTCAATTTTTTTAAATACTAAATTCTTATATGTATGTGTGCACATAAATTTTTTAGTATTATATGCTGAGTAATTACCTTCATTTTATGATAAATAAATATAACTTTACAAAAAATATATAATATGCATTCGATATGGTAGAGAACTCTAGACTGAAAGTGTTCAAGTGAACTTATAAATACATAAATTCACAATTAATAACAATGAAATTAAGGTATGAAATAAAAATTATAAATTAATGAAATATTTAAGTACAAAACAATAGAATTTGAATACCAATTGATACAAAATAATAGAATTAGACAATCATATGACATAAAAACAATAAAAGAAATATATAAATGAATAAGATCACAAATATAATATAAAACGATAGGACATTAAGTATAGAATAATGGAATCAAGGTATCACAAGACAAGAAATAATAAAATCAAGATACCAACCACTATGATCATGTATATAAGATATAATTAATAAGACACCAAATACAAAGCAATGAAATTAAGATGCACACATTTGACACCTTTAATTGATTATAGTTTTTCGATATGACACTAAAAAATTAGTATTCACTACCATAGTCAAATCTTTATTATTATTTCCAATATGATTTTATATTTAAATAATCTAGTTATCAATTTTATTAAAGTCAACGTATATACGACATATGTCACTAGTTCTAAAAAAATTCTTTTTATTTTTTTTAATATTGCACAAGAACCATGATTTTCACTCTATAATACTTCAATAAATTTATTATTATGAAAAAATATATGGTATAAACTCGATATGATATTGAGCTTTTAATCCTAATTATGTAAGTATATATAGTGAAATTTAAGTCGATCACTAAATACAAGTACAAAGACACATGGTACAAATATATAAAACTACTATTTAAAACATTAGGATTAAAAAACAACGCATGCACTCAAGTATAAAATAATAAAACTAAGATATAAAATAATGAGTTTACTTATAAAAAATAGTGTAAGAACATGAAAATCCTTCAACAGATAACAAAGTTAAAAGAGCAATGTTTGTCATGAAGCCTTTAAGAGATCCACCCTCTTCCAACATAATAAATATGACTAGACCACTATCATCATCATATCATTTCTATTTAAGAATGACCCCTACTTGCAAAATATCTATAGAATATGACATTTACAAAAAATAACCCACACATTAATTATGTAATGGTTGCAAACCAATATTAATCACATAACGACCAAAACCTTAAAGGTCATTTCATAATCATTACATAATAGTCAACATAATGAAAATTATTTAAGGTCCTACATATAACTAATGCTTTCACTAATTAACTTCTCATAATCAATACACCAAAACACAATTATAAAAGGAGGTTGATCTTAATAGCAAAACAAACTACAAAAACAATTTCATCTTTTATTTATTTTTATTTTTTTCACTTCACTCTATGAATAACTTGATTGTTGGAAAAAGGTTAATGTAACCAAGTCTTCCCCCAACCCCCCTTTTTTTTTTTGGTTTTTTTTTTTTTTTTTTTTATTTCTATGAGGAAGATTATGTCTAGTTTAACTCAACTTGAAGGAAAATGTAACATAATATAATGAGACACTAAAGATAAAGTAATGAAGTTAATGTGCATACATGACAACAACTAATTAGTATAAAAAATGTATAATTCATACAAATATAGGTAATGATTGAAAATACAATATTACAAATAAAATTTATTTTTAAGAAATGTTTAAAAATACATAAAACGGGTTGAGAATATTCTAAATTCTTAAATCCATTTTTAGAAAATATCAAAGAACCGTTTTTTAAAATTGTTCTAAAAAACTAGTTTTTTTATAATTGTTTTAAAGAATGATTTCAAATAGGGTCTAATGTTGTTTTATCAAACTAAAAAACATATTTTCATAGATGATGTTAAAATATGTTTGTTTTTTTTTTTTTTTCTTTCCCTTTACATTTACCTTTTACATTTACCTTATTTTTTCCTATTCTTTTTTCTTTGGTAAATAAAATATAGATGAAGGGATAAAAACTTCATTTCTTCTTTGTCTTCTTCACAAACCTTAATCATTTTCTTTTCTCTTTCCTCCCATTACTTTTTATTTATTTTTCTTTCTCTTTTATTTTTTTTTCCTATTGAAACATTATAAAAAAAAAAAAAAAAATGAAGGAGTGAGTGACTCAGCTTTGTTGACAATCACGGTTATTGTTATTTATAGTGGCAAAACTTAATTGCTCAATCATAAACAATAGTTCATGACTGCATGCTCAAATTCTATCGATGATTATTATGTGCACAAATTTCATATATGTCAAAAGTTTGCATGTATGTCATTTATTTTATGTGCGTAAAACAATAAGAACAATATGTGAATAAAATTGATTATATGAGTTAATTTTATTCACACCCCCTAGGGTATAGTGTAAATACACTAAGTCACTCTTATAAAAAATTTATTTTAAAAAAAAATTGTTAAACACACCTACCTAAAATCTTTCTAAATGGAATTTATAAACATAATAAATTTATAGAGGTACTAACTAATCAAATTTGAAATCCATGATTATTAGGTATATTTATACTAAATCTCACGGGGTTTAAGTGAAATTAACTACTATTTATTTTATGAAAATTATGGGATATAATTTTTTATGGTAATGTAAAAAATATTTTCCTCTTATTCTATTTGTTTGATCATAATTCAAATGAACACCATTTGAGTGTTTCTTTGAAGTCAAAGTTTAATTGAAAGTCTTGCATAATTTGTTCTTGAAAGACTTTGTTGAACTTTGAGAATGGTGAAGAACACCTATATAAAAACTTGCAAAGGGCATCTTGTGAAGCCTTTTTGTCCTTGTGAATTTTTTCTTTCTCAATACCGTTATGAATGTTTTATATATATATATATATATATATATATATATATATATAGATATATTTAAAAAAAAATCCCATGTTTCGAAGAATATCATCTTTATTTATAAGTGAAGTTAGAGAATTAGACTTGGAATCTCCAATATTAGTTACTTAATTCAAGAAATTTGTTTCATTGGCATTTTATGTTCCTCATTCAAGAAATTCGCCAATAAGAGAATATTTCTTTTTAATTACCTTTTGAATTCAATTCAGTAACTTGTTTCCTTCGTTTAGGAAATTGCTAATAAGATAATATATATTTTTTTCTAATTATCTTTTAACTTTAATTACTTGATTTGATTTTTATTTTAGAAGACTTGATTTTGTAACTTTCCAAATTTTGTTGCATATCACATTTTAAATTGCATGACACTTGTTCAATGTGTATGACTACTCATTTGTCAAGTCTATATCTTATTGAGTTATAGAGAGTTATAATTTTGATGATTAATTTAGTGATGATTTAGTCTACTAAATTTTTTATATCTGTAACAATAACAACCATGGTTGCACCTTCCTTTTTTAATCTATTTTTTTTTATATTAGTTAAAATAAATATTTAATAAAAATAAAAGAATGAAAAGGAAAAAATGAATATGAAATTTTAGAATTAAGATTTAAGAAGTCATCGTGAAAAATATGATGAAGAAAAAAACACTTATGTTTCTATTAGGAAAAAAATTTAAAATAAGGTGATAGTAAAGAGAGAAAAGAATCAAAAGATTAGTGCATCAAACGTAATTTTATTTAAATAATATATTAAAAATATAATAATAAATTTTTACTTTTTTTATAAAAGCATTCTACTCCAAGTATAAAATTTATCGTATAATAAAAGTGGTTATTCTACTTCTATCTTCTCTCACACTAAAAAAATACTTAAAAGTATTTCAAACATATGGTTAATTGACCCAAACACATGTGTAGACCCTCAATTTTGTCTCTTTAGCACATGTCTTTAAGTTCACTTTCAGTACTCCACAATAGTTCCTCTAGCCCATTGCTACTCATACAATCTGCCTTCTTTAAGCCACCTTCGAGACTTTAGTTGAGGGATTTATCTAACCCCTTATAGTGACCTTCACCGCCCTTCGAGTTTAGATTAGGCTTTGTTTAGGTTTGTTTTGGGTTAGATTCCACTTAATTCCCTCTAGGTTAGTTAGGCACTTTTAGACTCACTTTTTATATGACTTACATGATTGCATGGTTTGCATGACTTGTGTGACTTGTACGACTTTCTTTATTATTTTTATTTTATTTTATTTTATTATAAGTTTTCTAACTCATATTTCTTGGCTTTTTAATTTGCATGAGTAAATAGGCTACTTGAAAAAAGGATCACCAGAATTTTCGAGAAAAGAAAGTGGTAGAGATTTTTTATAGAATAAGGAAAGGACAGGAAAGAAAAAGGTTGTGATATGGAAGGTCATCCAGAACATAGGTATCCATTGAAAATTTTTTTACCACACGCACAGGTTATGAAGAAAGATTCACTAGGTATCTTGAGGATTAGATAGAAGAAATGTGGATCATAAAAATAAAAATAAAAAAATCAGCCACCGCTGACAAAGAAAAGCATGATCACGCTGCCAAAGGAGTTCGAAAAAAGCAAGGCTATCACTCATTGAGCCGGGACCATTGGGAGGATCATGACACATACATAGAGAAGCATAGTCTTGGACTCTGAGGAACAAATCGAATGATCTGGAGGGTCCACAACCTGTACACATGATCAATATCCCTTGAATGCATGATGATAGGAGCAATCCCAATCTCGACATACACAGTCCACTTTGAAGGACAACATACACAAATGCATGGAGATGAGTGGATGCACGATCCATTATTAACCCACACGTTCCCATACAAGTCTGCGCCTTTGTGAGAGACGTGCTGCTATTGAAGAAGCAGTTGTATCCTTGAGATAATCCACGCACATGGGAAGAAAGCCATAGTCCACACGTGGACTCTTCTCTACGCATAGGAAAATGTAGTTCTTTGTGAAAGACAACTTCACGCACACATTAGGGAAGGCAGAACACACCATGTATCCGCTTCCTTTCCTCCATTGATGAAACTCTCATAAGGTGCACACCAAGAGGTCTCCTTAAAGCCTCCATATGCACCATGGAGAAGGGCAAACTGCATCCTTCAAGAAAAATCTCCATGTGTGCTGCCATGTGGTGGACCAGAAAATAAAAATTTGAGAGGGCAACTACATGATGGATTCTCTAAGGACCAGCAGCCACAAATTCTCTCCAAAGTGGGCTGCCACTTTCCACCACACTTGGAGCACACGCACCGCCTTTAAAATGGAGAACCATCATTGGAAATGAGATGTTGCCACTTAAAATCCACATCACATTTACATTGAGGGGATGCACAGTCCACAATGAAGGCAACCTGCATGCATAAATGGATCTTCACACGAGCTACAAATTTTAAGAGAAAAAGCGAGTTGCACCATAGGGAGATAGGGACGGCCATGGAGAAATTGGGTATGGATAGCCCGCATTTTTTAGGAACATGCATTGAATCGTTGAGGGCTCTCTACGAGTTGTCACTAGACTTCACACAAAGACAATACAACACGCCATTTCAAGAAGTCTCCACAGCCGCATGAAGGAGTCTACGCACAATTTTGATTTTCCGAGAACACACGTACATGCACAGCCCATGTAACGACTCGTTCCCAACCGTGTAGATATTGTCCGCTTTGGACCCAAAGGGGCCCTCAGCGCTTTAAAATGAGTCTATAGGGTTAAGAGGCGTCCATACTTATATAGTGCCAGGAACTTTTCCTCCTATCCGATGTGGGATGTCACAAACACCCTTCCATGCAGACACAACGTCCTCGTTGTGTCCCATGGGATTACAAGGCCAGACAAACAAACACCCCCTATGAGGCCAAACAAACCCCCACACCGAGGTCGGGGATCAAATCTGATACCATTTGTAACGATCCACTCTCAATTGTGTAGTCATTGTCCGCTTTGGACACAAAAAGGCTCTCACGGCTTTTAAACGCATCTGCAGGGTTAAGAAAAGTCCATACTCATATAGTGCCAAGAACTTTCCCTCTTATCTGATGTGGGATGTCACAAACTTCCCCATGTAGACACAACATCCTCGTTGTGTCCCACGGGATTGTAGGGCCAAACAAACTCCCACATCGAGGTCGGAGATTGGCTTTAATACCATTTGTAATGATTCGCTCCCAACCGTGTAGATATTATCCGCTTTGGACCATGGGGGCCCTCACAACTTTAAAACGAGTCTACAGAGTTAAGAGAAATCCATACTTATATAGTACCAAGAACTTTCCTCCCTATTTGATGTGGGATATCACAAATCATTTGTAACGACTTGTTCCCAACTATAGATATTGTCCGCTTTGGACCCAAAAGGGCCCTCACGACTTTAAAACGTGTCTATAGGATTAAGAGGAGTCTATACTTATATAGTGCTAGACATCGGATACGGAGGAAAGTTCCTAACGCTATAGAAGTATGGACTCTTCTTAACCTTATAGACGCATTTGAAAGCCATGAGAGCCCCTTTGGGTCCAAAGCGGACAATATCTACACAGTTGGGAGTGGGTCATTACAAATGGTATTAGATTTGATCCCCGACCTCGATGTGAGGGTTTGTTTGGCCCCGCAATCCTGTGGGACACAACGAGGACGTTGTGTCTGCATGGGGAGGTGTTTGTGATATCCCACATTGGATATGGGGAAAGTTTCTAACGCTATATAAGTATGGAATTCTCTTAACCATATAGACGTGTTTTAAAGTCGTGAGGGCCCTTGTGGATCCAAAGCAAACAATATTTACATGGTTTGGAGCAGGTCATTACAGTCCACTTTCTAGAGGAACCCTTAGAATTTTTTTAAGAAGTTGTGCACACCAAAGGACTCTACACACATGTTTTTTCATAGGCTACATCCACTAACTCCACGCACCATCCCGAATTCGAAGACAGTCGCACCATTCAAAACTTGAAGGCGGCCACCTTTCAATACCACACATGGATGCATTGGAGCTTTAATTGACGCACCAAGAGATCCCTCCACAGCTATATACACAGCCTGCAATGCAAAAGAAGGGTAGGGACACCGTGACTATTTGATTCAAGGAGGGAAGGTAAGTAAAGGTTTTGAGTTTTGGTTTTAAAATTTGAAAATTGGAATTTTGTTAATTAACCTTCGATTCATCGTTTTAGACAAAAAAAATTATGATCTTTGTTTTGATTTAGTTTTGATTCTCATATTAGTTCAAATTTTTTTTTTTTTTTTGTTTTAGTTTGATTCTTTGATTTAGATTGGAGAAGCTTGAAACTTTGTTTTTGTTTTGGTTTTAATTCATTAGTTTAAATAATCCTATTTATATTTTCAATTCCAAATTAGTTTAGTTTTAATCTATCTTTTGGTTTAAATGTATTAGTGTTTTAATCAATAGTTTAATTAATCATATTAGATAAAGTTTATGTTTTTAATTCCGATTTAGTTCAATTTTAATTTATTTTTTAGTCTAGATGTGTTTGTGTGTTTAGTTGACCTCGTGCTAGTCCTTGATTTGTTATTCTCAATTTAAGTGTTTCTTGAATCCTAGTTGTTAATTCTTGATGAATATTTTCATTAGCTTGTATGATCTAAGTTTCAATAGTTTATTGCTTTGATAGTTCCTTGTCAAATTTACTTTTCAAAGTCATTGGAAACTCATGAAGGTTGGCTCCTACTCTCATTATATATATTGGTTTGGTTGGTTGTCAAAAATTTTACCTTGAAATTTTGTCTTCCTCTAGGTTGCCTTTGTTTGATCCTTGAGTATTGTCATTTGTAAATTATTTATTTCCTTTTAAAAAGAAACCTTTTCTCAAAATTTTCCTCCTTAAAGTGCATTTCAAAAACTCATTTAGAGTCCTTAGAATCAAAATCTCATTTTCTTAAATAATATGCAACCATGTCTTGATCAGTTCGCATCTTTCTTAGTTTTCAATAAAAATTATGGTTTTGAGTAAGACATGAATCTAAGCTCGTGGTCCCAAACAAATGGGATAATTCTAGGCTAGATTTGTGTATATCAATTGGGGAATTGGTGGAACCCCTACATAAAATCATTTTTTCAAAACTCTTCCTTGCTGTTAGTTTTCACTCAATTACTGACCCTTTAGCTTTAAAATTCGTTTCAACAACTTCATAATATTTTAAAAAATTCCCAAAACTTATATGATTTTCCTCACTTCTTGAACTTGAATTTAATTTTTTTTTTAAGTTAGAAAGCAATTCTGGAATAGAAGATATAAGTGAGTTTTTAGGAGGGCTCTGTTTTCACCCAGTTCTGGACACCCGAACTCTTTTTCTAAAAATAAAATAATAGATGACCTTTTAAATGTGACTCAACATTTTTCATTAATTCTATACTTCTTGAAATCTATCTTAGACATATAAAATATTAAAAAATATGCATTTTTGAGGGAGATATGATTTTTCAAAGTTGTACCTACTGTACACGATGGAATCTGGACATCTGATTAGTTGGAGTGTTTTAAAAATATTTTTGAGTACTCTCCAAACCTGGATTTATTTTTCTGTGATATAGACACTTTGAATGATGTGTGTAATTTTTTATATGATTTTATATGAGATCTTATTATTTTTTTAAAATTTTTTTATGCATGCCACCTTTTTTTTATCTAATCTGGACTTTATAGAACTTTTAGGGTGTCTTTGCTGCAATATGTCCTTTGAATGAGTGTTTGGTTTTTGGTATGTTATTCTGGATGTATAGGAGTTGTTTCCTAAAATTTTTTGTAATTAAATTCAACTCCAAAATATTTTTTTTTAGAAATTTTTTTGTGATGCTCCTTTTTCTAATTGCATGATGATGATCTTGTACATTGCTTGAATTGGTTATTTATTTTTAGAGTCATTTGACTTACCTTGGCTCAATTTTGGCTTTGGTACTATATATTAAATATAATAAATATAT